>LUCM01004452.1:106065-141308 GCA_008360955.1 Fasciolopsis buskii | reverse complement strand
CAAACCAAGAGATGGTGTTTTGTTTCACCTTGTACTGTCGAAGCTTCCTGATTTAAAATGGCAACCGTCGGAGACTCTGAAGTTCTACCGTCCATTCGTATGCACTGGAATCGGTTAGTAAATTAATCAGACAACCATGCTAATAAAGGTCTGGGACAACCAAATGTTTCCAGTTTGTGAAGCAGAACAGACCGTAGGACCGAATCAAATGCCAACGATTAGTACAGATTTCATTAATGCATCTAAGGGCTTACAAATATGGTGAGTTAGGGAAACGACAGCGTGCAAAGTGAACCTGTTGGGTTTATAAGCAAGGCAGGTTTCATGTCTCTATAATATGCAAAGGGAACATTGAGTGGACCTACACACGCTAGAAAAAATAAGAATGCTGTCGTAGCCCGCACATTGGACATAGTCTAACTTCTTCGATCATTCTGACTCGATGGAAAATGACAACGCGATCGCCACGGTTTAATGCCATATTCTTCAGTGTCCAGTCTTTCGGACCCCAACCACAAAGGTGTTAGACACCTGCTTTACCTACGTTCGCTGTGTATTTTATCATTCCACGTTCACACATTATCGGTTGACCCCTATATGGCTCCTTCCACTCCTTGGCAGGAACGCAAAATAAGACCCCATCCAGCGTAGTCTACTAAATTGAGTTCGCTGGGATAAGGTACTCCCAGAATTGGCATTTATTAATACATTCGTTTCTTTTACATTACTCACCCGGTCACTCCGTCCAATCTCGGTCATCCTACTTAGACTTCGATGATCGAAAACCTCTAACCGACGAACATCTCCCACACGCATAATCCAAGTCTCGCAACCGTACAACCGAACTGAGCGCACTGCGGCACAGGACACACGACCTTTCAAATTCAGTGTAATATCAGATCGACACCACAGATGCTTCAGTCTTGCGTAAGCTGCTCGAGCCTTCCCTAAACGTGTGTTTTCTTCCATTACCGAGCTACTATGGTTCGACAAGCAGCTACCATGATAAGTGAAACGGTACAAAATCGTTAGTTCCTTTCCGTCAAGTACCAAGTTCGGGACTGATGCCGCCCATTCCTGTAACAGTACATTATACATTGAAAGTGCAAAGCACATGCCAAACCGAGCTACAGACCTTGTGAGTCTATCAGGACTTCTGTATCCAGTTTGAAAACAACAGTGGGGTCTGTCGGGTAAGGTTGTTTTTTTCCTTTTCAGAAGTCGATTATAAGACTCCGATTCCAATTCTGCAAAGCAGGGGAACGATCAGGATTCTCAACCAAAGCCTTTGGTTTTGACATTAACCTGCCTGCAAGACAGCGGGCTATGGCTGAATGCGAAGATGAAAAAAGGCGCCGGGTAAGCTGTTGTTGTCTTTTATGGCAAAAGTTCGTTTTTTCCAGGAAGATTCCATGACTAAAACAAACCTATACGAAGCGACCATGGATTTAGAAACAATCGTCTAGGATGAAAAAGAGTCCTTCGATGTTTCCTTTCCTCCCTCCTTCCCGAATCGCCATGTTGAACAAGAAGTCAACCTTTAACCAACATAACATAATTCCACTAATCGCAAAGAATGTACTGTAGCGGTTTGAAAGCGTTAAGGACAGTCGGTTGGCGTTCGTCATCTGGCAGTTGGCGACTTTGAGTGAACTTATGTTTTACCAGTCATTGTGCAGTGTGAGTGTCAGCTTGTTTCGGCTACTTTCACATGTGACAGGTTTTTTGGGTCGTTTGTGCTCGCTATTTCGATGCTAGCCAAATCTATTGAACTGTCGAAAGTAGTCGCTTTAATGCAAAAGATTCAGAGATTTATGGATCGCCATGTGCGACAGACGTCACACGACGTTGGAACCAGAGCATGCTACATCATTGAGAATTGTGGTCTACGATCTTGCGCCTATTGCTTGCTGGATTTGTCCGCTGTCCAACGTTTTTTACTGTACTGTCACAATAAGACTTCAGCTTGACATGGTGTGACGACTTGCGTACCTCTATGACCCAACGAGCTATACAGGATTGCTTATCATAATCCCAATATCCAACCCAGCCTGGAAGGTCAATGAAGTAATCTCCCGGTCGAGTGTTTATTCGACTATTTACTGAACTAGAAGAAATGAGCGAATGAATAACTGACCTAAGTAAATGGGCTCCCACTTAGCTGATCTCCGTTGTTTTGCGGACGGATTCTTGTTAGAACCAAAGGCTTTGGTTTCTAAATTTGCCATTTCGGCATATCAGCTGAATCCACTAGTAGTCTATCATTTCATCTAATTTCAGAATAAGTTGAATTCCATACTCTGTCGATCCTTATGAAGGATAATCAGAACCTCGCTTTCCATTGCTTTGAGCAGGATGAACAGTGAATAATGGTATGCTGCTCCTCTGTGCCGCCAATCTGGATTAACAACCCACAGTCTTATAAATTTTATTATTCATTCAATATCATCGGTTTGGATTCCCATTTCGTGATATGGGCAGCAGCGAGTATCGATCGCCGATCTACCTCAAGCATTATATAGGGAGCCTTATCCGCCTTCCTTCTTCCTGTATAGAGACCATGCTAGATACTACGAAAAACTGCGAATCGATAGATTTATCCCATTGCAACAATAAGTGGAAGAACAGGAAGTGAAGTGACCGCGCTGCTTAAGCCTAACTGTTCCCCTCACTTAGGTGTCTTCAATGTCCGCACGCTAAACCAGCTAGGAAAACAAACTGTCCTAGGTCGAACTGTTGAGACTTTCCACAGTGATGCATGCCGTCTCCGAAATGCATGTACAAATTCCGTCTTCCTAGCCCACATACAACCTCACTCCCTCGCTTTATTGTTCGCACTTCCGGTGATCCGGTTTCGAGCGCTCCTGGGCAGGGTGGCTTTGGGGTAGCTCTGGGCATGAGAATCAACCGTGCAATATTAGATTCGATTCCCGTTAATAGTTGTCTTCGGGGAGTTCGAGTTCCTCTGTGTGTCAGTAGCGAACGACTTAAGGGTCGTTGTCTGTTCGTCATATGTATATGCGCTTGTTGATTTCACTGCTCCCGAGGTCAACGACAAGCTCTGTCGAGACATGTACAACCGTGTCTGTATGTGATTGTGCCTGGATCGTGGGTCATAGTATAGACAACGATCAGCAAGGAGCAAACCTCATTGTGTGTTTGGAGAGACATATCTGCTTTATTGGTTATAAGATCTAAGATACAGTCGCAAATGAGTGTTTGGACTTGTATTAGGGCTTGATTATCTTTGTCATCGTCGGGCGAGGAAAACTTTATAAATTGAACGCCAAGGGGCACCACAGGTGCCCCTTTTTATAAGTGTCTAAAATAACAGTAAGATTATCGATCTTCCTTTCCGTTATCCTGGTTTATGGTGGGTACAGCTGCGACGACATCGAACTGGTTGTGTCAATCGATAAACTGAGCGAAAATGCCGGATGATAGGTTCAGTTTTAGCTTTTGGACTAATTAGTCAAAGAAAACCCGTATAAACGATTTGTTTTCGTCTAACCAAGGAATATCTTGTCTCTGAGTTAGAATATGTGGACGGTGTTGCGCTTCTGAGTAGATGCCTAAGTAATCTGCCTGTCTTTATTGATCATCTGAATGATAATGCAAATATGTTTCGTATGGGTTTTGCACCTTCGAAGTGTAAAATACTGTTTCAGGACTGGATTGGCTCAAAGCCGAACCATTGTCCTTGCATGGGATTAATCGAGTGGGATTCGTAAATCTAGCTATTTGAGTAGCTGTGTGTCACTTGGTGGTCATATATCGAATGAAGTGTTTTCATATATTCAGATGGTTCGATTGGAAGCATCTGTGGCGTTGGCGTGACATCCGGTTATTGATCAGAGGTCTAGTTTACACAATATCAGTGAGGTCGATGCTGCTATACGAATCAGAACATGACTGTTGTAGAGAGATGTTGAGCGAATACTTGTGGTATTTGAACATTACTGTATTCATCGTATTGGTAGAATGCGATGGGATAATTCAGTCGGTAACTCGGAGGTTAAGGGATAGGTGGTGGTGGGCCCTAGTGTTTAGTCTTCAGAACAGCCAGCGAATCGGAATAGAATTTGATTGAGCCATGTGTTGCACATGTCCACGGAACGATTTTCCCATTGTACGCTGTTCTCCGAGGCAAGTAATAGTTGGGTGAAATGTCTAAGTTCTCAGACTATGACATGGAAAAATAATGAGTCCTCAATAAGTGGTTTGCCCGGTGTTGGGGCAGTTAAACTGCCAGTTTGTGATTGATAGAATCTCGAGTGGTGGTTGCACACAACAGGTGCTATGGTTCAGTGCAGCAGTCAGTAGCGTTTTTGCATTCGGAATCTTTTTCTATATTGTTCTCCAGTTTATTTGTTTGCAATCGGCTGCTTACTGTCCGTGGCTTTTTTAATGTTTCTTTGAATTTTGTGTTGTTGTGAGGTAGCAGTCACAACCAGAGCAAATTTATGCATAATTAACGGTTTTAAAAACTGAATTCATCTGAATGTTATCGGAATCAAAATAATATTTTGTAGAACTTCAAATAAACTGGACACTTTTGATCTCATTTCTCTCGTTTTAAGTGGTTTTCTAGCTTAGTTTGTTCCGGTGTTCATTCAGCTGGATGTTGCTCGCTTACGCGGCACATTACAATGAGGCCTGGGATAGTGTAAAGTATTCTTTCTACCTCGTTTGTCATGTGTGGACTATAGTATGGTTAGTTGTTTAGATTATATCTCTGCAACCACAGATCTAACATCGCTTTTTCGTGTTCTACACAACTTAGTACCTGGTTGTATATCATTATTCGTATCCTTCTCATCGATTGATGAACAGTACTCACGTTTTCATGAGATTCCGATCGCTGAGCTTGGTGTCTAGGTTACGAACCTTTCATCAGTACTCGAGGTGACGTCGTTTGCGGTGATGAAACGTTTGCGATTCGAAACCAAGCTCAGCGAAGAAAATCCCACGAAAACCAACAACCTGAGCTGCGACAAACACATTGGTATGCTACTCACATGTATCTCTGTTTTGTTTAGGGAGCCTCAATGGTGTAATCATTCTCATGGAAAACTCAAGTTCTTCACATCTCCTTGAGTAATCCGTTATCGAACTGCACCCGTGCGTGACTTATTCAGATAAGCTGCAGGTTTTTTACCTCAATGGCTTGTGCTTCGTTGTATCTGTTTTCCTTGAAACTTCCTGATTTGAATACCGCGCACCTAGTGAGGAACAGTAATTACAAATGAATTAGCTTGTTTAAGTCGACCACACAGCTGTAACCTATCGCCGGGTAATTAATTTTGCCTGGGTGTCTTATGGATGATGCAGGAAGTGCATTTTTCCGCTAACGGTATCACGTGTGATCTTGATGTAAGGACCGAGTAAGGGCTGCATCCGGTATACGCGGTCTATGGGCATAAAACAAACTCGGACTAAATTTTCAACAGTCGACGTGTTCATTGCATTGTTTGGATTGAAAGTGTAAACAGATCGGTTGTGTTTAGGTTGTATGCTCTGTATCAGATGATCGACCGATCTGTCAGCCAAGCTACTTGAGTTTGATCACGCCCAAAGCTTCACCTCCGAATAACGCCATTGATATCGCTAGATTATTCCCTGGTTTGAATGTTGGAATTAGTCACGGTTTTTCACACCGGGTCTTACTCTGGTTGTCTCGATTCTTCTTGTCGATATGCGGATGTCTCTTCTGTGTTTTTGCATCAACTTGTTGTAAACGTTCGCCTGACGAGATCAATAGGTTACTGTCTTTGAATCACTTTAATTTCACAAGTGTCAGATGGACGAAACCAACGAGTTTGGACTTGACATTTCGATTTCGATTTGAGCCAGTGAAATGTATAAAAACCTAAACCAGTGCACTGTTTCATAGGAATACGAGAATATACGTTCGTTGTGCCTTTTTCAGGGCACCAGTTTACCAGTGTTCCAATAGTTCTCCTTTTTTAAACCGTAAATGGGATCAGAATGTGCTTCTGATAGTGTTTTCAAGTGTCGTGATTGTGGATAAACGATCGTTACATCTCTCAAATAAGCCATTTCTCAATAGGTTTTCAGAGCCAACTTCTGACTTCGTTTTAGTACCACCTTCGAACCTCCATCGCTTTGGATCTCTCCTGCGCATGAGTGCAACGTAAAGGACTTGTTTCACAGCTGCTAGGTGAAACTACATACAGAGCAGTCCGGTGCCTATGAATCTGAAAATCCGACCACATCGAACCCACTGAGTCAAGCGTTATAGCGGGTCAGACGACAATGAGTTTCTGCTGCTGCGGTGCGCTCAAAATTCAAAGCTAGGCGAATTTCAGTAGCGATCCTGCCTGATCTGATTTAAAACCAGGCATTCTTTCCATACATCGCCTAGACAAATGCTTGTCAGTGCACCGAAAGCCTGTTCGTTTGCTGTCTGCTCGTGATCAGTGCTGAGCCTGCATTCTCTCATCTCCTTCCTAATCATGTATCCACCAGTCCCGTTGCATGAAATAGACAGAGCTTATAAAGTTTCCAATAGTTATTTATTATATATATATTTTTATGTTTCGCAAATCTGACAGATAGTGTGCCGTCAAATTCATGGCGATGAGTGAAACCAGTGAGCAAAAAATGCGAAAGAAAAAGAAGCAACGAGTTAGTTCTTTTATTCCTCATCTCCATATCAACGGCTATTCATCGGGATCTGTGAATCTTCTGTAGGCTTGTTAATACCCGACTGGCCAGAGTGAAGTAGAGGATTGACTTGGGAAACCCTACCCCAAAACCGTTAACCAAATGGTCTAACTCACAAGGCAGTAGGACGATTTTAGGGTCAAGTAATCCACTAGGGGCCGATGACTGATTGTTCAGTTCATGTGATCTTCGGATGGGGCTAGACATCCCTGGTTTTCAGAGCACCTTTCTTCTACAACCGTATATTTTGTACGTCGTCTGTGGTTGGTTTGGGCTCAGAGTTTGACCAATCTCCCCAGACTGGGTACCAGTGTTCAGTCAACCTATTGGAGGATACTAGGCATTTTCCTTAGTCCTTGCATTTTGGTAGGAGCACGTTATCCACGAGAGGGGAGCGGTTAGAACTCCCCCAGCAGAGGCTATTTGAGGTTCCGGTCGTGTGATAGTGTTTTGAAAGGCATTCAAGTTGAGTAACCAACTTGGAGCCTGAGACAGCCGCCCAAGACTACTACCATTCTGAGGCAATTGGAGTCATCAGAATGCATAAGCGCTCTCCATCGCTCAGCTTCCAATCAAGACGTATCTGTCCCGTTTCCTTAACGAACTATAGGCCTTTAGGTGACTAATCATCTTTGTATTCTGGTATCCGTGGCCAACCGTGAGTTCAAGTTGTTTTTGTTTTTATCCATACCCGCTTTCTTTAATTATCGCTGAAATATTTAGCATGAGCTATTTTTATGGTCCCATTGCCATTAAAACCTTTTTTTATATTGTTATCCACCCTTGTGATTGAATAAGCGGGACTTTATATCTATGCGAGTTCAAAGTTTCCTCGGAGTAGTATTTGCTCGGAACCTTGAGGTTTTGTTTATTAGGTTCTCCTCTCTTCTGTATTTGTATGTTGTCTTGAGATGTTTTTAAATCTGCGAAGTCACCTATCTCGTAAAGCATATCTTTTTTTTACAGAATTGAGGCTTTATGGTTTTTCCTGTGCTTTTTCAGGTACGTGCGTTGTGATTTGGATGTGTTCAGTCCGGCTCAAGTTAGACATTTGTACATCACAGATCTCTCGAAGGGCACTAGAACCAATTACTGGCACAAAAGTTTCAATGGTACTCTAAAAACCGGCACAAACCGACTTCGTGATCAATTGATCGCAGCGCGCTCCCTGGTTAATCGGACCGATGACTCACAATCGGGAATTTCGGGTGTTTGCAGTTTGGCTTTACTACGCTGGTTCCAGTTCCGACTCGCTTTCTATGAGTCCCTTGAACTGATCGATCCCGTCACAGATTTGTCTCCTGCTCAGTGGGATTCAGGTGCAAATTTGCTTTGCCTGATTCACCTGTATCGGCCGGATTTAGTACCAGAGGTGGAACAATATCTGTTCGATTCGAATAATTCGTCGGAACCACGGGCCGTGCTTAATTGTTACACGAATGCGCCTTACCCGAAACCCAGCCTCATACGTGCCTGTGGTCTACTGATTGAACATTTTGATGTAAAATTCATCCTCGACACGGGTACTGTAACGACCACCTATCCACGTTCTAACACAGATTGGCAACGTTATCTGACTGCATTGCAGGAGTCGCTCGGTCAGCTGCACATGGCTGGTCCACCCCCTTTGTCCGGTGAGTGCAATCTTTTGGTTCGTGTTATGCTCAATCCTCTTGAATCCAATATGAGAAGACGCAGCTGGTTCCGGATTATTTCGTTTACTGAGTCAAATCGTTTGTTATGTAAATAAGTTTCCTAATCTTAAACGAATTAGCATGAAATGACGTAAGGAGTGTATCAAAAAATCGATACGCCATGTATTAGTTTTAATTGTGAATGATATAATGTTAGTAACACAGCGCTGTTGGTAGATGTAATGTGCCAACGTTTCGACTAACGTGGGTAGTCTTTCTCGAGGCAAGTTTTACAATCAAATGTGCTGTTAAAATTATATGATTCAAAATAAATTAACATGAAACTCTTTAATCGAACAGTCCTTGTCACTCGTTGACTCTGTCTACCCTTTCACCCGGATCGGTTGGAGTCTTTTCACTCCTAGGAGTTAAGCCGCTATTATCCGGTTGGCTCATTTCTCGGCTAGCTCTACTGTTACCCTTGGTTCCAAACCCGTTCCGAGTTGTTCTTATTTCCGGACGAATGGGTCCTGCTCTTCGCGTGATTCACGGTTCGCTAGTTACCGTTGGCTGCGTCTGGCGACCGTTGAAACACACTCACAACACATTGACCATTGTGGGATGTAACTCTCGACCTCCGATTCACTCACCTTGGAATGCTTATGTCTATGTCAAAACAGCCCCAGTCAGTTAATTGATGCTTGTCTGTCGGCTTTCGGGGCACTCTCACGTTTGAGAATGATGCACTGGGTTAGTCATTCATGTTTTGCTTTCTTGCAGGACATCTTCCATCTAAGTCAGGTCAACGAACAAGCGTAAATCCACAGTTTGATGTGCTGTCGAGTTCCTCGTTATCTGGTTCAGGAAATATAATCAATGTATTGTTACACCGTGCAGTAAGGAAATCTCAGTCGTTGATGAGGAAACGGTAGTCCAAGGAATCCGTCAGGTGACCCTAAATTTCTTATGAACCAATCGGCTATCGACTTTGGTTCAGTATAAAAAAAAATCACATCCAACACATCCTTCCTACTTTGTCAGTTATCGCAAATCGCTGTGCGCTGATTTGCTTTGATACATCACACGATTTTCCGCTATCGAACACAAAAATACATGATCGGATAGCACTAAATTTAAAAATGAATGTCGTTTAGGAATGCGATTCGCCATTTTGGATTCTCAACCAGTCGGTGAGCGACCTTATAGACCCTAAGTCGGTATTGGAACTCGTCTCACTCAACCAAACGGTACCATGCAGTGATGATGATGATCTGTAATGCACCTTTTACCTATTGATCGCCTTGGAGAGCAATAAGCTCCTAGGTCATGGACAAAACAACCAAACCTTCCCAAATCAAATACTTTTCCGAAAACCGAGCTTTAAGTTCTAATACTTGGTGCCCAACCCGAGGACTACTGCTGATGTGTCGACAGTTCTCCAGCGGTAATGAAAACAACTCGATGCTCAAGCATCGGTAGTCCAGTTTCTTTCAATCCGTGGTAGCAATTTTTTCGAACCGTCCGGAGAGCCAATCACCTTTTGAGAGACCTAACACTATTCGCCCGTCAAATTACACTCGTTGCCAACCGTGTGATAGCAACTTCGCGGCAAGTTTCAATTCCCCTAGAGAATAATATTAGGGCTTGTGATCCACTTCTTTGTTTGAACAACAAAACATTAATTTATTGGTTCAGATGGTCAATTTCCATTGTTTGTCTCTTTACATGCCACTTCGTAGCTCGCTCCGGGAGGGTCTTTTGACGTCCCGTCAATAAAATTTCAGGAACACACGTTCACGGAAATCCATGTCCGATAGGCTGTATTACGTGAAAGTGTAGGTAATTATGTTCGAGTGGAAATATTGCATACTGACTATGCGGAGTTTTTGAGGACGTTTTTAGGAAAACAATGGTGAATATCACAATGCGTTGTCTTCACAAACCACTTTTTGGGATGACTTCCGTTGACTAGGATCAAACGACATTTCGACTCCAATGGTGTTACTTCGGTTTGTTCCGACCGGCTAAAAATCATAGCCGATTATTATACCTTATCAATTTCTTCCGGTCATTCAATGAAAATGAGTAGCAATAGCTTAAAATAAATACACTGAAGTGAGTTTGATCACGCTTCAAAAGGCCGCTCGTTATTCTAACACAAGTGATTCGAGTATAGAGCGGTTTTCTGGTCTCGAGCCGTTCGTTGACTGTGATCTACATTCAGCGAAACCGACATGTGCGTTCCTAATGTTCGATGAAGAATCAGACGGCAGTACCTCGATAATTGGCTTAGTTATTTAAGTGCTCAGG
The DNA here is from genome assembly GCA_008360955.1 of Fasciolopsis buskii. Taxonomy (NCBI): domain Eukaryota; kingdom Metazoa; phylum Platyhelminthes; class Trematoda; order Plagiorchiida; family Fasciolidae; genus Fasciolopsis; species Fasciolopsis buskii. Next base: position 130,677 of record LUCM01004452.1, on the reverse strand, counting down.
TATTTGGTTCTCATTTTTCCACGTCGCTCTATCCACCACGTCTGATTAACAACGGCTATAAAGTTGCAGCTTTTTATCCCAGGAATCATAAGTAACTTCATTATTTAACGAAAATTCCCTACAAGTTCCGACGATTGTTTCTATTCTTAAAGTTCTAATGCCTAAAAAAGCATCAAATATCACCAGTTTATTTACAGTTTTCCCTTATTGTATCCGTTTTTGGACCGTAATAGGCCTATTTATCCATGGGGGAGATCTTGGCTGTTTAATTAAATTTTCCTGGACATTGGAAATGAAATCTCACTGGAGAGAGAAGACTTCATAGGCGTTTTTGGTAGGGTCTCAGAATTTACCTTGATGTGCATTCATTAATGATCAGCTTGCTTGTCCAACAAAAAAACCCTTAGTTTATCGAACATTATACCCACAATCACGCCTGTGATTATGTACGAAGGTCAATTATTTATTAATTGGGGCATTTTACGTTAATTGTGTTCTAACAGTGATCACTAGCAAAAATAGTTTCACCAACCATGATCTATCGTCCAGGTGATTTGGGCGCGCTGCGTCAATCGTTTGCAGTGTTACCGTGACAGTGAAACAGTGAGCAGGAAACCGTGAACAATTTTGGTACCAAAATGTAGACGATAACAAACTGATTGAAAACCTTTGTCAGCTTAAAATTTCATGTTTAAGCTTCTCCAGCAATTGCATCATACTAAATGAATAAGCCATGTGAAGAGCATGGTTTTCGTGGGGCAAATCGATCACATCCGAAAATGACCGCGGAGATGGCTGTGTGCATGTTAATATTTCACAATAGCGCAGTAATCTGTTAGTTGTTATTGGATTCATGGCACGTGGTAACCTGCAGAACACTTACAGAATGGACATTTTCCGAAGAGTTCTTCGAAAAAATTATCCCGCTTTCTTATTCATGTCCAAGTTTTTTACTCCTGCGCGGAGAAAATGAGGGTAGCCTTACAAAAGGATCGAAAGGAAATCCACTACGGATGGAGATATTCTCCTGATCCTAGGAAAATAGACAACACAGAGAAGCAATTGTTTCTCCAAAAGGAGCTTTGTGTTTCACTCCATCCCGATTTGGCAAACAAATTGTCCCGAGTAGAGTGGTTTTCTCTCAGTTTGACGTAAATCGGGTGAAAGCACACTCGGATCCAGGGTATGCTTCACGTGAAAACGAATCACGGACTGAAAGTTGGTCGTATCCAAAATATCTTTTGTGTTGATGTAACAAATTAATCAGTGGATATTGTCTTGGTACTTCTCAGATTTCTTTGGATATGAAGTGAAGACATTTTCACACTGGAGATCCAGGATGTCACTTGAAAATGATTAAACAATGACTGTAGGATAATGGACAGCCGATTGATGGTCATTATTTATTGATGCTGGATTTCTTGCACTATATCCCCCCTGAATTGTAGTGAATAAATCTCACCTTGTTCTCGCCAGTGGGCTGGTAATGCATTGCGGTTGAAATGATGGCTAAACTAGTCCACCGACTAAATTTCTACCCCATTCACTCGTTAGGTACTACCAAACGTTATGGCCTATTATCGGAAATATTCGTCAGTTCTTGTTGAATAAAAGGAATACAGATTCAGGTATTCGTTTCTTTATGTTGGTTTCTAAGGCAGTGGTAACCGTTCATATTGCGCTCGTTTGCCTGAGTTTCGGCAGTGCTCTCCGCTTACCGGTAAACGGAAAGCCGGCGGGTCGCTTCCAGGCTCATGGCGTCGATATTTGGATTCATGATGCATAAGATTTCCCGCTTCATATAACGTCTCGGCTTCTCGTGCCACCTCGAAACAATTGGAAAGTTATTTGCCTTCACTCGCTTTTAAAATCAGCCTTGAGGAAGGTTTCTCATGGCGGACCGACTAGCAGGCGTTGATAGCCCTTCAGGGACCGGTGTTTCGGAAAGTAACTGGATGCCGGTGGAGTCTAACTCACTACCTTTTCTTCTAAACATCATATCACTCATCGCCATCGATCTTTCTGTGGCTTCCAGAAACCGTGTTCAAATCCACTAGGTTGAAATCTTACTACCGGTTTGTGGTCTAGCGTGCATATTTGCTTGTGTTTTCTCTCCACTTCTATGAGCGTCGATGTTTCAATGCTCTGTCTTGTAATTTCGGTTTTTTAACCGTCTAGATGATTTCTGTGGACACCTTTCCTGCGTAATTTCTAATCATCATTGTGATTCGACAGAAATTTGCAGTGCGACTGCTACTGTTCACGGTTCGTTGCCATATCCTTCAGTTTCTCCAGACAGCTAGTTGACAGATCTTTCGGACTCCAACCACAAAGAGGTGCAACACCTACTTTACCTAAGTTCGCCGTGGATTTTATCATTTCTCGTTTCCATGTGGTCTCTTGACCTCCGCATGGCTTCCCTTCTCCCGCATAATGGTTCACGGTATGGTGGACGAGTGTTTGCCATACGCAACATATGACCCAACCAGCGTAGTCTACTAAACTTTTTACGGTGAGATAAAGTATTCTCACAATCAGCATCAAATAATAGTATGATAACCTGCAAATTGCTCATGCGGTCACTCAATCCAATCCTGGCGATACCACTTAGACATAGGTGATCGAAAACCCCCGAGTGACGAACATCTTTGACACGTATACTCCATATCTGGCAGCTGTACACCAGAAGTGGGATTACTGCGTCGCAGTACATGCGATCTTTCGAATTCAGTGTAATATCAGGTCGACGATACAGATGGTTCTGTCCAGCGCAAGTCGCTTAAGCCTTGGATATGCGCGTGTTTACCTCTACTACCGTGCTACCATCGTTCGACTCGTAGCTACCAAGGTAAGTGAAGCGGTCCAGAGTCGTTAGTTCCTGTCCATCCAATATCAGTTTCGGGACTACTGCCGTCCAATCAGTCTTGCAACAGCACTTTACACTATTAAGGTGCAAAGCACATGCCGAATCGAACTATAGCCTGTGCCATTCCCTCTAGTGTACATCGCACCTGTTTCGTTGGTCCGAACAATCGCACAATGTCGTTTGCGTAATCTGGGTCACATTTACCAGTTCGACTTATTGGGCCCCTCTGAAGCACCGTCCATGAGGAATTTGAACAAGAATAAAGAGATGGGACACTTATCGAACACTACTAGTCGTTTCGAATGAGCTTGATAGTTCACCGTATGCCCTCACGCGGCCATAGGTATGCAAGTACAATGCTCGCAACAGGTTCACGAACTTTCCTGGCATACCCTCCCGGTGGAGAGCACTGAAAATGTTGTCCGATCCACTGAGTTGAACAAACCTTTCAGGTTGAGAAAGACTACGATCGTAGGGCGGCGATGTATGAGTGGCGCATCTTGAGTGTTTGGGGAAGAGTGAATATCTGGTCGATGCAACCATGACCTGGACGAATCCGGCCTGCTGTTCGCGGATGTTGCTCTCGCGAATCGGTGTCAAACGGCACAGCAATATCGAAGCTAAGACCTTAGTAACTGTCGGAAATAAATGAATCCCCAATGATTGGTACAGTCACTCTGTGTGCCCTTCTTAAAGATGGGTGCAATCAGTGACTCATTCCACTATAACGGGATACGCTTCTCGTTCTAAGTTTCAATAACTGCTGTTGCGAATGCCCCTCCAGAAAGTTCGAGAAAAACTGGTATTAGTTCTTCTGGACCGGCAGGTTTTCCCCTCTTCGGTAATCAAGTGTTCGGCTCTACTTTCGCTTCTTTTGCAGAGATGGAAGTCTAGAGACACTGCCCAAGGAATTTCTGTCAACCAAAAACACCATGTGAAGTTTGCTCGTGGTCACCATATGAATCAAGTCGTTTGTTTCTGCGGACGCGTGCTAGCTAGGGTTAGAATTTTTTTGACCACAAACAACAGAGCAGGTGCTTTCGTGCTTTGATTCACTAATCGCCACATCTACTCGTTGTTTTACCCCTATGTTCAGAATTCTACGTATCACTTGTTGTACAGGGCTCAACCCGGATCAGAGACTTGTTCGAGCGAGATTGAGTGCTCCATTAAGGGATTGGTGTCTGGAACTAAATTATTGACATTGTAGGCCGTTTTGCAAATCAGCGTCTTCAGTTCCTTCGGTAGGAAAAAAACATTCCAGTTCCGTGTAATTCATTTGGTTTTTTCATCAGATACTTCTGTTCTGTTGACTTTTCCCACGTGATCATTTCGAGGAAAATCGATAATCATTTGGCAATTTGGTTAATGCTTCTTTCATCATTCTTCACGGTAGTAATATGTTTTATGCTCATTTGGTCGCAAGGTGTACAGTTCCCCGTCAGCTTGCGAATGTGGAATTAGTGGGGTCAATCTCGACTGCTCATAACAATAACTTCATGGCATTTCGCCGCCTCCTTGCAATCACTGTTATTCTCAGTATGTTACATATTATCGTTCTCATTTAATTTAGAAACGATTACCTATCAACTGGTGGTCATTTGTCCCACTATCTTCTGTTTGACCTTTTATTATTGGTACTGCCAGTTGATAGTTGCAAAAATTAGCTGATTCCGTTGCTCATTTGTTGAAGTATTTGGATCGTATAGCCTGCTGCTCATTGTCGAAGACTGACAATTTCTGGATGTTCTCGAGCAATCTTTTGGTCTCTTATGACGTTTCTCCAGTTGATTTAACCTATCTATTTGTCCCGCATTCACGTTTAATGACATCCTTGAAGGATAAAGCTTAGTGGAAAGGGCGTGCCCAATAGCCGCCGGGGTCCACTACACCGGAGGGGAAATTGGCATCCGAAACCTGGAGTTGCAGTAGGTCAGGCGTGGTAACGGGTCGCGTGATGGCGTCCACCATTATGTACGCCTTGACTGGAGAGACACTAATTATTATTATATATGAGTTACAAATTAATTTCAATCAATTGTCAATTACTGACGTGCTGTGAAGACAGAGAACATTAATTACAGTCAATAAACCAGTCGAAACCGCTGGCGTTGACTTTTATATCCCAACCGTAATCGTAGTACAATCGCATTTTCTTTGTTATGCAAAGCGTAAGTCAATCTGTGGCTAGAAATTAGCTGCTCATTCAGTTCGGACAGCTAGTAGTTCATGTATTTACTGATGATCCACTTGCACAGCATGCTTGATCAAAGATTATGTTTGTTGTCTAACGGTTCGGTTTTAGTTTTTCCAACTATCAACCTTGGACCAAGGTGCTCTCGCTTTGGTTGCTGCCTCACAGCACCGTCTACTCAAAAGAGAAAATAGAATGAAAGTACAACCCTGAAGTAATGAGTTGAACAACTATACATTAGAGGAAAGGTTTCAGATAGGATATCGCCACTGACTGCGGCAATGAGTCACATCACCTGTTATCTCCAGCTAACGCTTGAGGGGTATCCCATGATCTCCAACCAGTCTAACCGGACCTACACCCGCCAATCCACTGGTTACACTTTCTATACCTTTTTGCTATGTCATTGATTGATCACATGGACGTGTTTCTCATCCCGAAATTTTCCCACAGAACAGCTTAAAACGAGGCCGTCGTTCTGTGAACATGTGAGAAGCGTTACTAAATCACCTCAATCTAATCACGCTCATCTCTCTTCTAAAAGTTAAACCACAAGACCCAATACCTTACGTCTAACTGCTGAGTTTTTGACCAAACTCTCCCACTATTTTATCGATACTACAAAGACTTTTGGTTTTAGATAACCTTAAACTGCCTGGGATCTGCTAATGGCATCGGTTGTTTATCTGGTACGAACGCCCCTGCAGATCCAAGCGTGCTCAGTATTCATAATGAGCATTGCACCTAAGTCCAGTTACTTGTTGTCACATAAACTTGGAGTCAGTCATTGAAACGATTTAATTAAATGACAAATAAGATTATCGTCTTTAGCAACTGAAAAATAAATCTTGGCAGCACTTTTCAGAGCATTTGACCAATAAGGGTGATCAGAACACCGGTAACGTGTTATTCAGGTCCACTATCGGTGCATGGGATGTGTGTCACGCATGTCTGTAGAAAGTTTCTGTTGGTACAAACTGCCTTCGAAGAAGGGTATTTGTTACAGGATCGGTTGATGTTATCGGCTCATCCTACAAAACTACAAATCCATATGATTGGGGCCCAGGAGATGCTCGAACGATCACATACACTATTGATATGACCAGTTATGTGGTTGCTCCTGGTGTTTCTCTATGCATTTGATTTTCTAATTTATTCCCTCTCTTTTTTAATGCTCTTCTGATCACTTCGCCCTTGAGTGAGGTATTAGGCGAAACCTATTTCCATTGGTGCTAGGCCGGCAGTTTTAAGAAGACGGCTGTCCGTGGGCTCATTCTGTCCATAAGCTGGGCTTGTTGGCTGTAGTATGTCCTACCAACTATTCGTTTTCTTAGAAATTGCTTCCGTCTTCTATCGGGTAATCGGTGAATTTTTTTTACTGAAATACAAATGCGGGTTTACCGTCCTCGTTCGACCGCAAGCAAATATCTCAACTTCCTCGAATGCCTTAGGGAGTTAACAAAAGGAAGTCGTATTAAAATTTGTTAATTCGAACCTGTTTCAGCTCGACTCAAAACTCTCAGTGATCACTAATCGGGGGTAGTTCTGCCTGCATTGGCGACTAATCGCACTGATCAGTAAGCCACCATCCAGTAATCAGACAGAAGAAAGTGTTATTTGTTACAAGAAAAAATATCTCATTTAGACAGTGTTGTTCGACTGCATTCCCCATCCATCAGTCAAAGCTTCATTTTTACCTACAACTTAACTTTTTTTTCTTCTGTTTTATTTTGTTTTCTTTCTTGTCAACAGCTGTATCAAAACTTGGAAAATCCATGCCCCGTCCCCAGTCCGTGACCAATTCAGCCAATTTGTTAGTGGACAAATCACCTTCCAAAAATGGTTCCCACGACTCCTCGGATAGCTTAAAGCGAAATGCTAGTCTTCAAAAGCGACTCGACTCAATTCATTCGAACGGTCGTGTTCGTGGCGTGTTTCGCGAGGATCCCAGTTGGTCGGTAGAAAAGGGTCTATTATTCAAGCGGCGTGCTGAGCTGATTGCTACGCTGGTACGTTTCTCCTAGTCCCCATAAATCTCCTCTACTTTTTGTTACACATCGAGAATATCAGTACAACGTAGGGAACATGCTCCATTGTTTCTGCGATCTAATTCACTCACGGAGATGGAAGGCGATAGCCATAGTCGTGAAACTGCGATAAGCACAGGATCACAAGGTTCCAGTTCCATACATCGTAACGAGCCTGGTGGCGTCCTCGGTCTTCGCCGGACTCCCGGCCCGTAGGTTTTCATAAAACTCACACAACTGTGGACATATTTGAACTTACGCTTATTGGCTCGCAACTATGATTATCTAAAGATTCATTTTACTTCTCTTCTCACCCCACATTTTCACATTCATCGGGACTTCAATCGATCGTACTAGTCGTAGTTTCCCAGAGGATTTCAGTCCTCTTTCAGATAGTATGCAGGTCTCACGGAACTTTGTTCCACCGGCTGATTCTCTTCATCACTTTCAGTATGCTTTTAACCATCCACTGTAACGTGCAAGCGGTCGTGTAACGGGTGACAAGGATGTCTAGCACGGACCCTGAAGACCATGCTGCCGGTGTTTTGACAAAGATATTCGCATCCAATAATCCACCAAGTTTTTCTATGGACTTTTCTGTGCCTTTCAGGAGACTCCGAAGCTTCTGTTTCTAATCTTTCTGGCGTAGATGTGACTTATAGTAAGAAGGCCATAGTGGCATTGCCAGACTGCAAATTGCAGCTTAGATGCAATCCGACGCCTTTATGAAATGCTGCACGAGCTCTTTCACACAGCAAACTGGGCTGGCATCGCGTTTCTAACCGGAGGCTAGTGCTGAAGAAAGTCGGCACGTTTAGGAAGCCGTTTTGCTTACGACTCATATTCTTCATAAAATGAGGAATGCCGTATACCCTGTGCTTTTGCTAAGACGATCTTCCGAAGTTCGAATCTGGTACGCCACCTGACGTCTGCACTTTTCTATTCCGCGATCAATCTACGTCGACCATATATCTGTTGACTCCAAGTACTGATGCTGCTTACACGATTGCCAGTCCTATTGGAGTACTCCATTCAACTTCCACCACGGGTTAGTCTGTATTAGTTTATTATTATTCTCCAAAGGGCATTCGAAACATGATCCAGCGTTTGTTAGAATGCGAGAAGCCTTATCCGACCAGCGTTTGCTGAAAAGCCAGAATGGATGCCACCTGATAATATCAACTAGTGCTGGTCGCCTGTCACGACTCCCTTGGATTCTGCTGATTTAGTGAATTGTGGCCTGACGAATCATGTTGTGACACCCAGGATTTCTGCTGACAAAGCAGATCGGCTTGTGTGTAGGTGCAGTTAAACTACAGGTCAGAGTCTGCAACGCCCCACCTGAGCGATAGATAGAGATCGTGGGAGATATGGCTCAATGCTGCAGTCAGTGGCGTTCATCCAATTCTTTTCGTAAACTTATTACTTTGGAATCCGTTCTACACTATTCCTTCTTGCTTTTAAACTCCGTCCTCACCTGCGTAGTTGTTGTACTTCTTACTCACTTTTCCCTTGCTCTCTACATTTTTTTCGGCTTCCTTCTTGGTGAGCCTAAGAGATAACAATCTAAACCTGAGAACATCGCTATTAGGTTGAGGATTGCAAATGGTGATCTGGAAAATGTCAGTGGGATTTTTTCATCCCTAGCTTTTTTGTTCGTTGCGTTCTTTGATCACAGGCACACGCCACCGCAGCCATCATTATCATCACCTTCATTTGTACTCTCGCTTTTCGCAGGATCAAGTAATCACAATATCACGTACTACCAGTTATCTGATTTCCGCAAACGCTGCACTAGTTTGATACTTCGTTATTCTGCTCACCCATTGGCATTTCTGACGCCGGTTTTTTTTTCCTGCGTACATACGTCGCCAGTCAACGCGTCAAATGTCACGTTCATTTGTGAGGCGTGCTCTAATGAAAATCACTACTGCGCTTCGGTTCGTTTACCATGTCATGGTCCTCGGACAGCCTGGTTAATTTGTTCGCTGAACTTTCCAGTTCGTCTAGGCTAGATGAGACAGCCGAAAATTGCATGATTTATCGCCCAGCCTCCACAATGCACTTTGAAGGTTCCGTGATTGCTTAGTCTGTGTCGGTCCGCACTAGGAGATCCACACAATCATAAATCGTTTTGTGGTCCATTCCAACTGTGTGTATGCATTTGTCAGTGTGGTAATACTAGTCAAGGGGCCGGTCAGAATGAAACCAGTCCAGTTTCACATGATCGCTGACAGAACGATTCAGTCGTCCGTCCGCGTGTACGTACTACCGCCAGCGGTCAGCGTAGCGATTCGTCAACTTTCACACTTCCGAGTTCAAATCCTTCTGGTATCTACGTATTATCATCGGGTACGATAAGATTTTAATGCCTAAGACACCTTCAACAAGTAAAACGATTTTCGCTCACTAGTCATTGATTTGAATACCGGTGACTCAATGTCGCTTCCAAATTCGTCCTTCTCTTCTGATTATCACTTTTTACTTTTGTTTTTTAATGCGGAGTGTATTTGTAAACTGTTCTTTCATTTTCTCAATCCCTAAATTCTTTCGCTTCGTCTCCGCTTTGCAATTTGCGGATTACCATGGCGGATTTCAGCAAGATCCGGCTTCGACCAAACGACGCGTCCTGCCATCACCACGTCTCAAACCACTAAGTGAAAACAATCACAGAAATCATGTCAATACTAACGAAAATAATGGTAATGTAAACAATAACCTCCATTTGGAAGCAAACGAACCACGAAATATTTCACCTGAAGTAGTCAACTCGGTGCCGGACCGAGGGGAGATGGACCGGAATGCCTCGGTACTCGATATAAAACCATCTACCATTAAGGTAAGTGTATTCCACTGCTTTTGGCTGAACAAGCAAATCCGTGTGATGGTACCTAGACAAATCTGTTAACGCACACTTGATATAATAAGCCTTGTGATTCTAAGTAGTTAGACTATTAGTTCAGGCTTGGCAGTCTTCACGTCAAACATTCCAACCTCAAATGTTTTACGTAATGATGGTGCGCTCTAAACTGGCAATGAGACGCTTTTGGTACATGCGGCGGATAAAAATATCGGTTGTCAGCGAAGAACATGTGTGGATCCGCATACGCACACACTTTAATATCCTTCTACATTAAGGTTGCATTTCTGCGTGTTTTCTCTTTTGGTGGCACAGCCACCTGACTTGGGTCGAGTGCAATCGGCAATCGGCGCAGCGTGTCACACAGTGATTTCCAATTGAATTTCTGGTATTTCTTATCACTGAGTATCCTTTCTGACTCTGTCTTGGATCTGTTCGACAATTGTGTGACATTGATGTTCCCATGGTTGTGCATCAATCCTAATCACAGCGATATTCAATTGTATCTTCTTGGTCTTGGCTTCTTTGAATCACTGTTAACTTATAAATATGATCAGCGAACCGGTAGATTGATAACAGTCCCTGCGCCTCTGTGTTGTTGTCAATTATTGACTGGCATATGCTCTGTAACATAAGATCCATATGTTCATCATTGGAATTCCACATTACTTCCATCCCTGGATAAGGTGGTCTTCTAGATGCTGTTACAACGAGACTGCACCTTGACGCGTGGTCTGACGGTTTGCGTGCCCCCATGACCAAGCGAACTGTACAAGATGGCTTATCTCAAACCGAAGATCCAATCATGCCTGAAAAATCAATGGGTAGAGGCCTAATGAAGTAGCTTCCTGGTCGTCCCAGTCGGTGGTTGATCTAAGGTGGTAGCTCAGTCGGATAAATGAATGAAAGTGTAGCTGCTTCTAGCAAATTGGCTCAGCTATACCCCGCTGCCTTGAGAGTAGGTTGTTGTCAGAACTAAAGGCTTTGGTTAAGAACCCTAATCTTTGTTCTGCTTAGTGGCTGGACCCCCCAGCAGTAATCGTCCATTACTCCCCATAAGTTATACGTCTACCAATAATACCATACTGCATCGGTCGTCGCGCAGGCTAATCAGGACCGCGCTGCCCATTGCATCGGGAAGGGAGTGGGTAGTGATAAGTAGGCTACTGTTCAGAGTTCCCTCTCTTCTGCCCTCAACCGAATTTCTCCACTGATAACGCCCGATAGTCACAACGGTTCATTGTCAATGGTTTAGTAAGTGATTTTCAGTCTGCTAGCTTCCGTCTTCTCAAACCTCGTCAGCCGCTGTATCTCGGTTCCTTCAATGTGCGCACTCACACGCATTCCATCCAACAGGTATGTTTGGATCTGATGTGCGCTACATCAGTAAAACACGAATCCAGAATTTGAATAGAGTAATTCAACTAACTGCGCCAACTGTCTCGTCAAGATGTTTTCTTCGCATTTCAAGAGACGAAGCAGCTTAAGCTGTGGGTCAATGTGGAGTAGGAATAGTCTTAAATGAAAAGGCCAAGCAGCGCTTTTAGACAGGATCCCTGTTAACAATCTTTTGGTTGCCGTGAGATTGCAGGGACCAGTCGGGATCCGGAAGGATAGTAGTGTTATGCGTAGTTTATTTGTCATCTCGGCATACTTCCCAATAGACTGCAGCACTGACATGCAAAAAGACGAGTTTTATGATGACCTCGTTACTCCTATTCGGAAGAGCAAAGGCTCTGACATTGTAGTGGTAGCAGGTGATTTTAATGCACAAATTGGAAAACTGAGCATATGGGAAGCCTGTTTAGATGGACAGTGCGCCTTGGCTGCTTAGCGAACAGATAACGGGGGAAGACATCTTCAGTTCTGTGCGGACATTAACTTATTCTTGTTTAACACGAATTTCCGACACATTTCGCGTTGCACGGCGACATGGCGCTCTAACTGAACGGGTAGTCTGCGTCGGATGAACCATATTGCAGTAAGCTACCTTTGGCGCGGTTCTGTCCAGAACTGTAGATCTTACTAGAACACTTACGTTGAATCGTCGAACGTCTGTGTGATTCGGATGTTCGCAACAGCTTTAAGCAGAAACTATCCGGGGAACTAAGAACTCGGACGAGCAGTGAGGTGAAATCAAGTAGGCGATGCGTTTAGCAGCTGATTTCGCCTCTGGCCCTAGGTCTAACGTTCACCGTAGACCCGGAATCTCGCAAGAGTCGCTGGGTCTAATAGAGCAAAAACGCGAGCTGCCTAACTGCAAGGAAATGAATAAGATGCGTCGGCAGTTGCAGCGTCAGGTGATTATAAGCTTTAAGAATGGCCGCGAAGACTGGTGGGTTGAGGTAGCCGAAGAGATGGAGGAAGCGTCCGCTTCAGGTAACAGTCAAAGTCTGTTTAAGCTTATACGCGACAGCGGTCGGCGACGAATTTCGGTTAGTGAAGTCGTGTGCGATATGAATGTAGGACTCATCCATGGTAGACAGGAAAGACTGGACCGTTGGGCTGAGCATGTCAAAATCAGTTTAGCTGGGCGCACGCTGACGTATTTAGTCCGACGTCTGGAGCTGCGAACCCTTGAAATGTGTCTATCGATCCACCAGTGGAATTCGAAGTGGAGTTGAATATTCGACTTCGGAAAATGGGAAAGCAATCTTTCCTGACGAACTTCCCTGTTCTTTTCAAACTGGATGGAGAAGGCCTGATAGACTCTCAAGGTCTGTAGCTCGGTTCGGTATGTGCTTTGCACCTTCAATGCGTAAGACACTTACGGGAATGGGCGATATCAGTCCCGAACTTGATACTGGATGGAAAGAAACTAATGATTGTGGGCCGTTTCACTTTTCTTAGTAGATGCCTGTCGACTCAGTATCTTATCTTGAACAGACGGAGTGTGCCTTAGTTAAGCGCCTCCGTTCTTCCGTCTATCCTCCTGAAGACTTTTCAGTTTGCCCATATATTTAACAGGTCCACTTTGGACGCTGTCACCTCCCTCATCCATCACATTTGTAAGTCCTCAAACGCATCGATGAAGTCGACTATTCGTCGGCATTTGATTCAGTTCCACGGTCTGTTCTGCTTCACAAACTGGAAACATTTGGTTGTTCCAGACCTTTATTAGCATGGCTGTCTGATTACTTTACTAACCGAACCCAGTGCACACGAATGGACGGCAGAACTTCAAAACCGTTGATTAGGAACTCAAGCGTTCTTCAGAGTGCTTTTCTTTCACTGTTTCCTTTCTCTGCTTACATCAGCGACTTGTCATCTGTTGAAGTATGCTGATGATGTTGCCCTCTCTCAAGCCGTTTCAAATAACGATGATTTTCAAAGTTTTTCCAACAACCTATCTTCTGTTTATGATTTCTCTACACGAGCTTGTTTAAATCTCAACACATCGAAAAGTTTCGAATGTCTGTTCTCTCTTCATCTCGTTCAGCCTACCCATCTCACGCGTCCTCTATACAGCGATCTTTTAAGGTGCCGCTCTCATATTTCACCACGATTCGCTTTTCGTTGCATATATAATAGGAACTCCACTGTCCCATAATTAGTACTCATTGTGACAGACCGTGACCGTGTTCCCACCGATTTCCTGAGCAACTTATCTGATTATTCCTCGATGAGTTTTTCTCACATTTTCACAAAGTGAAAAGTTTAAATTTTTTCCCCACTTTATTTTCGCCCTCCCGTTTTTCGGCTGAAATGTGACGTAATTTTTTTGTACGCAAATGTCCATACCATACAATACAGTACAAAACTGCGTCGATTGGGTCACGTGCTGCGTATGGCGACCACTCTTCTACCATTATCGTGTACTATTTCGCCTTCCTTCCAAGGGGTGGAAGAAGTTTTGTTGATGTTAGCAGATGACTTGGCTGCTTGGAATGATAAAATTTACAGCGAACTTAAGTAAACTAGGTGTCTCACGTCTTTGTGGTTGGGGTCCGAAAGATTCGTCAACTAGCTGGATGGAGACACTGAAGGAGATGGCATTAAACCATAAACAGTGGCGATCGGGTTGTCATTTTCAATCGAAACCATAATCGAAGTAGTGCTTCTGCATCGTTAGACGATGTTCTGTGTTGGTTACGACAACATTCTCGCCTATGTAGTCCAATCCCTTTTCTCTTTGTATATTCACTCTTTTTATAGAAACACTTAACTTTAGGGAAAAGGCCAAGGGTCTGTATGACTTGGCTCACTGTTTAACGATGAGCGAGGATGATGATTGTGACTCGTCTAGATAGCTTAAATATGTCATTTCTGTATATCGACTGTTTTTTGAACGAAATTCCGACGAGATATTCGAAGTGTTCCCTCGACGAACGTTCAACTCCCCTCGGTTCCCATGCCAATGATGCCACCTAACAGCTTTCGCAGCGGCCATTCCGCTTTGGGATTTCGCTAAGTTCTTTGAGCACAACCTGACTGAGTTTCTACGGGGTTACCGCCCTCGGACCTGCTACTTTGTTTTTAATTTTGAAAACACGAGTCGGCCGGGCCGAACCCGGCCTTATTTTACCAAAGACTAATGTCAAGTGCATCCGTTCCAGTTGTCGGCGTTCTAGTTGGCAAACTTCATTAGTATGACTTATTGATCTCAATAAATTCGTGGGTTAAAAAATCGGGCCTGAATTAGAAGATTCCCAATCAGTCAATAAAGAAACTCTTCTGTTTAGTGATTGTTGATGAAGGTTTGCCATTGTTTCCGAACCTCAGCTCATAATCACTTATATCGGCCCTTCTATTGCATACAGAAGTATAGTTAAAAATAGTCATACTCACTGGTCGCCAATTCATACCGCACTGGTGAAAGGTGAGACCAGTGGGAGTGGCATAGAGTCATGGGGGTCTCATTAGGTGAGGCATAGCAACGAACCGGACGACAGGCTGTCGCCAGCTGCCACCGAAGTGGTCGGGAGGGTGTGGAATTCAAATATATGACCTTTTTGGAGTGACAAACGCCTAGTCCACGACCGCCGCCGGTCATTCACGAATATATATTCCGTAGATGCATCACGTGGCACTTTTTTCTCCAACTCCGTCAGTTCCAATCTGCTTCCGCAAAAATGCGGTGTATATGGAATGGTTATCACTTGCACTCAGACTGTTATATCTTGTTAGATGGTGGAAATGGAGGTAGCAGATGGATTACCCTCTTCAGATAATAGACAAGCTCAGTTTTCGATTTTTTCCACACGGTCGATCACTTTCTGTTGCCATCGTGAACGTGAATTGATCCACCGGAGGCTGGTTTTTAGTGATTCACTTTAGTTCAGTTCAATTGGCACAGGACGGAAATGATCCAAAGGACCATGCGAGCGTCCGGTATTCTTCCGTTGGTATGCACAACATGGCATCCATCTCTACAAGTGTTTTCTTCTCTTCATCCTCGTTCCAGTATGCTGGTCTACGCTGGTCTATGTGGGCGTTCCGCAATATGCGAAGTGACAACTGTCCTATTTTACCTAGCTCCTAATTCCGTATCTTAGGAGTGCCTCTTCCCATTTTGCGTCTAACCGAATCCCAAAAGGTTTTACTGATTGCGCTCTCACCAACTCTTTGTTCAAACTGTTCCACTTGTTAATCACCCTGCTAGTAAAGAAGTTGGTTCGCACCACTGGCTTACGTCGCTGCTTCCAAGCCTAATACCGTTGCCCTCGTTTCTGACCTCCGTAAATTGTACAAATATATCCTCTACGTTCACTCCCGTCAGGTCCATTAGTATTTTAAACATTTCAATTGTATCTCCTCTTGCTCTGCGGTTTTCTAGTGAAAACAGGTTCACATCTTTTAATCTCATCCGGTAGCCCTTCCCTACTTGCGCGCTTACCATTCGTGTTGCTAGCCTTTGAACCTGCCTACACAGGTCGCATCTTTCATGCCGCAGTTCACAACTTACATCTAGTTAGTAGCTAATTCTCGTCTCAAGGCGGGTCTTAACGGGATACAGAACACTTGAGCCATTTTGATGAGTAAGTTCCAATGGAATTTTTGGGTCTACTCCAGTTTGAGTCTTGGATTACTGCAAGACGGTAAGAGATATTTTTAAGTCCGGAAGAAAATGAACCCACGTATACCTCAAATTTTGCCATGGAATTGATTTCAAATCAATACATCCGGTATCGATTTCTGCTACTTTGCATGCAGTCTTGTCACTAAGTACCGTTTAAGTTCAGAGCACTGGAACGCTCTAAGTAGTTTGGATTCCGTTTTATTACTTTGAAATGAAGTCGTCGGACACGTCAGTGATTTAGCTCAAAATCGAGTTTGGTGCAATCAGTGGAGTAACGACTAAAATGAGTAATTCTTGTTCATTATACACTTGCATCTTACTATATCTTCAATTGTATGGAGTGTAATCGCGTGAACAGACCCGTCTGGCGTCCAATAATTTGGCATTAGTAGCAGATTGCAATTCGATGTCGCCTGGATCGTTACTGTAGTTTACCTAGTAAAATTTTGTGGTTTTGTGTCACTCCAAGCTTTCAGGCTCATGATTATCAGTTCCACTCCCTTCCTCCCCCCCATTGTAGTGGAACCTGACGGACTTACGACACTTGCCTCTTCTACTACACTCATGATTCAAGCGTGTCATTAAAGAATCCGTTTATATTTCGAAGACTAAAGCAGTTAGATCAAATTTCTTATCTTGCCCAGATATGTGACCGTTTGGAGTGGATCACAACAGAAGATAGTTGGTCAGAAATCAGGTGGGAGATAAAATACCCGTGATTGCTATTCATCCATCCGAATGCAGACTCCTTATTTGCGGGCAAGCTGTACTCTGAACCACCTTTAATAACTCGAGAGGATCATACGTCTGCGTAATCAGTACAGTGTTACTGCACATGACAAACAGATACTTGAATTTTATTCTACCGTTTGTGGCCACAAAAACGTTCCGTAACTCATCCACGCAAACCTCTTCGTTCAGATGTCTAAAAATCTATAAGCGAAGAATCATCTGTTTTTAGGTTGAAATAGACTGACCGACAAGAGAGAAACACTGTCGTGCTTCAACTTAGGAGACGATAAGCGTGTGAATCATTAGTTCAGTCACAGTGAACGGCACTTATGTGACTGTTTCATTGTCGTATTACATTCGCACTTAACTAGCCTCCCTCTGGTCTCCTTGCAAAGTACCGAGGATTTAACCCCCCCCCCCTCCACAGACATCGTGTGGAAAGTGTTCTCTAAAATTACCGTGGATCTACTGTGAACATCACACAATTCGGTTTTACGATTTAAATTATTCTATTATCGAATCCTCTTTTTAGTTAGAGAATCAATCGTCTTTCGTCTTTGTTTGCATTGATCTGAAAATACCCCTCTGGTCGACCCACCACACAGCTATAGTGCTTTTTCTTGGTGAATGGTATGCTCCAGAAACTGTAAAGCAGTTCAGGAATCAACTAACCCAATATTCCGCTGTTTGCCTTTCGTTCATTTAATCTTGTTCAACTGATATCGTTGTTCATTGTTTCTGATGATCCGTACATTTCATTTGAGAAATGACGTAAGTGATTAATGCTCCTCACATTTTTACTACCGGTTAGTCCAGAAGTGAGCGTCTCGTTTTGAAAATTCTTGCATGCATTCTCCAAGTACCGTGGTCTAGAACAAATGTTTCCCTTTTGAAAGCAACCGTATGAGCAGTGAGCATTTGGTAATCATGGTTCTTGTGAACGTGGACATGACTGTAACTGGTTCCAGTCTCGTCAATGTCTTTTGGATAGATCTACCCGTAAATAACTGTTCAGTTGCAATATTTTACTCTCCTGTTTCATTGTTTCCAATTATTCACCCTCTACCATTTCATAATCTGCCACATACAAGTGAAAATCTATCAATCAGAGTTGGAGATATTCGGATTTTTACTTGGGAGTGTAGCGTTCCAATTCCTTTATCTCTTATGTAGCACATCTCACTTGGCAGCTGACCTAGACGATGACTGACCAACGGTCCCAGTCGTGAATCCTATTCTTACATCAAGAAATGTTCAAAAAAAAATGGAGGCGCCGATCAGTTAGTTTTGAAACCAGTCGCCAGATTAGGTGTGTCACATAAAGCTAATCCAATCGTTGGGTTTAGTCCTCAGGTAGGACTTACAATTTTTCTACTTCATTTGACAGTCATTCATTTCACAGTCAGTTTCTGAAATCAGTTTTTACTCCTTGCCCATCATTGTTACAATAGATGCATGCATTTGAATCAAACATCCGGTGTGCTGGATAAAGGTTTATAATGAATAGATGAATTTTGGTCTGTATGATTAAACCGTGTCGCTCATACAGTTTACTGTCAATTTTGGGACTGAGGTTACCGAACTCGCTTACAGACTGGTTATACGGTTTGGACATTTTGTCTGTGTTCATATGGTACGTGCCCTTATGCGTGTGTGTTCAATCATATGATCCGACCCATTCTTTGCGCGATTTGGAACGCTGATTCGATGACTACTCGGTGACCTTTATCCACCACTTCCTATGTTTCAGTCACAGACAATGCCCATTAATCCTATGGGATAATTAATTACGCTGCATTTTGTCCAGTATGGGAAATTTGTTGCATCCAAACTCGAATGCAAGGATTACCACCAAGATGGTCAGCTTTGGCTCCGTATCCTTGGTAAAATTTCGAGTCGTAGTATAATCTGCAGATACGAACCGTCTGAACCGGATTCCACGTTCTACTCGCTACATGCGTTAGACGTCTACCGACAGGGTTTAATTCGATATCATTTTCCTGATGGGCGGAAAGCTAGTTTTTTATGATCAACGTCGTAATTGGGGTGACATTTCTGCTATAGACTGACCCCGGTGCCATAGTATTCTAGCCCGAAGCATGTGGTAAACTAAATTCAGAGGATAATTTTATATATGTTTTGCAGACTGTCTACTGGGTCTAACGAAATTTTCCCCAGTTTACGGATCTGATTTTGATATCGTCCCCCGGCAAAATATTTCATCTTACGCACACACGACTCTATCTACTTTCCTCACCCCCCTCCCACATACATCTCGTAAGCAGCAGATCGTTGTGCCCGAGAATGTGGCACGCTTGTTCGCTCCGCGCAAAGGCAGCTCACATTGCTACGTATGTGATAAACGATTGTATCTGATCGAACGACTGATGGCATTCGGATTGTTCTTTCATCGTCACTGTTTCCGATGTTCCACATGCGGATCACAGTTACAAACGGACAAGGCCACCTGTGTGCGAGCCACCTCGCGTAACGAACGCGGTGAGTATGTGATGATGGTATTGTACCGGCTTGTTTTCGCTCTGTGTTGTTCCTCATCGGTGCAATCCAAATTGAGACATTGCATGCAGTAGTGATAAATCAGCAATGCCAATCCACCTGTGGAAATGCGTGAGTGGATTGCTTTAGGTTATTGTTATGAAACTATTTGTAAACTGATGAGCTACTTTTGTCCACAAACCAGGTCAACTGGATCGCTCGTACGTATTCATACGTCAGAGTCCATGTACGTGTTTGTGTGTTTGCGTTACCGTTTGCTAATAAAACAGGTTGTAGGATCACTGACACTTGTCTCAACCGTCCGCTTCCGAGCGAACGCGTTTGTTGAATCCCATATCTGTCTGCTGAACAAACCGAGTAAATGATTGATTGACTGAATTGTTGATTGATTTTTAACTGAACGGCTCCAATTTCGAAATCCATACCTTTTTTATGATCCCATTATTTCCTTTAAATTCCTGTTTGCTGCGGAACCGACATTGTTTTTTTTTTCCTCTTAGCTATTCCAAACTGTCTAGCTGGAATACCTATGTGCATCGCCAGTGTTTCACCTCGACTTTTTATTACTTTCCAGGTGGTGGAATCGTTCAGCTCGCTGTTCCGCTCGTAAAAAGCGGAAATGCGTCATTTACGCGCTGTTTGCTTCCCCTATCATATTTTCGTGTGAATTCCAGTGGAACGGACATAGTCCTAAGTATGTATTATGCAGTGTGTTCAAGGGAAGCTGGAACGACCAGGTGGTATTTTATCGGATTTCTACCATTTTCTCCCAAGTCAATGAATGACTTAAGACGAATGCCCAGATGTCCCATTCTCTATCGCTCACATACCCCCTGCTGCCGTGAGATTTGAAGTGCTTTCGAAGAAGCAACTAGAATCAGTTTTTAACTACACCGGGATTAATGTTCAACTGTAACTATATCCCGATTGTAGTCGCTATAGTTAAACTGGCTGCGCTTTGTGACCACGTGAACCGTAAAGGTATAAACCTAATCCGTATGTCACGCAAGCCATAGGTTGCACAATCCGCGCGTCAGGAGCGGACTACGTTCCGCACCGGTCGCGGAAGCGTCAACCAGATCCTCATCTTGCGACATTTGTTGGGGCATCTGTGTGTATTGAGAACGCAAATGATCATCACTTTTAGGCTCACCTGCGCTTCGATTCAATCAATAGGTCTCCACCATTGCACTGTTTGCCGAGAAATGGTGCATCTGTGAAGCATTTACCGGTTCACAAATATTTGTGCCATCGTACCTCATAGTTGGTTAGACTTCGTGACTAGCTTTCACCAGACAACGCGATCTACAGTGAGGCGGAATAAAGTTGCCCTACACTCTTGTTTGTTTTTAGGTTTTTTCAAAACAGATGTTATTTTTGTCGCTTCGGAAATGGTAGAGTTGATGTGCCGTCAGGAAACTGAATTCCACAACATCCGACAACTTGGACACTTTTTGTGTACGTCCGTATGTCGTCTATGTTTCCATGTTCTTTTCAGACGTGCCTAGCAAAGGCGAAAAAATCAATATGGTAGTGTGGATATGGTTTGTCTTCATGATATGAAAAATCTGGAGTTGGTTTTGGCATTGGCTGTTGCTTCGTCTTCGTGGTTTGGGTTCGAAAGATGGGGTTTGCCGTGGTACAGAAACGTTGAAGTATATGAGTTCGAATGAAAGTCGGTAACACTTATACTACGCTGCCCACCTGACCTCATAATGTGTTGCAAGAAGGCAAGCGAGTGGTTTGCACATTTTTTGCACGAAGAAGCAAATCCTACCCGGCCGTATGCATTGTTCTTTTCCGAATTGCTCTCAAGATGCTTGGTCTGACCAGCTGACCATTCTCAGTCCGCTTTTGCGGTGTGTTGAATGATTTTGGGTTCGTCCTTTTGGTGCTCCCTCTGGCTGTGTTGGTCCGGCTGTCCTCAGTGATGATTTGAATCGTAGCGCTCCCGTGACAACTCGAATTCTGTCCATACTACACTTGTTTGTGGATAAGGCGATCTTTGTCTGTTATGGAAAGCTTTTGAACTAGCTGTCATTAGTTCTTTGAACGATTGTTTCTGATGCTTTCATACCTCTGTCCGTTGCGGCTGCACTATACTCTACACTAATGGATCTGCGGAAATAAATAACATGAAAACGCTTACGGTAGAGTCAAAAAAGAGCTTGATTTTCTTTTCCTAACGCGTTTTATGTGAGAGACATCCGCTTAAATAACGCTTACAACGGTGAAAATGTCTGTTCGGTAGATATCAGTCTCGATTTCAAAAACCTACTTTTCCATCGCATCGATCGTTTTTGTTGCACAAAGTTTCTATTAAACGAGAGTTTTCCCATGGTTCGCGAATCATCTGTTACCAATACATTATGACTGACTCTACCAGCGGCCGTGTGAATCGGCAATTGCACCAATTTATAAAGACATTAAATAGCTCCTCCTGTGAAAATTACAGAAAGATCAGTTAAGCAAGTATTGCATCCAAACTGATCGCGGCCTCTATACCTCGCCAATCATCTAGTGCTCGCCAAGAGTCTACGCGTGATAACCAATCCAGTTTCCTACTCGGTCGGGGTCGCATTGACCTAATATTCGATATTTGTTGATATTCGTTCAGGTGAGAAATCCTCTGGCTTAGAGCATGTGGACAATGTTTTGCTTCTGAGCAAATGCCTAAATAATCTGCCTCTCTATTGTTCATCTGAACGATAATGCAGATATGCTTCGTATGGGTTTTGCACCTTCGAAGTGTAAAATGCTGTTTCAGGACTGGATTGGCTCAAAGCCGAACCATTGTCCTTGCATGGGATTAATCGAGTGGGATTCGTAAATCTAGCTATTTGAGTAGTTGTGTGTCACTTGGTGGTCATATATCGAATGAAGTGTTTTCATATATTCAGATGGTTCGATTGGAAGCATCTGTGGCGTTGGCGTGACATCCGGTTATTGATCAGAGGTCTAGTTTACACAATATCAGTGAGGTCGATGCTGCTATACGAATCAGAACATGACTGTTGTAGAGAGATGTTGAGCGAATACTTGTGGTATTTGAAATTACTTATTCACGTATTGGTAGAATGCGATGGATAATTCAGGTCGGTAACTCGGAGGTTAAGGGATAGGTGGTGGTGGGCCCTAGTGTTTAGTCTTCAGAACAGCCAGCGAATCGGAATAGACTGTGATTGAACCATGTGTTGCACATGTCCACGGATTTTCTCATTGTACGCTGTTCTCCGAGGCAGGTAGTGGTTGGAGTGGCCAATCGATAACCTGTTAAAATGATATAAAAATATTATCCAATGGTATCTGCAGTCAGATTACTGGGTCGAGTTTCGCTAGATCCCTCCTCCCAGGGATGGTCTGGAAACACTAGGTGCTATGGGTCAATGACGCAGTCAGTGGGGCTATTGAATTCGACGTTTCCTCTTCTGAATATTTCTTCGACCTGCAAGGTAGCTTAACGAAATATGTCGTTCGCAAACCGTATCGCTTCGGTACTGGAAAGTTCAGCTCATACGTTTTTTGAATACCTCGTGTCATTGGCCTTGCACATTCCCTATATTCCAGTAGAGCCGGTGACTGAAAAATTCAGTTTTTGCGCCTCTGCTAACGTGCAGTTTCTGGAAGGCAGGTGGTTTATTTGCTACGAATTTCGTATTGCCTAATATCTTATCTTTCCCGATCTCTCCATTTTGTTAACAGTTCTCAATTTCCTCCCGATTCAGGCCGTCATCTGTTCAGTTTTGTAACTAGCTTGTTTACTCTCCGCACACATTGGTCTGTTCTCTCCCATCCTCCTGTCGATTCATCTCACATATTTTTCTATTGGCTTGTTTTTTATCTGCAGACAAATTCTTCTGTCCAGCTCATTCCCAACCACCTAACTGTGTCACCACTCATACCGGACCGGAGAAGACGCAACACAGCAAACCACCTCGAGTTAATCAGAATTCAACTGGTGTTTCGCTTGAGGCTCGGCTTCAGGGTAAGTGTTCGTTCATACAATGGGAAGTCTTGCATGTCATCCAAGAAAAGTCTATCTGGTTTACAAATCGGTTGTGAATATACTTTCGTGGTCATGTTTTGGTTTGGCCAGAAATATGTCTGCCAAGGAAGGCCTCATTGTTGACGCCCTTTTCCTTCATCGTTTTTTGCAATACCTCCCGTTACACTGATAACCATGTTTGCGCATAGTTTGACATCTGAACTTACCTGCAAAAAGTGATCGATATGAATAATGAGTTACGGGAATACCAAGAAACGAGGCGAAACGAAAGTAGAATGAAGCAGCAAATATTGCCGCCCCGTATAATTTCTGACCGTTTCACGTGTCAATATGACGGTCACCGGTTCCTTCGTAGTACTGTGTGTCTTACGGGGTAAAGTTTATCTCTTTTCTTCGGCACTGATGTTTCATGCATGAAATGAAAAATAAGTATGTATTAGAAAACGGTGTTCTGATTGGATTGGCGGACGGATTAACGGTCTCAGCAATCATTCGCACACAAGGAAAAAATATAAATTGCCTACCATTGTGATTTCAGTGTTTGCAAAGTACCAAATGTGAAAGGAGTTGATCGCCACTTGTTGAGGTCGTCGCGTTTCGGAGTGGAGAAAAGTCAGCTTTGCATTGGTTCTGATAAACAGAAATGACAAATTAACGTCCTGATTCATTTAACGGATGATTGATGGAATATGGCCCACACGGGTTGGTTTGTGTGCGTTCAGAGAGCGCAGCGTTTGTCGTATCTCCCCGCTGCCAATGAGGTAGAAAAAAAGTAACTGGTAAAAAGAGGAATCCGTTACGTCAAAAGGAAACTAGAAACAAAAAAGGGGAACGGGATTCACACATGCAATCACCGGAAGAATAATTCATGAAGACTCACAGTAGTTATTCCGGCATGAAACCAAGATTTCTGGTCACCGACAACGGATGTGACGGATAGTCCAACTATTCAGCAGACGGTGCATTTTTTTTGTTTATGGCTAACAAGGACCTGCCCCCAGCCTAGCCACAACAGCAATTGGAGGCGGGAGTTGGGGTAAGAACATCAAAGGTGGAAACAACTTGCAGACCGTAAGGCATGATTGCATTTGTGATCAAATCATTCTTAGTAATTGGATTTCTTGGTTTTGTAAGCATAAAAACGTCACGAAGTGTTTGCCTAGAAGTATTAACTTGAAACAGATATAGCAACACAAGAAGTGAAGTAGCAGTCATTCCAATGATAAAATCTTTGAACTCGTGAAAATTCTCCCAGTTATTTAGGTTGGATCCCCATAATTACCATCTCCAGTGAGGCGGACGATTGAAGTGACTAAAATAGGCAGAGCAAGGAATAACTATATATATATATATATATATATATATATATATATATATATATATATATATTT
>LUCM01004452.1:71310-104955 GCA_008360955.1 Fasciolopsis buskii | reverse complement strand
GTGACAGATAGGTGCAACATCATGTGGCGTAGTTCAGCAAACCGTTGAGAGCCAACCCGGTAGCGTACTGGCTCAGGCGTTCGACTCAGAATCGTTCGTCCTGGGTTCGCCTCCCAGTCCGGGCGCGGTGGATATACACTGCTGATGACTCATAACAAGGATAAAACAGGTGTACAGTGTTGCCATGGTTTCTTAATGGTGATTTGAGCCATGATATCACATGGTGAATTATTTCATGGGAACAAAGTATTCTTGGCAAAATTAGCAGGTGCCATTGCAGGACAGGTTGAATTCAAATGGTTCGCGCGCGCACACACAAACAACGTGAAAACTAAAAAAAAGTAACATGCTAGTGACCATCATCATTTTGATCATTGTTGTGTAATATCTAATTCCTAACACGGATGAAACAGCTGTACAGTGTTTCCGTGGTTTCTTAATGGTGAATTGAGCGATGATATCACATGGTGAATTATTTCATGCAAACACCCAATCTCTTGCTGCTAGCACATCATACCGTGATATCATAGTGTATTAGGAAAAATTTCAAACAATTGGATTAGTGCGACAAAAATATGGATAAGAATGGGATTGATTGTATTCTATACCTAATGCGAAAACGGATGAACGTGTTATGTCGATCATTGTCTGGTCCAGGGTTTGTATTGGAGTGAACGGTGGGTCAATGGAGTTCAAGTGAAACCACACATTGTTTCTGTGCGCACAGTGGAGGATTGTGAGAACGGATCGCGATCGCTTCCGCCTTGCGCAAGGTGCGATACTTTGCGAACTTAGACGGTTGATGCCGGACCTTGTACAGTGCCCGAAAAGCTTGCGTCGTATCCACGGTGTGATTGGTGGGTTGTTTCTGTTCCACTCTGTACTTCATCTGTCCGGTCTCGCATCCTAAAAACCGAATGCACTTGCTATTTCCCATCGCTAACGTTGCAGCCTCCTATAGCATTCACTGTTAAAATGAGGAGGGGAAAGCCATCACACTCGGAGGTCAGTAAACAACAATGAGTGGTCATTAAAGGAAAGAATTGAGGATTTATACCTCATTAGCTGGAGTTGACTAATGAAGAAATTGCGAAGTATCTTGGAATTAACGATCAATTGATGAACTATAGTGCAAACAGTGTGTTTGAATTGAAATATGTATGGAGTGTGTTTGAAAACCCGTTATATGTAGGCACTATCTGTTCAGAGGAAAATGCGTTTTCATCAAAAATATATCGAAAACATAGGGTTAGATAAATCGCGTTCGAAAATCCGATGTCGTGTAATAATGAGTTTCCGATTGTCATGTCAGTTAGTTAACTAAACACGCATGGTGACAGCAACGTACGGTGTTCGTCGGGCATGGAGAGAGAATTGTCAATCGTGATCACAAGACCTCTTGCGTCGAATCACCGGGCCGCCAAGTTGTTCAAACTTGGTTGTGGTTCGGCCTATAGCTGAAGTGTCCTCCACTGCCATGCGCTACCATCGTCATTGTACAGAGCTAAGCCCTCCGAGCTGCCGCGTTTCATACCATACTGCACATTGGCTACGGGAAGAACGATTAGGCTTGCGAGATGGGGAAAGGGCCTACATAGGTGGACAAAGTAAACGATATCTTAGTAGTAGCCAACACCCGGAACAGTCTAACTGTGCGAACGCAAATTTCGCGATCAGTCTGATTCGACAAAACACGTAATGACACGCTCTCCACTGTTCGTGATTCACTGTCACATCCTTCTGTTCTCAATTTTTGAAGTCATTAGCCTTGCACCAGCGTGCTGTGGTTCCAGTTGCTACTTCGCAGGATTGTCCGTCTGAAAGAAAACTAATAGTATATCACGTGATAGCTAGTTTGTGCTGCAAGTTTGAAACCTTTCATGTTGATCTCCCGACTCAGTTCATAGAACACTGAAGGTGCTGAGCCTGGATGAAAGGTACAGTAATCATGTCCCGGGGTCAACATTATTTACATTTGGATTATTCTAACATAAATAGTCTATATTATTTACATTAACTTCTAAACAAACGAGTGCAAAAGAACAAAACAAGCACCCTGTCGATCGTCCGTTATCGATTAGATCTTCACTGTTTATCAGAACCGTTCATCAAGTTATCCCCTGTCTGAAGCCGGCCGCCTTATCTATCCCCGCGAATCTTCGACCGAATTCACATATATGACTACGTTCATTTCAATTTACTTCAGTTCTAACAATCACTAACCTTGCACTGATGTGCCCTGATTTTGGTTACCACTTCACTGTCTCGTCCATTCTGTTCATGTATGATTTGTCATTTTTATTCCGGAACTCCGAACCAGTTCGTCATGTCGGGTGACTAGTGCCGCACTCTGATAGATAAAGAGACAAAATCTTTGAGAGACTGGATTGGACATACAATTCATTAGATTATTTGGCGCTTCCCATTGGGAATATAATTTTAAAAATGCGGTGGTCATCCCAATTACTCAGCTTCCTTCATCATTTTGTACCAGCCTGTTTATTTTCCCCACCGACGTGACTGGTACCGAGATGTTTCATGGTTTGTAATTGTGTTTCTGCTCGTTCTTCGGCACAACCACAAATCATGGTATAGTGATCAGAGTGAATGGCCTTAAAATTACTCGTTCTTCAGTGTTTTGTCAATAGTTTTGAAAAATCAAGCAAAACGGCTGCCTCTGCGACTTTTCTTGGTTGAATTACATATCGGTTATATTTACATATTTCCCGAGCGCCCTCATTTGTACTTGTTAGGGATTGATTTATGATGCATAATCAACACTCGTTCCGCCATTGAAAACTCGGTACCTTCATATCTGTTTGGTCTATCACTGTTGCTCATCGATGCGTTTCCGCCGCGCTTCGAATGGAGGTCTCATGCAAGATGAATAATTAGCTGGTTATTCGAGCCATCTGCACTGAGGGTGTCACACACCATTCACGTGGAGTCGACTTTCCATATATTTTTGTTCGTCATTCATCTTTAACAATCGGTTGCGACGTACTTTGCAGTCCAGCGAACCTCGTCCTCGGTCCATGGTTTGAGACATCAGGTTGTATGGCCAAGCGCCGCAGTCGAGGACGTTCTCGCGTTCAAAATGTTTCGCCGCCTACTTTGTTCTTTTACCTAATAGCCATGTTCATTCTCTCGCTGTTCTCCCTTCGCTTCGCCTCTGACTGGACGATTGCAACCACATCAGTAGAACGTTAGAGATTGACTTTGGAAATAATGGTGAACCTCATCCATACATCGTTTCGAAGTCAGTAATGGTATTGCATTGGCCAACGATCAATTAGGACTACATTGAATGAGCCAGTCTACTGAGAATGTCAAAGGCAACCCTTACGAACCAATTTGTTTGGCTCTGGAATTAGGCGAACATTTTCCGAATTCACTTCATGATTTTTCATTCCAATATGTGATAAGAACGCCTGTGTCGATCATTCTGTGTATTTGAGTTCGTGAAGTGCAATTAGGATCAGAATCAACACTCGTACCAGTAAGCGTCGACATCAGACCACTGTTTGATTGATATGATTTAGTAAACTAGCAGGTTTGGTGCCACATTGTCGAAAAACATGGTTAGGTTTGATACATTCTAAGTGAGAATTTAGCATTTCACTGTTCCTTCGATGGCGTAATGTGTACTTAAGTAGTGTTGGTAGTTCCACACCACATTGTCACTCAACTGATAAAGCTATTGGTGTGCCTAAATTTTAAATATTAAAGAAATTTTCCCGTACGTTTCATACTTTCTTGTAGTTCTCTGTTATATCTTCATACACTGATCTCATTACTTCACTTTGGCTCTTTTCCGTGTTACTTTTTCCTAACTAACGGTCCACAAACAGCCGGTCAGTTTCCATTTGGACCTTCTGATTATGGAGCACCTCTTCGGTTGGGCTCACGTGGCCCATCCTCTTCCCCAACCCGGTCACAGTCTCTTGCTGATCTGATTCCCCATAATCGACCACCAGCCATTCTCCCAATTGGCGTATTACGCAGCCGTCCAGGGCAGTCTGCTCTGTTGGCCGGTGTAAACGGAGGTGAGGACCCTGAAGAAGTTATGGGTGTACCTACTCCGTTTCGGCTTCCCTTTCGAATTCGACCTCCTGGACCAAACACCGATTCCTCTTCCACCACGACATCACCGGAGCGACGTCCGCCATCTCACTTTTGTCGTCTAATCCGATCGAGCGGTGATGAATCTCGATCGACCGGGATTCGAGACGATGCAGCTCCCGGGCCGGATTGTTACTTGGCCGGTCATCTTGGTTTGCCGGAAGTGGAACGTCGTGCGAATTGGGAACTCAATCAATCGTCCAGTGTTTCTGGTTGGCCGGATGCTTCTATTCCGGATATCCTGGAGCACATGAGGTAAAAGGAAATTAGGACAGGCTGGTGAAGAA
Organism: Fasciolopsis buskii; assembly: GCA_008360955.1. Taxonomy (NCBI): domain Eukaryota; kingdom Metazoa; phylum Platyhelminthes; class Trematoda; order Plagiorchiida; family Fasciolidae; genus Fasciolopsis; species Fasciolopsis buskii. The sequence continues at coordinate 100,546 of LUCM01004452.1, read as the reverse complement.
CAACGAAATATTTTAATATTAAAAAGCTTTGTGCCTGATATTTTGCTTACCCTAATGTATTTTGAATATGAATAGGAACCAAAATGTAATAACACGGTCCCGCCTAATTCTCACCGACCGACTGCCGAAACCGCAAAGCTTGGGCTAATGTTAACCCTTAATTAGTTGCGCTTTGTTTTACCGTTTGTTTTCTATCCGTTCTAACGGCCAGAATGAAATAACAAACGTTGACTAATTGATCGTTGGAGAAAATGACCTGATCAAATAAGGGATTTCTGTTGTTCCATTCCGCATAATTTTATTGCATTGCTCAGTGTAGGACTTATCTCTAGAAACTCTGTTTTTTTCAGTGTAGCAACTTAGGATGGCCTGTAGCGATTCACCATTTATTCATCTTTTATTCCACCACATTATCATAATTGTTTCGCCTTTGACGGATTTCCACCTGTCTCGTTTGTCGCATGATCAGCATTGAAATAATCTCTCCTCTACTCCCCACTCCCCGCACATTAAAACGACCATCAATGTGGTCTGTTTCCATTTTTAATTACCACTCTCCGTTCGGAAACGACTTGAGCTTCAGTTGAAGTCTTCGTAAGTAAGCTAGATGTTCACCCATTTGTCTACTCTAACAGACATTATTTCCAGTGCAGTCGCGCACTCGTGGATGTTAGCTTTTAAGTCCACTTTCTTCCTCTCTCTCTCTCTCTCTCACACACACACACACACTGTTTCTCGCACACACACATCGCCCACTTCCCACCTACCAGTTCGCCCCCCACTCGTCTCAGTCTCCTCGAAACCATGTAGCCGATGTTATTATACTAACGCAGCCAAGCTGTTACCTTATGTGCTTATCACACACCGGCACCACAGCCGTTGTCTTCCCATCCTAATGCGTGTGCTGATGTGACTGACGAAGATTTATGGAGCCCAAGGCAACAGCTTTATTCGTCTGGCTTTATTTCACTTATCATTTCATTTCGTTTACTGACTAGCACAAGCACGTGTAAGCAATACTTACTTGTCCGACCCACATATGCTGGGACCCGTGGCTAACAGCGGTCTTCATATTGTATTAACATTTTTTGGGTCACTCATAGATGTCTAGTTCCCATCCAATTGTTGATATGTATATATGCTTCTTATACTTAATCGAATTCCCGCTTCATTTCTGTTCCTCGCGTACAATATTCTCTTCTCGATTGGCTTGAGTCTGCTTTTCCCGTATTTTTCTTGGCTAGTACGCTGGTGTTCTCTCACGCAAGTGTACATCGCGCGCTTCTGTGGGCGTCTCGTTTAGCTTTTCTCCTACCTCCCATGCTCTCTGTCCGGAATATTATTCTGCTAGTAAACCGTCAGCGACTGGCTTGGGACTGAATGAGAGAAGCAAAGTCATTCGAGTCATGCTATTTGAAAAGTTGGTGCCAACGCGAAATTGCTATTATCTGGTTAAGTATCGTTCATGAAAGATGTAGTAGAAGTAGGACGTCAAAGACTCAGGGATTTACTGTGATGTTAAGACAATTGCTTGCTGTAGCTTTGACATATGAGATTGAGAACTTCTGATAGAATTGAGAAAAGTGCTGTTTGTTTGAGTTTGTGCGTGCCATGTATTTCGTTTACACGGTGCGAAGTGCTTCGCTTTCGTGACGTGCCTCCCTAGGTTAGTTGTTCCTTCGTTGTCCAGAGTCATCCCAGCGGTCGAATGCATGCTTGTTAGTCGCCAATGCCCGTCAGTCATGGTTGATTCTTATCTTTTGAAACTCGGACGTAGATCGAGGCTTATCGAGTATGATTTTCAGTTGTATTAATATTATGTCCGTGAGAGAAGAACATCCATAGATTGTCAATCAGACAAACTGTGTATTCACTAGGTAACCTATAAGAACGCAATCGCATGCTACTCGTGACCACAGTGTCTCACGTTTCGCATTGGTGTACGAAACCCATGATGCAGCCGCGTCCAAACAAAGTGCATCCTTTTTTCATTCCACCGATGCGCTGGAATGTCATGATACTCGGATGCCCTGACAATTTCAACGTCATTCCTAAATAGTCGAGTAGTTCAGCCAGTTTTCTGTGGTCTGCCGAGTCCCCTATTCCCAGCTTGTGCCGTGTTATCAGAATCATTCACCAGGGGAAATATATTCAACCAACCGTTCATTATCTCGGAATTTTCACGTTTATTCGAATTTATCGTAAAGTTATTCCCACTTTAATGAAAAAACCTCTTTTTGTTGGGTTGTTTATCTTTACACTTCATTTGATACGCATGTGGTCATCACGGAGGTAGAAGTTTATCTTGTCGTCGGTCTCGACACTAAGATGGATTGTCAGGTGCCCAGCTTGAATTTCGGTGGATAACCTGCAAATTGGAAGTTGATTATATTCATATTCAACTTGGATCACTTATATACTGAATGTTGCACTTTAATGTGATTTAGCTATACTCTTGTTTCTAAGTTTCCCGACACGTGCTTCTTTAAACATATTCTGTGAATTGGTACAACAAAATCAGCAACGGTGATCCACGCCGAATAGCATCACATGATATCAAACCCCAGTAGTGCTTCTCTTTTCGTCTACGGTCATCGTTCATTCTTTATTAATCGTTTCCCTATTCTCGTTTTTTTTTCGAGTTTCCACCCCTAACTTTTGCCGAGAAGACCATCTGTGATCATAAACTCAGTGGATACTCATGTGTGCATTGGCTAACGCATATGCATCCACGTCTGCTGTTAGGTATATCGCTTCACCTGACCAGCGACAACCGACTGACGATAAATGGATAGCTTAATTCATTCCATCGTTCTTCACCTTCATGAACTCATCCTGTAGTTCAATCACCTCTGTTCTTGTTTCTGCAACCCCAGTCTCACTTAACCCCACTAGGCTTGAAATCGTTTGATCTCTAAATGACTGGCCAGTTCTTCATCCTCTTTGATTATCTTGCATTGAGTGCAAATCACTGATGGATAAATTCCATTGATGATTGGCCGGTGATCCACTGTCCTTGAGAGAATCGACACACGAATGAATTTCATGTGTACGTATAGTTTGTACACTCTGAAGGACATAAGAGCACTAGTCAATGATTGGTGACATTGGCTATCAATATGGTGTGCAAAACCACCTAACATCTAATCGTCAATCAAGACTGAAAGTTATCCAGATTCATGTGATAAATTCACAATTCAATGTTGTGGTTTTCCCTATCAATCTGTACGTGATGTAGCTGCCAGTGATAGAAAGTGCCCAGGAGTGATCGGCTTTTCATCAATCAAGCGAAGCTCATTTGAGTCTGTCTAAGCTAATGCTCAGGTTATCCAGGTTGAACCAGAGTCGCTGTGAGCCATGCTGGAAAGAAGTTGTGAAGTACTGCATACGGGTACCGAATATCGACTAAACTCACACTGTCGAGACTTTGTAAACAGCCTACACTGATTACGGGAGCTCGTGCTTCTCAAGACAAGTTCACACTTCATTGTAATGTGTAAACCTGGTTCATTTGGAAAACCATCGATTTTCCATCACATTATATCTTCTAATGCAGACGTTGCTTCCTTTTTCCTCTCACTAAATCTCACTCAGTGGACTTTTTGATTGTTGAATTTTGATGATAATGTGCGTGTAGTGGTATAATCTCTCCTTGACATAGTAACTCGATTTCCATGCGTTTTAGTCTAAGCTTAGCGAAAAATGTTGTGTTTAAAGTCGAGATATTAAGCAATGTTCTGAAGAACCCTTGATTGATTGACTGGTGAGAAATCAGAAGCAATACAGTTGAATCACCGAACTGTTTTTTATCCACACTTTTCATTACTAGTCTCGGTCACTGCGGATCAAATGCAGTATACATCTAGGACGCAGTAGTAGTGCTGTTGCTCCAAATTTATTTGGCTTTCATCCCGGAGACCGTTCTATCTTATCGCCATTGATCCTCAACTGAAAAGATGCTAATAACGTTTTCTAGTTAATGCAACAGTAAAAAATAGTAACTTTTGAGCGTTCTATATTAGCTAGCACAATTTAGCCGTTCATTTCGATCTCTTTGACCTTCCGTATTTAACTATTTCGTTGATTGCATTTCTGGTACTTTTCTATTCCTCTTGTTGACTATGATGTAATAAACTTGGAACAACAGACGTCTCAGTCTCCGCTGACAATTGGTTCCCTGACTCCTCCCTTTTCACGTTTAAGCTCAACGTTCTCATAGTGATTTCTTTCGAAATTTGTCATTTCTTTTTGTTCACTCCCGTGCGACGTATACACATGACTGTGCGCAACTTCATGTAAATATATAGTCCGTAGTATATAATCTGTTTGGCTTGCTTACTCTAGCTCCACCGGTCGCTTCTATGCTTCCGTGCATGTAATTCAGCGCACGCACGTTCAGCTAGAGGAAGTGAACCACTTTTTTTTAAATTGGCGCTACATGGACCATCGTTCGTGAACGCTGATTTTCGTTTGAGTCTTTTCGCAACGAAATCTCTGCGTGAGTTTTCTCGTGCTTTCTCTATGGTCCTCGACATGGTGTATCGGTCTGGAAACTCATGCCTAATTGTTATTTCTTCGCTTCCTCTGCCGGGTGATAACAGCTTGCTTCCTCTCTATTTGCACCCTATCCTATACAAACATCCCCGCCGCTCACTTTACTCATTCCCCACACCTGCTTCCTATCGCCACTGTCATGGTCACATTTACTATTCAGGATGAATCGGGTGAATCTGCTTGCTATGGAGGACTATTTCGCGTAAGTCTCACTCTCCTTTCATTCGACTCTAAACACTCATCGTGCTATTCTTTATCTAAAATAAATTATAATAAAAGTGTCAGTGGACTCCGTGAAAATTTTCTGGTTTCCCGCAAAGTTCCATGTCCCGTCGCTCCCCCCTCCTCTCAGACGCGAACACACATTCATTTGTTCCCGCTGGCTATGGCTGACGTATTTGGACCACATGACAAAAGTTTCTGATCAATCTCATTGATTCTAGCGAGGTTTTTCAGCCTTCGGTCAATCTCAATTCATCAACACGAAATGGCTGCTTATATTACATATAGGTTGACCCGTACACAACCATTGCTCGGAACTCTGTCTACTCACTTGGTCACACCCTGATCTATTCTCTTCCGATGGGGTACACAAGTGATTTAGTCTGAAATAGAAACGAAATAGCTCAATGCCCAGTTGTATCGGTGCGCGAATTTTTAGCTTATCTCCGACCCCTGACCCACCAATCACCCGGTTCCTGAGGAGTGTCAACCACAAACAAGTATGAAACTGTTTCAATTAAGCCGGTCGTCAAAACTTTCATAGCAAGAACGACGGAGAGCATAGATACATATTTTTATTTTATCCTTTACCTAATGTGGTGGTGAAACAACAATACACACCATCTTCAAGAAGGTAGGATCCAACAGAGGTCCATCAAATGAGGACTCGGACTCGTGACTTTTAGTTTCGAACGCCATGATATTGCTCGTCTGACCATTCCCGGGTGTTCTTATTGATTGCGTGGTGTAGTTGATAGATATGGTTGAATGGAGTTGGTTACATTATGCCTATCACTGGTTGGTTGACGGGCGGATACGTAGAGTACCGATTTGATTACCAGCCGTTGATCATAGTGAAAGGCGATGTGCGATGAACCTGCTGTTTCGCGGACACGCATCGATATATGAGGAATGTGCCATTTTGTTCTTGGGTTTAAACACAGTTGCTCGTGGATTGAAACGCCGGTGATTCCCGCGTGGGGTGAGTGGGAGGTTTTCGGCACACTGATTGTATCACTCAGCCTCAGCATTTGCCTAGTCAGAATCACTATCGCGGCCCAAGATCCGCGTGTCCGGGGGCTCAATTCAGTTCGGTTTTTGCAACCACTAGCCCTTCACTGGTGTTTTTCGGTTTTGATTGCCATCTTAAAAACACCGTCAACCTAAAATAAAGAAAAAGAGAACGAGAGATAGGGAAAGATTAGTTTTAAGGTCATAAGATGAACAGCCATTTGGAAAAGACAAAATTCTCAGGCCTATGAAGCTTGCCTGTTTTTGATGATGAATCCGTCCCAGGGTTCGCCTGAGTCTGATCAGAGTCGAACTAGTCGGTCACTGTTCCGTTCGCAGTGTTCTTAAGAACATCGAACATCAAATGCTACTGATCTGATCGATACCGATTACCGATAAAGCATCTGTGCTTCCGCTTCAGCAAGCTTTTTGACCGTCGCCTTCTGTTGGATGTAAACTGTATGACGCACTTCATTTTTTTTCTTCAAAACAGTAGCCTACCTTCATCCCATTTTAAGTTATCTCACTTTTCGGCTCTTGTTTTAAATGTACGGTCACCAGAGGATTCGGAATGCCGCCTGACTATAGTAATTTCACTGTAACACTGTTGTCATTAAGCCTAGAATGTTAGTGTGGGGCTGTGTGCTAAAGCATCACTTGTCTGGAGCTGAAGGAAACACTGAAACTTGTAAACCTGTGCATAAACAGTACTCCTGCCTACGGTGAACAACTCCGAACACGGTTAGGTTTGCTCTTAAACTCTTCCTCTTTCCCTCCGCAAAATCATTCGTCTCAGAGATAGGGTTTCGAGTGGTAACATTCGAATTCCAACTGAGTCAGTAAATTCGTTCGAACGAGGTAACGGCTCTTGTTACTCTAGTGGGTAACACTGGGTTGTTAACTCATCAGCTGCTACTAGACGAATCCAATTCGACCGATCAGTTGTCAGGGCTTCTTTTATTCAATTCCAACCGAACGCTGTTGCCGAAATCCGACGAAACCGATCAATCAGAAAATAATTCTATGGTGATTTTGCTGCAATCAATGGACATCCTGTGTAGGCTTTATGCTTCGTAGTAACACTTATTATTTTCCACTCGTGGGCTATCGGAACCATGGCGAGAAATAGCATTGCAAGGGGAAACGATATGAAAAAGAAGCTGGGTGGAGTTCACCACACATCTTAGCTGTTACCAACTCCTCATTCACGTCATCAATTTTTCATCATAATGTATCGTTCCTGTATGCGCGTTTTGCTATCCACCGGAATCAGGGGATTGTCCTGAGGGTCAAAAATCCAGTCTACAAAACAGCAGAGCGAAACTCGGCGTTCACAAGCCCTTGGAATCCGATGATCGGGCATCTTTACAGCAATTGAAAACCAGAAGACCAGCCCTCTGTGGGGTTTCTTCCGACCCCTTGAGAGAGAAATTCGGCTCACCCGCCTTTCTCGACCTTCAATGTCTTCACCGGAAACAAAAATCGATGATTTCATTTAGTCGCGGCTACACTAGTCGATTGACAGTGTTACCAATACTTACGATGCTCGATAGAGGATACTCAATAGTTTGGACTATTTCTTTTGAAGACGTAAACGCTAAGCTAGCTCATCGATCAGAAATGTATTGTATTGTACTGTATGGTTGACTTCTCTAAGTTAACAAGCATGCATTTCAGTCATTAACAAGGGGAGAAAAAATCTATACATGATAAAAATAGTTACACTGTCGACATGTAGGCAGGCGAAACATTTACGGTTTTGAAGTTGGACGCAATTCTCATAATTTTTTCTTTGTTAACCAGAATTCGTGCTGCATATGAAGCAGTGGAATAGTGATAAATCTGTTCATACCTCGAATGGGTGGGTGCATGTGAATGTCAGAAAGATAAATTGTTATACAAGAATCTTCTTTGGGAAATTTTCAGTGGATTTGATGTGGACGTCCCATATTTCGTCAATAAGATAATGAACTTGAATAGAAGAAACTTCACTACCGATAGATGGACCTTGGCAAGTAGGTGAAAATCTTTTTTGAATACAACCGGGAACATAACTGGAATGCACTGGTTGACATTTTTCTTTGCGTCAAACTGTCTCAGTCTACATATTTGAAAAGACAATCTACATATTCGTTTGCCTCCGTCGAAGATATGAGATGACCACCGTGAATTGGTGCAGACTGTAAACGTTCTGCAGAATGCTCTCCTAGCGGAACCGGGGTCAGTTACCGAATGTTCACTGAAGAAAGACGGGCGAGAAAAGATGAAAATGCGCTCAAGACATTTAGATGTACTTAAGATAAAAACCCGAGCGGAGAGGAAAAGGTCTGAATTTATGTATGCAATTGTTCAAAAGTTGGTAACGCAGCGATTCTGTAGGATGTATAAATTGGCCACTTAGGGTTGTTCGTTTGGGGCTAGATAAGTGATAGCAACAGGGTAGAAACGGGATTCACTTTTATGGAGAAGAATAGAGCGGGAGACCGAGTCGAAAACCCAGCAGTAATTTTGAACTATACAACGGACTGATTTCATTGAGCTGTTCAAACCGCGCGTCTGCATCCAGAGTGCACCTAGTCGGCTTCTATACAAACTGAAATGGGGTAAAGTAAGAGAAACACAAACACGAGAGGACAGCACGTCCAACAAATTTGAGTGGAAAAGAGTTAACGTCAATGGGCAAAATGGTTTTGCCTAACTGTTTGAATTTGTTTTTGACGACGGGGATCACCGTTGAACATTCCCATGGAGGCTACAATAACACCGGTAACAAAGGATTTGTTGACAAGAGCTGTCATAATTTCCATGAGAAAATTTGGTCGTAATTTGGCAAGGGTGGGAGACAAATTGTCTAGATTAACTGCGGGTGTAGCTTTTGAGAAAACTTGAATTTTCCCTCTGAAGAAAAAGTCTCAGTTTCTGAGGCAATAGCCATTATGAACTGATGGCATGTATCTGCACTGTAGCGTAGTAAAGTAGATCTCAAGATCTTTGCACCCTGTACATAATCGTTTTCATCCCATTGAGGTATTTTTATAAAAATGTCGGTGCTAAGATACTCACTGCTTGGTACGTTGTTCGTGTCGTTGGATATTTTCCCCAGTTCCACCGTGCAACCAATAATAGCGTGAGCTTCTCAGCATTGTAAGATGAGCAGGATAAGTATCTTTTTCAAATGGGGAGCAATCTCAGCAACCAATACTACGTATCTTTTTAGTACACGATGTTGAGTAGTATCTCTAGATGATCGCAATTCGTCGGAGGTTACCAAGTATTATGCACATAGCCCCCTCCCGTCAAATATCCCTTCCTCTAAGATGCCTGATTTTCGTGCATCGTTGTGATGGTCACAAAAGTATCGGTGACAAGAAACACAATTGGCAATAACGGCCTTGAGTTGTCATGGTATTTAAGCAATAAATCGACAAGTGTCACTAAAATTTTTCTGGAAGCTATTGTTAAGGCACTCTTCAAGCTGTAAAAATTGGCAAACCCCTTCTCAGCATAATCGTTTCGAAAAGTCCTCTGTGCCCTAAAATAATTCGCATCCAGGAGCCTAGACAACCATGAAGATGTTCATCCCGGTAGTCATCATCAATTAGTTCGGAGCGAGGAAAGACGTTATCGTTTTCAAGTAGTATAGCTCCTTATCTCGCTGTCTATTGTCAATGTGTGTTATGCCAGTAGTCGGGACTACTCCTCACTCTTAACCGTTCGATTCAAAATCATCGTCTAAGTTTTGCCACCGGCCCATATTGTTTCCCACACGGGCATAGACCCTCGTTCATTTTGTTCAGTTAGTCACACGACTTTGATAACCGTGTCTCTCCGACTCATCATCCAAACGTTTGCTTTCTCATCTTGGGGTTTTCAAAGTAAACCGTGACTCATCCCTTGATATAGCTCGATTTCGGTGTTCCTTCCACTATGGGAAAGGCCTGGTGATGTATTACTTTAGCGTAGTGATTTTATGGGAATTGTCGATCGATAGAAATTAGGGTTGAGAGCGCTGTACTGGCAGGGTCGACCGGAAAGCTGACGGGTCGTGTTGAGGCCCAATAAATGCTCGTTAGTTTGAACGACAGAAGTTTAAAGAACTGGTTTCGGGAGTAGAATTGGATGTACACATGTCACTTTTGCCTCGGAATTTGTATATGTTGATAGCCCAACTCATTAGCATGTGATGTTGACGGTACATTGGTGAATTCCTAGGCGCAAGAATAACGTCGGAGCTTATACAACAGGATCTACGCGAATCACGCGCCTTAATGAGAAAGACATTTCTAATGACGCTGTGTACTTCATACATTTGAGAATAGACCAAGTGCTAGCAAGACTGGTGAAAGGGGAAAGCAATCCGAAAGAGAGGCAAGACGAGGCATTGCAGGATTCACCGTGTTAACTCTTTCAAGTTTCCTTCATTGTGCTCCGTTATTTCTCCATAGGCATTATACTACTGGGCTACCCAAGCCGAAGCAGCAGGTTGTCTGAGCGTCATTTCCCCTAGCTTTGGTCAATCGACCTGATCTACAAGTTTATTGTTTGAAATAAGACGTTCGCATACCATTGATCAGCACTTTAGTTCACGTGCCTTTTCGTCGTTTCAGATCAGAGGCTTGGTATGTTCAACATTTCCAGTTTGGCTGGTCACCGAGATATTTTGTTCTTAATTCCTTTCTGTAGTGAAATTATCTCGAAAAGAAGCAAGGAGCTATGATGGCGTCAGTTCAGTCGTCTTTATAGGGCGTTTGAGGCAATAACACTCACGCGTTCTGATCGCTTCACTTCGGTTAGCATGTTTTATTCAGCTGGGTTTGACCGGAATTCTGTCTACCACCTAAATGGCCCAGCGTATCTCTCCTCCCGCTTGTTGAAAACCTAGGTTGTAGAACACATCTCACCCGGTTGCGACATTCGAGTTGAAAAACGTCCTACTAGTCGAGACCACGGTCGTCATCGCTTTGGCCACTCATTAGGTACGTGTTTTGTGAAAAAACCTGACGAAATCTCTGCTAGACTGGTTAGATTAGTAATAGACATGAAATTTCACGTCAATAAAGTCAGACGAGCTGGCTGTGGCCCAGTTGCACGTGTTTGAAATGGTCCTCTCGGTTTGTAGTGAAATTAGAAGTACGCCGCATTCACTTTGGAGCCCCCTGTCAAAGAGTGATCATTCCCTTTTGAAAAAGCACAGTCCCTGTCCGGATCAGAATTTCATCGCGGGAACTGTCGTTCTCGATAATGAACGTTATTTCATATAGTCCACTCCGGTACTGGTCGCCCTAGCGAGATTCGCCATGGTAGAAAACCGTTCCTTGTGTTCCGACCTTTTGATCCGGCAAGACAGTCCTTTGTTTCAGTGTCTGACTGAAATTTACCGTCCTTTGGCATTCCACCGAATGTCTCCGCAAATCTACCGAAAAGAGCTCGTGGGATCCGGAACCAGAGACTTTATTCGGTTAAATGGTGTACACCGTTGCTTCATTAATAAAGTAAACAAATAAAAAAGAGTACATGTCCGAATACCGTACACGTGACACGCATTCTAAGCGCCGATAAATCCTGGTTTTTTTTCCGTTCAGGCAATATTGCGGCTTACTTTTTTTCACTCAGGAGCACTATATTGTCCGCCTTCTTCGACTCAGTTTTTTTGTACGATTATTAGTCTGACTGTTTCCATCTACGAACGGGGGGTAGCGTTTAAAACTGTTTTTCAAATACAAAACAAAACGAAGGATGAATAGTAACAACTGAGAAAACTAGTACACTTCTTGTCCTGTTATGCGTTAGAAAACCCGGAGATACGATGCATAAATCTAACTGTTCGGTTTCAATTTTCAATATCCATTCCACTGCTGACAGCTTGTCTTTTTTTACAACCACTAACATTGCACAGATGCACACATCACCAAAATAATTTTGTCCCCAATAGTTACGTAGTTCTTGTACTGGACTGCAATACCATCCATCCTTTTGGTGAACCTGATAATCGTAACGAAAAAAGAATAGGTAACCAAGTATTGCGAGACAGTTAAGTGGCATATTGACCCGTGCGTCTTAGATATTAGTCATAAGGTATATCACAATAAGCCAAGTGTTTCTATTAATTTTTTTTCCTCCATATTATTGTATTTCTCCACTGTTTGTCGGTTTTCATTCACTAAAACAAGCCCGAATTCTAATTTCCTGGCAATGGAAATTCGAGCCGTTGCTTTTTCAATCTATTTCTTCTGCCAGTTGGAATATTCAACTTCTTTCTTTCTTATTCATTCACTTGTCCCTTTTCCTTTTCTTTCTTTTTGCTTTACGCGATTACCAGTTCCAGTGAATCCGAACAACCATCAGGCAGCTCGGATCACGAAGAAGTTACCGTTACACGTTCGATTTTGGTGGATGATATACCAAAACGTCCCATTATTAGAAAGTCAACGTCTCAACACCGACCGTCCACCGTGGCTAGGAAGGTCGCTCGAATTCGTGCACGTGTTCCTCCAGCCAGAGGAACCTCCGTCTTTAACGGGACGACTTCCATCCCCAACGAATTGAACTTGCTCCCTTCTCAATTGTCAATATCTCAAACGGTTCCACGTAGTGATATCAATAATAACAATAATAATAGTACCACCCCTTTGGTGGTTATGCACCCGGCAGACTGGCCTACTGGTATCGGTTCATTGCCTTCAGTAAATGCTGGGTCCGCAACAAGTTCCTTGCTTTCATCCCCTGCTCACCAGTCCTCTTCCGTAGCGCAATCGCGAATGGCTGCCAAACAGAAATTTTGTTTAGAGCCGCCAAAACCATTCACCATTGACCCGAAACAGTTTGTCAGCTCGCGCAACCGTGATCGCTGTGTAACCGTTGAATTATCCGACTGTGCTGAAGAACTCGGATCCATTACGGACACAGATTTGTGTGAAGCACATGTGAATTCTGTACCACAGTTTTCCGATCCGGATGCATTGGTCGAATTATCTAATATAATCCACACTTTGGATGATCCACCGAACCTAACTACGGGACAAAGTAGACTGGGTCACGCACACTCCGACACTCCGTTCTTTTCCGAAGGTCTCGCGATGCAAGAGCCACATCATATCATCGATTATTCTGTTCCGGAGTCCATACCGGTAGCCCCGGTTGCCGCTCTGGACGAGTTTCACGATTTGGATTCCACCTCAACCGTTACCGAACGCTCCTCTTCATTTATGGATCATCGAACCGATTCCGATCATCGACTCACAGGTGTTGCGGAGAACTTGCTTTCCGGTGACGGCGCACCAGTTATATCCGTTGCACCCCCAGTTCAGATCTCGATTTCATATTTCGCTGGGGATTACGACAACGTGAACCACACAACGGCTGCTGAGACGGGGACGCAGGATCTGTCGAATCGTGAAATTTCTGTGCAACCAACACCACCCACTTTACCGTCCACTTTTTCCGTATTCGTCTTTACCGGATCTCAACGTCGTGTTCTCAGTGACAGTGGTGTGGGTTCAATTCCTCACTCCAATCAGTACCATGGACGAGCCCGCAGTGCGCATTCCTATCTAGCCCAAGGCGATAGCAGCGAGGAAACAAGTAGTGCGGATTTGGACTCTGCCCCTGTCATCCGGCCTTTGTCCGGTCCATTCTCAGATACACCACCCAGGCCCGTCACCAGTGGTAGTGGTAGTGATGGTACACGTTCACGCCTTCCATCCACTGTGCGAGAATCCCATGTACCCGTTATCCAAGGATCGTCATTTCGCTCTCGATGTGCGAATCGCAATCGGCAAACTGTGGAATTGACAAAAGAACTGGAATCGTTAGAGTACACAATGCGCGAACTAGAGCGAGCCGGTGTACAGGCTGAACGTGAACTGTACTCAATTGGTCCTCGAAATGGCGCAGCCGCACGCCGCTATTCCCACAAATCATGTTCTCCTATCTCGGAACCTCGTTTCCCCGAACATCGCATCAGTAACCCTGGTCAGATGCGTGCACGTACTCTGAACTATCATCACGTGAGCCATGCAGATGAGCCGCTAATTAACATCGCATTACTTCAACATAGTCCAACTCAGTTTCATTCAGTTTCATCCGAACGCCGCTATCTCTTGCTTAAACGCTTGGCCGCCTTACTTACCACTAAATCCATTCTGCTCGAATATGCAACCACTGTGTCCGCTTGTCGGGACCAGATACGTCTTGAGAATGAACAAGAAGTACAACAGACGAATGATTGGATTCTCAGTCCCCACAAATTGCATTCTGATGCCGTCCGTCTGGGTGCACTGACTCGATGTCTCAGTGATCCCAGTCTCAGTCAGGTTCAACTGGAGCGATTGACCGAGTTGCAGCAAGCAGCCAGTCGACCGACAGAATTATAATCTCAGGGCAATCCAGAGCCCTAATGTCGTCGATGTCCCATCTCGTGTGACGCGGTGGTGCGTCCTACATACATCTAACGATCAGCGTCATATTTCGAGGCACGAGATGCATGTATGTGTGTTCGTTTTTATCTCTCTGCGCAATGGATCCTTACATATGATGGGTATTAATTCGCACACCTGAATTGTGAACTTTGGTCCGATCTCATAATGCGCTATACACACAGATTTGTTTGTAAAAGCCACTAGTATGGATCTCAAGGTATTGACGACGTAGATGGGGAATTGTAGACATCGTTGATTTAAACGATTCTCAAGCAAACAAACGATCTTCCGTAGTTTATTCACGGTGTGGCTTTTCATTATGATTTGGCTGTTTCATAACACCTACTGTTTTCATATTAATATGGCCTATCCTGGTGATAATTGCATAAGCACAAGTACGAGTCTCCATTATCCTGTCATCTGTTCATAGCTGTTTTTTTAGAATGACAGTGTTCGCTAATGATTTTTATGTATATTATTTCATGCACCTCTACCGGTTAGGCATAGATATTTGTATCGAGACATTTTCGGTCATTGTTGCGCTCAATCCCATGATCAAACTGATTCGATGCGCCAAACCTTGTCGCACCAGGCGAAACATCAACCTGAGTAAATACATTTAACCAGTTGGGTATTTAACACTCGAGTATTAGATGCAGGTCCAGAATCGAAATTTATTCTAACAAAAGAATCTTTGGGTGATTTAAAAGAGATCCAATCCCTTTTATATGTCTACCTCTTTAATTGGTCCTGAATCGGTTAAATTATCGCCACGTGCACCGAATTAAGTGTACCACTGGTGTAACATAACGAGGGCACATAGAAACCCTAGCCTATAATCAGCATCCGCAGAGTTTTGTCGGAAGAAATCTTCAAATTTTAGCCCGTATTCCGTGGAGTTTGTCGTACTCTTCAAAGTATTGGATAGAAAACAATGCTTTGCACGAGGGGAAATGCATGTAGCTTGGAGAAGGAAGCGAAACTGTCAGTTTCACTGATAGAAAGTATTATTTCCCCTCAATCATATGTTTAGAATTATTACTGTCCTGATATCAAAAAAATGAGAAAACATCCCGTTAAAAACAAAAAGCAGGAGACCGTTGATTATTCGGGAGCCCAAGTGATCTGTTTTTCTTGGAAGCATACAAAACCGGCTGATATTCGTACGCTGGAATAAGATTTCCTTGCGCTACACACTTAGCATACTAAAAGATTGAGCACCTTGTGGTCATACATATTCCCCTGGTGTACAGTTGGTCATTGTCCGAGAGTGAAGTAGTAACCAACTTTATGCGGGAATGATTGAATGTTGCCTAAGAATCGGTCGCGCGTCTTGTAACTAGTATGGGAAGAAGATGCATCGAAGAGAACACGGAAACGAACCCGTCGATCTTGTAAATAAACATTTACCATTCGCTACTCTCAATCTTGAATTCATTGAACCAGGCACATTTGGACGCCCTATGTTACCGTTATTGATGTCAAGTGGCCAAGATAAGGCCTTTTCCAGTACGAATATCATGTAGTTCGCAGCTCATGTTTAGTTGCTGTTTCGCAAAGCAGATCTCAGCGCGACGATGGTTATTTGTGACACGCCAATCCGAATTCGGTGTTGAGATTACTGAATACATATAATTACGCGACGAAATAGAGACGGAAATGACCTATCAACAATGGGATGTTCCGGAATTTTTCAGAGGTCATGTATCATGTTTCTAAAATAGAACAACCCTTCCAACTAGTGCTGACTCATCCCGGAGACACAAAAGTACCGGGAAAGCGACACATTTTTGTCGATATTATTCCCCATTTTCATCCACGATTTTGTTGTAAATTGGGCAAAAAGATTATTTACCGATACTGTGAAAAATCTAAAGCAGGGACTGAGAAACTTTTTGTCTCGAGATATTCGCTTTCTGGATAAAGAAATACTGATTGAAACTAAGATCCTCTACTCCCCTCGTGTGTAAAGTAAAGTTGGACGCCTGGGACGCGTTTCTCAGACCGACTCGGTCGTGGATGTCTCAACTTTTGCCCAAACAAACCAACAGCAGGCTGGATTTCGTCCAGGTTGAGGTCGCATCGACCAGATTCTCACTCTTCCCCAATTGCTTGGAGCATGTCCCCCGACAGTCGCAGTTTTCTCGACGTGAAAGGCGCCTTCGATGCAGTCAATTGGACAGCGTTATTCAGTGCTCTCCATGGAAAGGATATGCCAGAAAAGTTCATCAACCTGTTGCGAGCATTGTACTCGTAGAGGTGTGGCCGTCTAAGGGTATGTGGTTAACCATCAGGTTCACTCAAAACGACGAGCGGTGCTCGACAAGGGTGTCACATTTTTGTTTAACTTCTTCATGGACGAAATGATGAAATATGCTTTAGGGGGCCTCCAGAATATAGACTCTAAACTGAAAAATGAGAAGCTATGTGACCTAGATTCCGCAGACGATATCATGGGTCTGTTCAAATCTACGGAACTTGCGTAGTGTGCACCGAACAGACTTGCGAGAGCTGTAGTTCCATCCGGCATGTACTTTACACCTACAAAATGCACAGTGCTGTCAGAGGACTCGACGACGTTAGTACCGAACTTGATTCTCCATAGAGATGAACTACCGATTGTGGATCGTTTCAGTTACCCTTGAAGATGCTTCGCTGAAGCTGATGGCACGGTGTTGGAGGTGAACATACGTATATCCAAGGCTCGAGTGGCGTAGGGCTGGGCTGAGGGACTTGTGGCTCCGGCTTGATATTACACTAAAGTCGAAAGGTCGTGTGTACTGTGTTGCGGTGCGCTCATTTCTGTTTTTTGTTTGCGAGACATGGAGTATGCGCGTCGGAGATGTTTGTCGATTAGAAGTTTTTGACCACTGATGTCTAGATAGTATCGCCAGGATTGGGTGGAGTGACCACATGAGCAATTTGCAAGTTACGATTATAATATCCGGTGCCGGTTCTTAGAACATCTTATCTCAGCGTATGAAATCTAGTAGACTTCGTTGTTTGGGTCACATGTTGCGTATATCGAGCACTCGTCTATCATACCCTGCTCTGTTTTCCGTTCCATCCCCGAAATGGAAGAAGGGAAGCCACGTGGAGGTCAGCAGATGACGTAGCAACGTGGAATGATAAAATGTACGATGAACTTAGTTGAATTAAATGTCTCACTTTCTCGTGTTTCGGATCCGAAAGAGCGGTCAACTAGCTGGCTGAAGACACTAGAGGATATGAAAGCGAATCGTGAACATTGGGGATCATGTTTTCATTTCCTATCGAATTAGAATGATCGAAGAATTGTGTTTGTACAGTTAGACTGTATTCTGTCTATTGGCTAGTGCGATAATTCCTCTCTTTTCCCGCCTAGATAGGTCCACTCCCTGTCCAGCTGGTATATTCATTCATTTTATAACAATATGTAACTCTTAGAAAAAGCAGCGACCAGTGGGACTTGCCCTGCTATTTAACGTTGAGCGAAGATGATAATATCGTGTTGCAACGGCAGTATGAAGGCTCAGAGTCTACCCGGATGAAGCACTTTTTGGCGTCGGTCGATTATTTCACCTGAAGTTGAAAGGTAATGTGATACTGTGCTGCAGTGCGTTCAGATGGCTGTTGTACGGTTGCGAGAGTGGATATTCGGTGTGGAAGGATGTTCGGTCGGCTAGAGGTTTTCGACCACCGATGTTCTGACGTAGTAGTGACTAGGATTGGATGGAGTGACTGGGTGAGTAATGTGGAGGTGAGGAATCTAGTTACTTAAATATAGCTCGCAGAATACTCTGCTGTGAGCGCTTGGAAAGTTGTAAGACTGTTCGCTAGCTTGGGTTGGGTATGGTGTTTGCGGATGGCGAACACTCTCTAACCGTACCATATCCTATTTGCAGTGTCCTTGCCAAGGAGTGAGGGAGGCCATATTGGAGTCATTAAATGATATGAAACGTGAAGTGATGAAAACTTTATGGCGAATTTTAGGTAAAGTAAGGGTGTCCCAGTCTCCGTGTTGGAGTCCGAAAGACCCGCCAACTAGCTGGCTGGAAACACTGAAGTATATGGCAGTGAACCGCGGACAGTGGCGATTGTGTTGTCATTTTCGATCGAATCAGAATGATTGAAAGATTGCGTTTGTACAGTTAGGTTGTGTTCCGCGTGTTGGCTAGTTTGACGTCTTATCTTTTTCCACCTGTTTAGGTGTACTCCCTGTTCCCCTTGGATATTCACTCTTTTTATAGGAACATGTAACTTTTGGGGAAAAGCAGTGGTCAGTGAGGCTTGCCTTGTTGTTTAACGCTGAACGAAGATATGCATAAACATTTATAATCATCAAATCGGACTCATGGTGAACCGGCTGCACCTTACTCGTCTCACCTAGGTGTTTGCAACTAAACTAACATTGCGCTTCCCTTTGTTGAACAGTAGGCCATATCACTAGATGTGTTTAACCTGGTTTGTTTATTTCTCTGCTCTTTTTCTAGTCGTCGAGGAAGTGGATTTGATGTGAATCAGATAGCCAATTATTTCCAATTATTTGGATCTCTTTCATCGTGGTCAGTGGCTGTCATCTGTGGTACAGCTTCAATGCTTCAAGCCTGTTCTCGCCAGACGTTCACACTTATGTGCCATTGCGTCTGTCTCCGCAAACATTGACAGTTGAATGATTCCGTGCTTCACATGCATGTCTCACCTGCGTGCTTTCTAACCCGTAGCCCTCCTGTTCCGAATTTGTGTCAGATACTCGTGTTCCGGCCTTTGCACGAATCTCGTAACCACTTAACATCCGTCTCATCTCGTGATCATGCCTGCTCTTTTCTTTCTGGACTGTTATGATCAGGGCGCGTACAGTCACCACCCTCAGTTTACCTGTTTTGTTCCTCTTTCCCTGTCCACGATTCTGTAGATTAAGTAAAACTAGGTGATTGACCACTTACGCTTTCGTTCTGTCTATTTCTCTTTATTCGGCCACTACTTTTGATCCGTAATTCATACGCCATGTTGTACACGAGAGCACCTTGCCAACTGGACATGTTCATATATAGACCCTCCGTTTCTTTTGGGCTTTTTCTTCATTTATTTCACTGGCTTTGTGCTTTCGGTGATCACTCTCTTCATAGTTTGATTTCCGTTCGCCCCTCCTGCCTGGTTTGTCCATGATTGCCACACCTATCCTTCTATTGTCTCTCTTACACTTGTCCCTTCTTTCTTCTACCCCAGACGCAATGCCTTGGTTATCTCCCATATGTCTATTCGAGGATTCTCACATCATTCGAATTCGTGTGCATTTCGACCCCGATTGCCGTTAAAGTTATTGTCCGCTTGGATTATCAGTCTTCGAAATCCGATTTTCGACTTCGTGAGAAATTTTTCTACGTCATCTATTTCTTGTGTTCATTCACATCTTGTATGTCTTACTATGCTCTACATCAGAGACATGAAACCGGTACAACATCCATTGTGCTCAATATTCTCGCTTGCCCATTTGCAGATGATAGATTTTGTTTTAAATTTCGGCGTTTTTTGCGCGCACGCAATTTGGTCACTTTGATTCGTAGTTCCTTATGAATGTATTCACATGCGATCCTCTAATTTACGACAATGTCTTTGTTGGGACCGATCAAATCCGTTTTGTCCCGTCCCAATGAATCCGTTCTGGATACTTTCTCGCTCTCCCTACTCTCATCGCCAACATCACTCGGTATAGTCTACATTTACATTTTGTGCGGTTCTAATCAACCATGATCTGATATTCGCTAGCTTTCGTCTTTTTTCGTTTCCTGTTTGTTTTTCGAAAAGGATAAATGGAACAAGTGCGAGCGAACATCGTTGAGCCCTTTCCACTGGACATTGTTGGTTATTTGTTTATGATTATCACAGTAAAAATTAAGGGTGATAGTGGACGGATTTTTCACTAAAACGTTTCCAGTGTATATTGGAATTCAAACATGTTTTCTAATTTATACATCTGGGTGCATTTTCAACAATTGTCATCATTAGTTCAAGAAGTGAAAAGTCAGCAGAATTAGTTCGAGAACGACAAAAAACTAGGTACACTCCCTCCGAAACAAACTCGATTCGTTCTAATCCCCAGCTGGACAAATTAGTGGTTATTTATACCACTTCCCACCTTGCTTCGGAACTGTGCCAAAATTATTTTGAAATGTGGCACGTCTATTTGGAAATATCATTCAATTGCTTCATTAAGATCTCGTAGGTATTAGCTTTGCACGCGACCCATCTTACATGGACGCATCTGTGTTTGTGTATTGTAAGGTATACTGACTATCTATGTGCTGCCGTACGATTTTCCAGCAGATGAACTTATAAAACGGATATGTGCTTACCGAATTCCGGATAGTTTTGACCTAATTCCGAAGTATAGTATCAAAAGACTTGCGCATTGCTATGGAATCGGGTCTGGACAGTTCGGTATTCGTGGCCCCGAGACCTGGTACTTCGATGAATTTGAAAGGTCATGTGTGCCGTACTGCGTTCAGTTCTGTTGTACGGTTGCGAGACGTGGAATATTCGTGTGGGAGATGTTCGTCGGCTAGAGGTTTTCGACCACCGATGTCTACGTAGTATGACTAGGATTGGATGGAGTGACTGGGTGAGTAATGTGGATGTGAGGAATCTAGTACTAAATACTAGCTCTCAGAATACTCTGCTTGAGCGCTTGAAAGTTAGTAGACTGTGCTAGCTGGGTTGGGTTGCGTGTTGCGTATGGCGAACACTCGTCTACCGTACCATATCCTATTTGCGTTCCTGCCAAGGAGTGGGAGAGGCCATATTGGAGTCAATTAATGATATGGAAACGTGAAGTGATGAAATTTATGGCGAATTTAGGTAAAGTAGGTGTCCCACGTCTCCGTGGTTGGAGCCCGAAAGACCCGCCAACTAGCTGGCTGGAAACACTGAAGTATATGGCAGTGAACCGCGGACAGTGGCGATTGTGTTGTCATTTTCGATCGAATCAGAATGATTGAAAGATTGCGTTTGTACAGTTAGGTTGTGTTCCGCGTGTTGGCTAGTTTGACGTCTTATCTTTTTCCACCTGTTTAGGTGTACTCCCTGTTCCCCTTGGATATTCACTCTTTTTATAGGAACATGTAACTTTTGGGGAAAGGCAGTGGTCAGTGAGGCTTGCCTTGTTGTTTAACGCTGAACGANTTCCAGCAGATGAACTTATAAAACGGATATGTGCTTACCGAATTCCGGATAGTTTTGACCTAATTCCGAAGTATAGTATCAAAAGACTTGCGCATTGCTATGGAATCGGGTCTGGACAGTTCGGTATTCGTGGCCCCGAGACCTGGTACTTCGATGAATTTGAAAGGTCATGTGTGCCGAACTCTATTTCGGTTGTTCTTTGCTCGGAGGATTTTGATCATCGATATTTGCACATTATCACCGTGAATGGATGGAATCGCCGCGTCCTAACATTAAAATATTGAGTGCCGGTTCAGAGCACCTTATCGTTGCTAATGAAGCTTGGTAGACTTCCTTGGTTGTTTATGGTGATTACTCGTTTACCGTATCCAATCATCCCTTGGAATGGAAAATGTGGAGCAGACTTATCTGAAGCAGGTGCTCCATGGTCCGAAAGATTCGTCAACCAGTTGGCCGGATGTCTTGAAGGATATGGTACTAAACGTTGAACAGTGGCGACCTTGTGGTCACTCGTCTAATCAGTGTGATTAAAAAAGGTGCCTTACAACAACTAGACTGTATTTTGCCTGTTTTCTACTACGGCGTTTTTTCCCTTCCCCACCCTCGTAAGTCCGTTCCACTTTCACATTTCCAATTCATTCTTTCTAAATCTCTATGCAATATGATGAGAAAGACAGGGTTCGGTGGTTCTGGCATTGCTGTTTAACGCTGCACGGAAATGATGGCTCCTTGGTCCTTCTTCAAAGATTTCACATCCCTCTTCCTACCATTTAATGAGATATCTGGGCGTGATCTGACCGTAAAGTTTGCTCGTTGTTTCCCCAGTATAACCGAACCCTTTCTCGTGATCGTCCGTATTCGCATGATGCACAGTCTTATTAACCATGTCTTCACTTTGAATGCAATAGATATTCCTTCCTCCGTGGACAGTTTTCGTTCTATTTCACCAGCAATTTCAGACGTGTGCATTGTCTTCGATTTGATTGTTGATAGAGGGGGAAAAATATGAGACCCATCTGGGTAAGATCACAGAAGTACGGTCTTCTGTTGCGTGTGAAGCACCATTACACTTGGTGTTCTAATTGTCTGTTTGTGCGTTATACCTCCTGACTGACTTGCCTTCTAAGTTTTGTCTTCTCTAGCCAACTCTGCATCCGAGTTTCGACCGCTGCCGCGGTATCTGAACGATGCCATACAGGCATTTCATGCTTTCCGCGGCACGTGCTATGGTCCGATTTTTCTCACAACTTGCAAGGCCATATACAGTTAGGGTAGAACCCATACAAATGTACGGAAAATAGAAATAGGCTTCCAGTTACAGAACATCTAGAAAAGTATCTGTCCTGATTTGTTGTCCGTGATATTGACAAAGCATCTAGAAACATCTGCACGCTTGATGTTGACTTCTGGGTACATGATTGTTCGTGTCACAATGGGGGTGCGTCTCCAATGGAGAGTCTTAGCAACCGCGTTATGTTGCCGAGTTGTCATTTATTGACCTGTACTTGCTATCGGTTCCTGCAGCCGATAGGGAGCTCTTGTGAATGCCTTTTTTGAATTTGCCTCAAGCCGGGTATTCTTAGGCGGTTGCTCTTGCATATGCTGATGGATGACGTTGACGAAATCCAATCCAGCTTATTCACTGTCATTAGAACGTAACATTTTTCTTAACATGCGCATCATTTTGCAGAAAAAATGCCAGTCTCTGGCTGCCCACTCGTTACTTTCATGGCATGTGCATGCGAGCGCATTGCGATTTTCAATCCACTCTAATCACGTACACTCACTGTACTGGTTGATATTTGAGATCATTTGAGACGTAACTCGACTGGGAGGTTGATATCTAGACGTTTTCTTGTTGTTTGATTTTAATCACGTTAAACGTGTCACATTGTCAGTCGGTTGTTTTATTGCCGGTAAGTGGATGCTACTTCGGGAGTGTATAGATTGGAGGGCAGTTGGAGCCTTTGCGAGCGGTAATCTGTTCACTTTTCCAGGGCTCTTATCCTGATCTTGGACGTTCATTTACCAGTTGCCATTACATCGACATCATCCGCTGTTATTTTCGTTAGTGGAAACAAATGCCAACTTACCATCTCAGTCACATTCCACAGGCAATCGATCAGTGGAGATGCCATTGTCAGTATGATTATCCGCTATTTCAGGTGTCAGTGTCACTGCGAATGTTAGCAAATTATTGACAGATTCGTTATCATCCGTTTTTATCGTCCTTGTCTGGTGTGTCATTCTGTATCGCAGCTAATGTTTAAGCATTGTGCAACAAACACCTCAGGATAATATCAGCCAATCAATCTTGTGCCTTGTTCGAACGCAATTTGGAGTAGTATAACTGCACATTCATAATGATATACCCGGTCGTACTGATGAATAAGTGGATAAAAGACATCTTCAAGAAACACTGACTGCTCCCCCGGTTTTTGAAGGTCACTTTTTCAATTTCGGGTCGGACAAAGGGCCATGTAGTCAGATAATTGGATTTAAAAGTTTTCTAACGATTGTATGCAATGAAACAATTACGTATTAAATGATCCATCGGCCCATGTTAAGTCATCGATCGATCGCTATGCCGGAAACTAGTTGCGCTGTAATGAAATCATAGGGTAAAACACGTCAAACCACTCGTTGTCGATTTTGTCGCTTGTTATTTTGGTGAGTTTGACGAATGTCGAGTAGGTTGAAGTAATATGGATAACCCCTTGACGAGATTCCAAATCACCATTTAATGATGTGTGTTGTACCAGCTTCGCTGAGAGACTACCTTGAAAACTGGTGAATGTCGTCAACTTTAGTAATTTGCTCTGCAAATCTCTAAAGCCCTCCGGCCTAGGCTTGTAGCTTACCTGGTAGGGTATATCCAGTGGTAAAGCGTGGCTCGAATCTCACCACTGGGTGAACGACTTTCACGTTTCAATCATTTCTTCATAATCCCTGGGTCACATGCCTTTGAACAGTGCTAAATTATTAATCGTGCAACGTAACTACTTTCCATTATGAATATCCAAATAAGGTGTTGGTATTCGGGTACAGTAATTAAAAGAAATTGAATCTTCGATGGATGAGTGGTTCTACAGGATCCTGTCGAAATCGGGTGAGCTGATTGTCCCATGTCGCACAGCTCAGAGTACATGATTATGAGAACTGTTGTTCGTTGTCATGATCATTCCTCTGCAGGCTGCTCATAGAGTGAAAATTGGAGTAGCACTAAAAACCAGCTTTTATTTGGGAGATTCAGCGATTTGACACTATTGAAATCTGACATGTAATAACGAAACGTTGTCACTAAACAGTTTTGATGATAAAGAAACACTGGATCATTGGGAAGAACCAGTATACATTTCTGAGATCTCCGAGGTTCAGCAACCGTTAAAAGTAAGAAAAATTCTTTCATAAGAGACTCTGGAGGAGGGGCTGCTCAATTTTAAAAATGTTCGCCGAGGGAACGTACACTGGTAGGTTTGCAGGGCAAAATAGTCGATCGGTCGAAGTATGGCCAAACTTACCATATTCCCAAGATGAAATAATATTTCCGGCTGACATTCAAAAGATACGCTGCATAAGACTCAATTTGACTAGGCAAACGTATAACGCTCAATGAGTGGAAAATTCAACTCATGCAGTCTGTCCTGTGTACTGGCAGGCTCGAAATTCCAACAAATACACGCTACTAAATCTGACCAGTTTAATGTGATCTCGTTCTTGGGTTAAGGGACATTACTGTGGTAACTGTGCTCCGACTCGTCACACTAATCATGATCGGTCAAAATAAGAGACGGACAAGAATCACCGGGGCCTATTGGAGTAGCTCCAAGTGCGTCGGAGATGGCAAGGAGGTCCCAACAACTGGACGTCACGTCGGAGTTTATTTACAAGGCTCATATGCATGTATATTGGCTAGGCACAAATATTGGGGGAATGCCTTCGGACCGATGACAGTCAGAGACTGTTCCATTTTCACTTGCATGAAGCAGCATTATCCTGAATAGTTGATGGTAGTTTCAGGTGAAGGTGATGTTGTGCTGGGATGTCACAAGACTAGCACGTAGACCTGTTGTGACATCACATTCGGGGAAAATCGATTATTTTAAGAAATTACTTTCCCTAAGATCCGCTTTGACGCCTGATATCGATTTTGTGACATTTGTCTGAATGTGTTTGTTCTGCCGCACACAAGATCTGTACTTTTCCGGTCACGCTACACTTTCGAAAGTCTTTGATCTCGAACCGCGCACACTGCTCGGCATTCTCTCCCGTGGCTTACTTTCGCATTGGTGCTATTTTAGCGCCACGATATATGCAATACATTTCTCGCATCTAGCTGTTGGCTTGAGTCTTCTCTATTCTAATTACTAAGGGGAATTTGTCAACCGAGGCTTCAGAATCCGATAGGAGACATGTTTCGGGTCGCATTATTGGCATCTTCTATGGACTCATCACAGTTAGTCACGCTGACTAGAACACTGGTGAACAGGAACGACAGGAAGTGAGAGTCTCAGATACCTTGCAGAAAGAAAACTAATTCAACATAAAATCAATTTTCTAAATATTGTATCAAGTTTTTTCTCCCAATCATCACAAACAACCACAAAATCATGCTCTCAAGTTCAGAAGCTATCAATATCTGACACTGTGCACATAGAAGGAGCTTTTACAAGACGCACACAATTTCCAGGGTCTCAACTGGATCACTGACGCCCTTTTGACTCAGTTCTCAAACGTGTGACTAACACGACTTAGACGTAGCGATTCAAAAGTTACCGGTCCGTTACACACAATTTCCCGATTCACATGACCCTTATCAGAATTTCATATACTAATTCCCGACACGTCATGTAAATACTAGCGGATGGACCATGGGGAATATTTATTTGGCCTCACGGTCGCGTTCTCACTAAATAGCCAGCAAAAATATATTCTCGCCAGAAGTTAATAAATTTAGAGTAGAACATGGCAGGATGCATCACTTTAGTATTTACACTTGGGATCAATATACAGAATTCAGTCAGTTACAGTAACGAACAGATGCGACTTACCAGTAGGTGCTGAACTGGCTCCGACCCAAACTTTGCCAACGGAGACGTACAGAAGACCGCGAGCGATGGTAAAAATGTTCTAGTTTTATTTACAGCTTGTGCATTTATATACAAAGTCGAAGATATCCCAATTGGTGGAATACATTCCACCCAATCTCTTGGATTGTTTGAACTTTACTTTACGACCTCTCGATGTCATGGTTCTCATTGGCCGATTGTCTAGGCAGGCATTTGGTAACCTGTACCAGAATGTATCACATGCCTTGCACGTGGACTCATCACAATTAATCTTTACGATAATCATTTTTCTGGAATTACTTTTGAAGTGGTTAAGGGAAATAATTTCTCCGGATGACCATCACATCTTTCCTACTACTGTGAATGTTTTCGGTTTGAATCCATTGACTAGGTTGCCTGCACCAATATCGAACCCATCATCATCACCAAATAACCCAGATATGTTATCGATGCACTAAACTTCAGTAAGGTGTCACATTAAATGACCTTTTTGCGAGTCTTCGTCAACAAAATGAAACCTTTAGAGATTCCAATTCATGGATAAAGTCTCCATGAGCTTTTTGTTCTACTTAGTTCCTAATCCACATCAACTAACCCCTAAATTGGTCCATGCTTGCTCTTTTCCTGCAGCAGGGAATAGTATTTCATTCACATATTCTAGCGCTGGATTGAGGTCGGCATGTGTTGGCGAGGCATCCTGATGATAGGCAAAATGATCGCCTCCACACTCTATTTTGGTAAGCCGTCAGCTTTCTAAATACGATCATTCTGGAACGCTTGTATAAAATAGCATAACAATGCTAGTCCCAACTACTCCCACCTATCGGATATGGCTTTTGACCAATTATCTAGGTGTGCAGACGTTAGCGGTCTGGTGTCTGTGTCCTAGACCGGAGTATCAAAACTTTTCTATCGGTAATTGCTTGCAGCATCCCCAAGTTCACACCATGATGGTTTAACGAACCTCACCAAGTGTGTTTGAACTCAGCGCTCACGTTGACGCTAACTGGAACCTCCATTTCACGAAAACTTTGTTATGCATCACTAATAAGTAGTCATACCCTTTGGTTAATTTAAGATTTTCTTGATTGGTGAAGATCTACCTCCAGCTTAATTACAACCTCGATAATCGAAATGAGACCAATTTCTATTGGCTGCCTGGTTCACCGTTTGTAAATCTGACCTAGACTAAATCTCTAAACCTCACTTTCTTGGTGCGTGTTGTTTACATATAATGACCGGTTTTTGTCTTCTGTGTTCAGGCAATTTTACCTTGGTAGCCAATATCTTATAGTTAGATCCACTAGATGGAGACTATGGATGTTCTAAAATCTTATCCATCATGTACTAAGAAAATAGTTAGAGTTGACTAGGCCATGCAGTGTTCAAGTTTAACCAACCGTTGTATATTATATCAAGCAATGTATGGACCGCGTATTCCAACTACAAGTTGCATAGTGGAAAAGACTACTGCTTTTTGGGCTTCAGGTTTGTAGTTTGGACCGCTGAAAAGTCTGTATCAATGAGTTCATTACCGGTTGTTCACGCTTACTGGCGTCGGCAAAGTCATGGAATCATCGAACAATGGCACCGAAAAGATTCACAGAAATAAACACCTAAAATTTCCTAGTTGAGCTATCAATCAGTACGATCAAATCTGCCCAACCTAAAGATTTCCGAATGTGCAGCCCAGGTGACGAAACCTAGCGACTTGTATAACGAAAGAGTTGTGGTCACGGAAAACTTGTCAGTCGATGCATTACAAAGTAAGAACAATTAGGTAAAACCATTGGACATGAAGACAAATCCTCGCTCCACGACGAGATCTGTAGTGTTTGAAACGATCGAACTTACAAGAAGTATCCATCCGACTCCAACTAATGCCAGGAGTAATAGCAAAAACAATGCTATGACGCAATGTGCCAAGATAAGTCAAGAAATTACAGTTGATTTGAAATGTACAATACCGAAACCTGATTCGTGAGCTACTTGTAGACCAATACACTTGCTTATATTTGAGCCCCTTTGCCTTATTGTAGGGCAACCTATAATTAGCTCGATCCACAAGTTGTTTGTATGGCCAAAGATGCATCATATCAAGTCGAACCATGTAATGTGCAGGTAAATTATCTCACAAACTCACCGAAACGGGTGCTGAGCCGTGGAATTTCAATTCCGGAGGTGTTCTCTCTCCCTGATCGTGAAAATAGCAAATGGCCTTGGTCATACTTGTTCAGATTTCTCAAATGGTTTGAATGAAATTCTCCAAACTTACCAATATTTATTACTACTTCCATTTATTCTGGTAAGTAGGCATATATGAATTCGTGATTCGCGGTAGCTAATTCATCGGCTAGTTTCCGTTCTGATTTTACTGTTTTATTTTTTGAAGCTAGCTCATTACAATTGCACGCAATTGCATTGTATTGTTTGAACTATTGCTCACATAGGTGTCTGTAATTCATTTAAAAAATGATACATTCCCCATCTCATTAGGATGCAACTTTTGGAGGAAGGCGTAGCGAATAATAAACAATTGGAACTCACGAAAAGTTGTGTAAAAATCAATCATGATTTGTTCTCGATTGGTGAAAATTTGTGCTGGATAGGTAACAGTTGAATTCCTATAGATATTTATACGAGAGGGTAAGCAGAGGAAGGTAGAAGGTGTCCTGGTATGAGAACAGCATTTAGAAAAGCCATTGTGTAGTGGATGAGATGGATTCGTGGATAGATGCATGTCACACAATTTGGTGCAAAGTTTTTTCAGTGGTATATAAGATGCCCCACTGATATTTGACA
>LUCM01004452.1:44634-65817 GCA_008360955.1 Fasciolopsis buskii | reverse complement strand
AAATCACCTACAATAATATGCGGATTATCCTCAAGAAGAGGAGTAATACGCACTAGGAAAGAGTCGAAAAATGTGATATTGTGTTGCCAGCTAAAAGGGGCAATATATAAGTTCGTTACGATTGTGCTGGTATGGCGAGAAAACCTAAGATGACAGTGTCACGAGACAGTCAAATCCGTTTAGCGACTACGTACAAACAACTTCGGACTTGCCAGACCAGAACGAGTTTATGCATGTTGCCACACCGGCTCCGGTCTTCCTCTTGTCCGAAACTCTGTCCTGCCGATGGAATCGGAAGCTGTCTGTCGACACGGGTGAATCAGCGATATCCGGATTTAGCCACGATTCTTGTATGCAAATGACACACGTGTGAACATGGATCAGTGATTGAATTGTGAGGAACAGATCTGGCATTTTGATAAACAGATAGCGGATGGTGGTACTCAACAATGCCGGAATGGACATCTTGGCTGGAGGGGTGAATGTGATAGCTTCCTACCAGCCAGCACGAGTGCTTCTTCTAGATCGATTAGAAGCTCGTTGAGGTGCAAAAATACGAGATCCCAATATATGTTGAGAAACGCTACGGTTTTTGAGCAAAAGTAATTCCGAAGGACTGTAGCTTCGAACGGAGACCATAATCGAACGCAATATCCGACAACAATATAACGAAATAGGATGACACAGAATTGTAGCGCAGCCAGTGAAAGGGCGCGCGGGTTACACAGCGCTGTTGAAAACTCGGCGACGCACTCACATCTAACCTTATTCGGGATGTTTCCACATTGTTCGTGATAAACCGGATTCTTCCAGTCCAACTTCACTCAAAGTCCGACTTTATTTTTTATCAGTTAGGAATCAGCAAGTTTCTCAGGTATTTTAGATTACAGGACTAAATGATGTAAGGAGTGTATCTAAAAATCGATGTGCCATGCATTTTTCGATACACTCCAGAAATTTACAAACTGGTTGCCAATCGTATTGCTATGGGAAAGAATATTGCCAACTTGATCGATCACCACATGCAGTAAACGCCGTTTTCAGTGTAATGTTGTCCCCAAAACTCTCGCTGTTAGACCTCCGAATAATTCAGTTCGATCTATTTTACATTACTTTCTAAATAAACATGATCTCTTCAACCGCTTACGTAAAACTGTCTGTGAATTGTACACTATTCAACGGAGCCCTGCTATCATTGAGATGCGTCACAAACTTAACTCCGCCATAAGTCGTACATTCCCAGCCACGGAACTTCACCACTTACCAACCACCAGAATGATCATTCCGAATTGACGTGGATCTAGTAGAATGTCAAATTCTGCCTCACATCTAGTCTACCAGTTCACCTGCAGTTGCAGTACCATTTACATCGTCAAAACAGACTGAAAATGTTCACAACGGATGTCAGAACATAATCCCAAATGAATGTCACAGGACACAGTGAACGATTATCTTGATCGTCACACGGGGTCATCAATTGCTAAGCATTTGATAACAATCAAACACACAGTTGATCCCATTTCATGGTTTAAACCCGGATTACAAAGTACTGATCGGTAGATTTTAGCATTCATTGGAGCAGTGGTAATCCGACTGCCTAGTCCAGCTCTTTGTACACTAAAGTTATTGCCACAGACTCTGCATTTGTCAAGGCGATGATGTTAATTGTTTGTTGGGATGAATTTAACTCCTATGTCCGTTCACTACAGTTTATAACTGAATATTATATGATTCACAGATTATTTTACGTAAGCGGCTGGAAAGAGTAATACGAAATGTTAATATTGGTTTTCTTTCTCTACTTCTCAACTCAACACATCGTTGAACACTGGACGCACAACTAGTTTTGATGAGCCATGATTGATTTGATTCACTTTAGTTTGGATAACCGTCACCCTTGCACCAATGGGGCGTGGTTGTGGTTACTACCTTACATCATCTGCTCAAGCAGAAGAAAAACGGGAAATAATTAAAAATGTGCTGGAGAATAGTAGGTAAAATAATTATATAGAAGAAGAAAGGTTTCCAATTCAATAACGTCACTGGCTAAGGCACTGAGCCATCTAGCCACTCCTTCGGGGGATCTCGTGAACTCCAACCCGCTAGTCCAATTGCATCCACAGCCAGTCCACTGGTTAAAACTTTCATACTTTTTGCCCATTTCATCGAACCATTTCTAACTATCATGTGCCTCGAAGAACAGCGTATACTGAGCTGGCTGCTCTGTGTATACGTCCAAAACAAGTCCCGACCAACTTAACCTATTCTTATTTGTTGTGTACTCTTAAGACTTGACCCAATACCCCGTACATTACGCCTGACTTATGAGTTACTCACGAAATTCCCCCAGAAGATTCTACCAGTACTACGAAGACAAAGTTGTTCAAACACCAAAATTCTTCGCATATATTCTGCTCTCAACGGCTAAGTTTCGACCCCACTGCTGTATCATGTATACTCGAGGTTTGACCCATAACCGGATGTCGTACCAATGCCACAGATAACACAAATAGGAAAAAATCAATCGGGCCTTCTGCATACGTGAAGACATTTCATCTGATATGCGATAGCTAGGTAAGATAGGTTACTGGCAGAGACCATTGTGACACGATCTCGGTAGGCGGGGTTTATTGCTAAATAAAGGAAGGTGGAATCGCTACAAATATTGACTCGAGAGAGCACGGAATGACAATTCGAAGGTTTGGCAACATCGGGGCGACATTTTGCTAGATCACTGTGCAGAGGAATAGCGGAATCTGAAAGTACCACGTGTACGAACATTTTGAATGCAGTCCAAACTAGATCAAACAGTTTGATGGATGATGTATTCTGTGATATGAAAGATGCATGGCTGAGAATTAACAGTCCTCTGCTAAGGTTTTTGAAATTCTTCCTCAGCAAAACTGTAAAACTGACAGAGGAGGTGTACAGAAAAGCAGAACGAATGCAGTGGTAGGCAAATTGGATGATTATGCGATCCTGTTTTGAAGTACCACTGCCTTCTTAGGTGAGACGATGTTCCTCGGAGCATCTTCCTTCACTTGTGAATGTGGAATAACCATCACAGAATTGTGTCAATTTCGAACCCAAAATGTTTAACCAGTTCTACCCTGGCAGATGTGTGTAATTTGGTAAAAGGTGGATCGAACGGGTAGGCAGATCGGAAAAGAAAAAGCAAACATTCGAAATATTTGAACCAGATAAAATTTACACCAGATCATACCGAAGAATAGTGGATGAAAGGTAAATTTCTGGAAAAGCTCTAATGATAGCACCATCAGTCTTTTTGATCACATGACAAGAGGAGCCAAACGACAAGATATTGATATGAGCAGAAAATCAATATGTAACAGAACAGCGGTTGGAAAAAGTAATAGGAAATGTCAACATCCAGTAAGTTTGGGTTCTTTCTTTACTATCCATTTGGATCAAGGGGACCCGATGTTTCAAACATGATCATCCAGAAGGTTTTTGGCTACTGGGTGTTAATCTCCCAAGGATTTATGGTATGAAGCTACGTCCCTTCACTGCTCGCAAAAAATAGCAAAAGTCCCTTTCAACTATACAATTGGGGTAAATCTTTCAACAAACAACCTGTAATGACTGACTTCTGTCAAATGCAAATCAACTGTAAGTTGCACAACAAAATCTTATTCAGTAGGTCAAACCCAAACTAACTCCATGCTGAATTCGCACCTTAATTCCTGTCGCTTGTCACAGATACTGGATGTAGTTTTCATGATTTGCGTTTACTTTAAATATGTTCGCTATAAGTTTTTCCTTCTTATCTGAGTGGTGCTCAATTGGGAACACAATCATGGTCGACCTTGATGTATTCCTTTCGCACCTTTAGGCACACATGCGCACACACACACATCATTCACCTATACAACACAGCTACATTTTGTATAGTCATGGTAACTAATTGCATTCTTCATTACCTGATTGCTACCTTTGAGTGCTCTGATACACGTGACTTGAATGGACAAAGCTTTCCTTTTATGCGGCAGTGCTCCATTGTATTCAAAAATCACCACCTTAAATATTTCGGTTCCATCCTCGGGATTTTCGAATCATTTTTGCATCCAACCTTCAACCGTTTACGTCGATTCTGACCAAACCATCATGATTTACTTTCTTCTCTTTAAAAAAAGCGAATTGATGTTTCCAGGAGACAATTAATTTCTCACTAAATAAACACTTAATTGGTCACTGGGACCTATGAAATCATCGCACATCTGCATAAACCTTATATAGAAGCCATAAGCCAGAAGTATCGACCGTGCAGCAGCCGATTTCTAAATCTATTCATGATATGGTACTTGTGGCAAGAGGATTTTACTGATCATTTGCTATTGTGAGCAAAACATTTTGAAGCTCGATGATTGATAGACAACAGATATCCGTATGTCCTCGGTCAAAAGGTTCCCAGGCTCACCACACTAATCAGATAAGAATGGTTAATTTCAGTTGACCTGTAACTCCTTTTGGTCTCTGGGTACACGAACAGTAAAAATCGATTATTAATGTTCTCAACTGACCTATTTTGTGAATAACTTTTCTACAGGAAATTTCAGAGAAGCATTTTACTAGTTCTGTTGTTTGTCAGCCAACGACCACCGTTTGATACCCCGTGACTCGTTTTAGCAATTATCAGCTGAAATAAATCCACACTTATTTGCTGAAATCATAACTATTGGCGAAATTCTTTCCAGGTTGTTCAGTCGAGTCACTAAGTTGCAGTAAATCACTGTTGCAACTTACAAGGGACACAGATTGTTCATGCTAAAATTATGCACACACTCCGTGCATATCTGGTAACCAGTAATGCACACGTTAGCTTTATATATATATATATATATATATATATATATATATATATATATATATATATATATATGAGTAAAAATATCTGCAGTTTAGGTTGCATATTTCAGAGTTGAGAAGGCGAGCGCTAAGTTAATACGTTTATCGTGACGTTTCGATCCAAACTAGGACGCGTCAAACGTTTGACCGCGAGTCCTAGTTTGGATCGAAACGTCACGATAAACGCATTAACTCAGTGTTCGCCTTCTCAACTCTTTTATATATATATATATATAAACAGAACCGAATTGCATGACCTGAGCTTACCCCTACCCACTTGCTTTCACGCAACGCACACTGGAGGCTTGGTCACGGTACGACGAGTCACTATGCCATATTGTTCTCCGATGTCGCATGCCCATGGATCATCATAATACGGTACACGCACTTACCAAGCAGCAAAGAAGTACTGACCCCAATTCGGACACTTTCGTGTTGTGTTTACCGCGATGTTGCTTAAATACATCGTCGTAGCGTGAAAGATCGCATTTGGTAATAAGGACACGACCCAGTAAAAAAAACACTTAACCAAAGGATCAAAATCTGGTAGGGTAGTGAAATCAAATAGCAAAAAAATATGCGCTGGTAATAAAATCTTTTAGTGAAAGTTAAATGTTTCTTTGTAAATAGAACCGTGTGCTTCCTCCGAAATGGTTACTCGTTAGTGTAACTATTAGGAGACTACGTAGCTTACGAAATTTTTCATTATTCCATATCAATGATCACTTCACCATTAGGCAACCGTGGAAACGTTGTACAGCTGTTTCACCCTCGTAAGGGATCATCAGCCGTGTTTATCCACCGCCAACCCTAGACGAATGATTGTGATTCGAACGCTTTAGTCATCCCGCTACCACGCAGGCTGTCAACAGTTTTGTCCAACTTCATCACTTTATGTTGATTTATAGCAGGCAGTAAACAGCTATACGATGCTTACATAGTTTTCTAATGTTGATTCGATCGCTGATATTGCATGATGACTAATTTCGTGAGCAATATAATCTTCTAGTACCAACAGTGGTCACACATCCAAAATCCGTAGGTCATGTTCAAAGCCTGCGTCATACTTAGGCTACCTGCAGTGAAGTCATCTATCAGTAGAGGTCGACTGCTGTTCGCCAGTGGTCCATTGCCGTGCAAATTGGTGACGGATAGTTGCAACATCATGTGGTGAGGTTCAACAAACCGCTGACAGCCTGCTCGGTGGCGCAGTGGTTAAGGCGCTACACCCAAAATCGTTCTTCCCTAGTCCGCGTCACAGTTCGATCGAGGTGGATATGATCTGTACAGTGCTCTCATGGTTAATTGTTAGCCTAGGTGGAGTCACATTTGAATGGCTTGACTAAAATTACATGCAGGAGTGTCCACGGAAGATTCCTTGTGCCACGATGAATATAAATTTCGTATGCCATGATGGAACGATGCGCAGACAGTTTGACAGCAGTTGCTTTCAGTAGTGACAAATTATTCCCGTTCAGAATATTCAAATAAGACTGACCGTTAGCAACACATATTTTATTGGGAAAATGTACTCTGTTTGTATACAGTGATTTACTGGCACACCATTCACTAATTGACAGCAGACCGCTTTTGGTAACTCACACAATTCGGAAGAAAGTAAGAGCAGCAGTTTGCGTTAGGTCACTTACGCCTCAGACGCAAGTAGCATGAATCGTCAGCAGAATGAACCTCGAGAGACAGATGACTAGTCTGGTATATACTAAGAGCCATTCAGAATCGAGGTACAGTTAGGTTGAGCAAGTTAGCGTGCGCATGCGTGCATTCCCCTTGCACGTATGTCCGTAGATGTCCACTGGATAAATTTCTCACTGTCAGTGCTTGCATGTCAAACAGGTCGATTCTCCCACAAAGACAACGGAGTTCGCATCGGCGCAAGTAAAGCAATATCCCATCCCTATACATGGGCTCTTCTCCATCTTCCCATGAATTGGAGCTCCAGATATGCACTTAACTTCCATTGTCCTGGGTTTTGCTTGCCATAATATGAAACTAAGTAGTTTAAACTCCACTTTTCTAACCACACCTTTGACGATCAAGTCTAAACAACAAAAATACAGATTCCGTGGGGTTGATAAACAGTATGTTGTCTTCTTGATCTAAATTCATCTTCACCAATACAAGGCCGTCCGGTCATTTCGCGGTTTTTTGATTTTTGAAGTTACATTAAGACTTATCCGATTAACTTACAGACTGGTAGTTTTTGTACCTCCTGCTTTAAATAGTCGTCCAATATTTTATCAAAGCCAAAATGAATTCGGTGTCAGGTTCGTTTATTCCATCTGTCTCCGGAAGGTCATTCTGACTGTTTTACAACTTCCACAGACGTGTACACACAATCTTTCAACCACAGTCTTATTAAACAGTCTGTCGTGCATCATATTGTTCATCCATAGCTGGTATGATATATATTAAGCAAACGCTAGCAATTTTCACAAATGAAATTTTAAAGGGAAATTTGTTGTCGCATTGTGAAGCACTATGGTGGTGATCCTAAGAAACCTGACCGGTACGATGATCGACAAAATCTCGTCCTACCAACAGGGTTCATGCTCCGTACCATGGATGGCACGCGTAAACAACCAATCTGTAAATAACTTTAATCTATTATTCCAAAATACCTGGTTCACTAAACTGTAGGACAAATCTGATCTGAGTATGAAGCACAAATCAATGCTGAGCCGTTACTAGGACGAAGAATCTCTGATCTATTTGCGTTTTCAGTTTCCTATATCTGTGCCTGTGTGTGTCTATGTCCCACAGATAGATATTTTCTCCATATGCCGACCCCACCTTACCCGGTCCCAAGCAATGATCCATTGTTGAAGTTAAGGTTAGGCGATCAGCAGTACACGTTCAGAGAGCTCCTCTTCCAACCCTCCCCTTCCAACACACACACACACACCTTAGCTCATTGAGACAAATTTATGTAATGCAGAGTAGGCAGACTGTTCTGCACATGCATTCTACGTGAGTTCTGGTCACAAATATCTTGTTAGGTTATACTCACTCCATTTGTTCTCTGTTTCCAGTTGATCCGTTTCTCAGATGGTGGCTAACCCTTCGTGAACTTGGTGACAGTTGCCACACGCACGCACAAAAGCAAATATGCAGAAGAAAGATGCGTCTATCTTTCTTATCCATAACTCAACGTTTTGGTCAATTAACCTAATTCTAATCCCTCCGTGCATTCCTAATCGAATCAGTCTCCACTTTTTTGTCGTTCAGTTCCTAATCCCATATTTGCTTGTGAGTTCATTTACTCCTAGGAGCCATCTATTTCACTGAATATTCCTCGTCCATGTAGTTGATGAGGTAGTGCAGTTGCCACAGTGATGTTATAGTGAGGATTCAACTTAAATAAATGATCTTCAAAACTTTATAGAAAATATCATCCACTTTCAGTCCTGGGACCGTCAGTCTGGTCTTTGATTCCGGTGTACCTTGAGAAATTTGCAAACACAAACAGTGTAAATGATTTTGGTTAAAACCAAATAGATGACACGTATTGTGAGTGATATAATTTCAGCAACCCAGTGTTGCTGGTAGATGTAATTCGTCAACGTCAACCAACAACGCTGTGCTATTAGCATTATATCACTCACAATAAAAACCAATAGATTTTTCGATATACTTCTTACATCATTCGGTCAAGATGGTACGTAGTTTGAACCGAGAAACTCAATGGCTTAGGTCACAAGGGAAAATCCACTTCCTCGAGCCGCCAAATATCCTTTTATATTCTAAAAGTTTCGTTAAATTTCGCCCAGCAGTGCTGGTTTTTCCTCGGCAAATGACACACAAAACCAGTGAACGAACTGGTCGTTATCTGAGCATTTCTCCGATAATTCAATGGTCGTCGATTCGGTTCGATTCCGGCTCATGGCACCAAATTGTGGACTCGAGAACTGACAGTGAATTTTCAGTTACATTTGAACGAAATGCATTGGTTCAAATCAACCACTATATCATGTAAATCTACTATTCATAAGTTCCCTGGCCTCACTGAAAGCATCTTTCACCTCGGTAAACCAAATGGAATATTTTTATACAAGCAACCTAATGTAACCATTAGAGGTGGGAGGATCGAATCAAGTGCGATTTGCCCATTGATAAAATCACTTGGGTCTATGGCATTCAGATATGCTTGTCACATGACGAATAGGACAACGGAATCGCAGGACTGCTGAGTTTTTTCCAAATGACAATAGCGTGGATCGAAGAAAATCGTCGTTGTTAAAAGAAGGGGTTGTTTCCGAATTTGCCTATTCCGTTTTGTGGTATTTACATAACCCCAGCAGTACCAAGACCTCGAAAAAGAGCGCTTGGTTTCTGTGTTATTTGCGATTGCATCCAGCCGCATGACGACTACAAAAATAGCAGGCAAAAGAAACAGGAATAATAATATAACGTGGCAAAGCCAATGGTATATATAGATCAACATCTCGTATTTTCACCTCCCCTACTCTTCTTGGCACGTGACTCGGTGGACAAATGTGATTGTCACGTCGTTCCAACTTTTCTTCCATGTGATTCCACATGTTTCCATTCAGATTCAAGAAGCGGGCTTACCCGACCGATAGCCTTGGAACGATTCTTGATTGATAAAGACACCCATTATTCAGTTGGAAAATTGACGAATCGACTGGGTGAGTCTGAGCAACAACCTGTCTTTCTTCCTGAAAATGGTCTGTTCGTCACCCACGATCCAGCGATGAGACTTAACCTCCTTTCGTGAGGTTATCGTGGAATTCATATTCTCGAACCTCTTCTGTTGACCTCTAGTAGTTTTGCAACATCGTGAACGGATATTTTTGCTTCACGTATTCCATTAGCTTGTCAGGTGTTTCGTTATCTTCAAGGCCATCATTCCTAGATCACGATGATGATCTTTCTGTGGCGGCCGTATATCGTTCTTCATCTGAAAACCACACTGGCGAAAGTGCCAATGACCACTTCAAAACTGACGTGTTATCATGAACCAGTAGACATTCGTGACTGGTGCCAGCCAGGCTAGTTGCCTATAGAATGAGGGCCTGATACATTTATATTTGACACTGAAATCACCTTCCACATTGAGATGGAGAGAACCGGAATAACCATGTTCGAGCGTATGCAGACTGAAACGCAACATTGTGAACGACTTGATAACTGCATATCTAGATTCATAAGATGGATGGTGATGCAGAATCAGGAGCTGAAATATTGTACTACACTATATTACTGATATAGATATGGAGACAGGAATAAGATAAAAATCAACGCTATCCGAAATCCGTAGTATTTTTCGTTCCTCGTAATTCATTCGGTAGACATTCACACCACAGCAAAGTAGTCATTTTAGCACTATAAGAAGTGTAATATGTGCATGGTGCACCTTAATAACAAAACCCTTGAAATATTTTTAGTTAGCATACTTTCCGATGTCAAACGAGGACAATTTTCCACCGATGGAATTACAGTAAAAACGGAACTTATTTCCCAGTTGTCCAATCCTAGCGTTCTTGTAGAGCTCGATCGATAACAACAAAATGTCACCTTATGAGCCATGGACATGTTGTCACCCGAATAATTTCGATGCGGTTATTGCTTACCCCCGTCCACTAATCACAAACCCGATGAGTAACTGAAACGTGCATATGGAACCCCGACTTATTTTATGTGATCGCAATCCGGATCGTTTCTTCTTCTGGCAGCGGAGTAAACTTCTTGAAACTTGGACATAGAGTTTGACAGCAAAATCCATAGTCTTCTTAGGAGTCACAGATACCTGTACGGGAATTCCACTATACTTTTCGCCGATCCACAAAAACTACCTGAAAACGATATCATTCACTTTACCATATTTTCGCTCCACTTTTAAGTGGCACTTTTTTAGACCGTTGAAAGCACAAAGATTTTGCGCAACACCCTTGTTGTCAATCGAATTTAATACGATTTTACGCGAAACGCTGCAGAGGTCTGCCGTGCTTTGGGTTATAAGAGAGTTTCCGAAATATTCCACCTCTTATCTGTGGACAATTTTCTGTTCATAGCATAGAACTCAGAATGTGCATTGATTTTCCAAGACGAAAAGTACCACGACATCATGGTAAGAAAAATACTTCTTTTAGGCCTTGAATGGCCGCAAGCAGTTGACCTTATTGATAAACGGCAAGCAACTCAGCTCGATCAGTCGAGTGGAAGAATTCTTAGCGAATCGAGTGATAATTCACTTCGACTGATTCCGACAAACGTGGAAACTTCTCAAACTGTCACTTTCTGACGATGCTGCATTTGTTAGACGCGTTTCACCGAGCTATATTGTGCTATCTTAAAAGTTCGATTTCGCTATGTTAAACTTCACCTGACCTATTTCTTTTTCGATGTGTTTCCAACTTGGCACCTAGCCGTGTCACCGATTCTCTTCAGCTATGCTCTGGGATGACCTTGCTGATTCCACCCAACCTTGTAGTGTAATGGGACTTATTGAGGTTAGCAAACTCGCCAATTTTTTATCCCATCTTTTATTTTCCGCCATTTCTCTGAATCTTCGGCCAGAAATGCAGCATCATTCGCAAATTCTGAATCAGTCGGTTTAATATCTGCGCAGAAATGGACGCTGGTATTCTTAAGTGAATCTAGAGAAGTTAGGATGAAGTATCGAGCCGGGCCCTTTCGGGAGATCCATACTTCTAGTAGTAAACATAATTGAGAGAACATCCGTAATAGTCGCGAACTAGGTACGATAATCCAATCGTCAGCCGGATTGAAAGCCTACGGTTGTTTCGATCAACGGAACTGGTGGTTTAAAGTTTCTTAGCACGATTGCTGAACATGTCAACAGTTCACCACGTTTTCCAGGGACGCTGTTTCACCGACTATTGAGCATTTACACATAAAATTCCACATCATTCATCATTCTTTTTACATCCCGAAAAGAACTCTTTTCCAAAACAATGCATAGCTTTTGTCTTCAATGGGGCACCTTTATTCGTAGTACCAACAGAACTTGTTTCTGTCGGACGCTGTTAATTGATGTTGCAGCTACACGTCCAGTCGATCGATAGACAGAGAGGCACAATGATAGACACAACGTCCGGTGTGCTTTTTTAGGCTGTCACTCAAACTTGTACTGGGCGCGTACAGAGACCGGTTTTAGTTTACATGGGTTATTGATTTTCTCCCCAAATGAAAAACCTAGATAGGGATTCGCAATTTTATATTTAAACCCATTTCGACTGTGGATAATTAAAGTCCTTTTTTCCGGCCTGATGTGCAAAGGATAAGTGTACTACTTGGGCCCGTGTT
Organism: Fasciolopsis buskii; assembly: GCA_008360955.1. NCBI lineage: Eukaryota > Metazoa > Platyhelminthes > Trematoda > Plagiorchiida > Fasciolidae > Fasciolopsis > Fasciolopsis buskii. The sequence continues at coordinate 53,643 of LUCM01004452.1, read as the reverse complement.
CCGTTAGGAATTAAAACTTTAAAACTTTAAAACAGTGAATAAACGAGAGAAAAATACGTATCGAAGATGTATGATTCATTTTCATGGTCGATATTTTTTTGGTATGCCGACTGCACTGTCTACCGGCCCAAATTGATTAACCGTTTGGCAATAAACTGCAGAAGGAAAGCAGTTCACCTGGAGTGCACCTGGAGTCTTCAGTTTCACAAAACAAGCGAAATGGCATAGCGAGGCGGACGTTAAACGAAGTCATCCCCTCACTGAATCACCAGTGATCCTGAGTGAGCGCACTAAATTGTTTCAGGCGTTTATCGACTTGTTTTCGTATATTTTTTTGCAAGATGAATTGTACAAGTCAAGTTAATCCATGCTGGATAATTTTTCCGTCAAGCAGGACAGACAGGCAAGATACATTTGGTCTGTCTGGATGCTGAAGGTCTAGGCTGTCTGTGAATAGACGAAGAATTCAAGCTTTTCAATCCCCAAAATGATAACCGGATACTTCACCAGCGTTCAGTCAGACTGAACATGTTCGTGTGCATCGGTTTTATCAAATCAGAGAAATTTCTAGTGACCAGTCGGAATCCATATACATGGTAGGCAATGCACATGGATCGACGCATAGCTCAAGTGCAGCTACAAAGACAGAATCAGTGTGACGTAACAGTCGCTATTTTCTAGTCCCTATGGCATCTGCGTAAATTTTCACCAACAAACGAAGAAACCTGCTCCGGCTGAATGTTGTTAGTCCGTTATTCCCATTGTCGTTTTTTACGGCTGTCGACTCTTATTTTCCTCAGTACATTCTTCGAGACAGTATTTTAAACAAATCAGTAATAGTAATTCAAGCTACCGTCAGCAGCGGTCACCTGAATCGAGCGGCGGGCTCTGCATCGGTCACGAAAACACTGACGCTAGTGTTGATCCGAATTCATTCGAAGTATTAGGATGAGACCATTTTATATGGCTATCCCGGTTGCACGCCCTAAGTGACTAATGCAGATCTGCGAAGCGCAAGCAGCCTCCGCCGTAACGGGAAATACAGACGAGCAGGTAAGGGAGGCTGTCAGGTCAGGCCATTTCATCTATTATACACTGCTTCTTGTAAAATAAGAAGGGAGGAAAATTAAGAATAAATAACATCATATTAAAAATAAGTTGCAAAACTCAAATGCCACCCAATGGTTAGCCTTCTAAAAACCACTAATCGTCTATGTCTGGAATCTCCAATGTTCAGTTCTTCTTTTGCATATCAGCAATCCCCTGTTCTCACTCGCTCTAGCGAGAAGATCTTTATCAGGGCGACACAAATCTGGTATTACTGACGAAAATCCCACGCCCCCACAGAACTAACGCATCAATACTCGCGCCTTTGTAATTGTCATATGTTTGACTGATTTTCCGACCCATCGCTTCATTTATTCGCCTCGTTAGCTAGCTTTGAACCTGACCAGGCCAAAATCACTTGGTTGCAAAAACCGAATCGCTCACGTTGATTCGTTACCAAACTCGCTGTATGGTTCATTTGGTTTGTCCGTCTGCTGCCTTCTTGTTCAGTCCTTGCTAGATGTCACCCGGTTTGTTGGCTGCCAATCTGATAATACGGTCTCATTCTGTTTGTGCCGTCGGCAGGCTAACACGATGCGAAGCGAATAGATTGCACCCATTAGTACTTTCGACTTCCCAGTCTAGGCTAGCTATCTAGAGACTAGTGGTAATCAAAGTAACAGCTCGATTCGGGTTTAGCACAACAGTAGTTCGAGTAGCATTCCTCTCACATAACTGATTGTAACGCCAAGCAACCCTAAGACCACGCGAATAACGGCTTTTTTCAGTCACTGAGTCGCAGACAGAAGGCGAAATTATAATGTGTAATTGCAACTTGACAAACGACGGCAACATTGATGTGCTCTCATTGTTTGCCCATCCCGATACAGCTGCAACAATATGTAAGTCAAAGCACATTGAAGAAGTTCAGTTCATAAGATAGAAACAAAGCAGTTTGATGATAGGCAGTGACAAGGAACAGAGTTCACGAATATATTGATTAAGATAAACGTTTTGGATAGGATATCTATCGAATGCAGAACAGTTGCCTTTGTTTGCACAGCTGAAGATTACGAAACCCCGATTACTATCGGCTCACTCGCTCGCAAGGTGACATTCTCGATGAGATTAGATCAGTTCTGCGGAATTGTTTGGATGACTGTGAATACATTTTCGAATGTTGTCCAATGACCAGGTGTACAGACAGGAGAGTCCTAACCTTTTTATCTTTCTACTTCCCATATACATGACTTTCGGGAAGTAGGCCGCATCCAACATAAGACTACCAAGGGAAGTAGTTGACGGGTGCCGGGAGATTTCGAACTGGAAACCGTCATGTTCAAACGCCACGACCTTATCCGCCTGACCACAGTCGATTAAAAATGGCGCCGTGAGCCGATATTTTATCTTTTTTAACCAAGCTGAATAGTGCCCTTGGATGCCTATGTTTAACCTCCTTCTGATAAGAACAATGTGGTCAGATCCATGTGGGAGCGTGAAGTATTAAATACATATAGATGTGGTGCACAGAGGTGGCCGATTATTGAGTCATTCGCCAATAACAGGACGAGCTGAGTGAAATACCTTAAACTCCACAGCTAGAAGGGCCGGAATACGTAACGGGAAGAGGACTTGATGAGGCAAGCTCCAGAGAACAAAAACCTTAATAGTATTTGTAAGAAAAGGATACCAAAGTAACCCTTCGAAGATGAGATAGTGAAGGAAGGAAGAGCAGTCGATCGGCTAGATGACCTGACATCGAACCCGATCGTGGAGAGGAAGAGAGGTAGACGATGTCCCGCTCCACACCTGACTGCCGTACCCAAAGTGTGTGACAGTTTTAGGCTTTGTACGTTGGGACAAGATGAGCTAAGGTGATGGAATATCTACCGCAAAACAGGAAACAAGTTTTCCGCGTAGTAACAGAAGCAAGCTGAAATATGACTCAGGATTAACATAACGAGGGCCTAATGGGCACATCGAGGAGTGAAATGGAATTCGTGGAAATCAAATCAGACGATTCAAGAGAGAGTTGTGGGAATAGTAAGTGATGTTTCAACGAGATTGAAAGAAGGGAAATTGTAGAGGCACTAAATGTAACGCGATTGCTAAGCCAGCTGGAGATGTGCTGAAGATCGAAGTTTAAAGACAATTGTGTCATAAAGGTCACAATCGATATTAATGAACCTATATACACCCCGCGTGATACAAAAACCACGACTTCGCCACGGTAGTGGATTTCACTCCCACGAAAAAGGGCTATTTTGAATCTCAGGACTCGTGTTGCCAAACCGCGAGGCACACGAACTTACAGTTAAACCGGCGAGAACAGGCAAAACAAGGGATGGAGATGAATGTGTCTTTCAGCGAATCACAAGGCCAAGGTTGACTGAACCAGTCAAAAAGAAGGGAAGAAATAATGCTGAACAACCGACTGAGCTAAACAGCAAACGAGACAAACCAAAAGCTTATCCTAATTATATTGCTCATATTCGTGCTATTCATGGCAAACAGGCCAGCCGGTTTTGCCACACACAAACACAGCTAATGAAAGCTGGCAGTGGAATCCAACGTTCCCCAACAAGTCTCAATGGATAGCCAGAGCCCAGCCAGTCGGAAGCAATTGAGGGAAGACAAGTGGGGGCCCGAATCCAAACAACAGTAGGTCATCACAAGAATGACCATCCAACAGGTTCAGTTTCACACCAACTCTTTCCACACCGTTGTCGAGACAAAAAGCCAGGCTACCTTCAATGAACCCAAATGAGGGCTTAGTCAATGTGTGCACTTTTGCAGTAGGAACACCGCCTAAACAAGGCAGGCTAGCCAAACTGGATGGTTAATTCAAGCGTAAAACGGACGATTACTTCAAATGTAAACCGGATATGTGAGTCGTGTGGGGTCTGTCTACATCAGATCGAAAAATGCCTCCCTCCGTGAATGTCGATCAGCAGCCATTTTGCCAAGATATTCAGTCAACCACATTGGGAACGGGAGGGAATTTCGGTTGACCAAAACAGGTTAGCAGTGAATATGCAAGAAATGAATATAACAGGATCACGGAAAATTGGGATATAGTACTCCGTCACAAAATCTATGGGAGCATCTTCTTCAGATTAGGAAAATAAACTGAGCAAGTATTCAAGTAGCCGGTAAACAGAAATATATAATAAGGGGGACAAACAAAAACTACGATCTGATTTAGAGGGATTGCGTCGGTAACTAAGGCAAGCGTTATCTAATGGACTAAAAGGAACCAGCAGGCCAAAATATGACCAGACGTTGTACTCGTCCTAGCAGGGTTAGGAAATTTGGCAATCAATTGCTTCCGTTCAACGAAAGTACAGATGATTTCCCGCACACGAAGAGCTACATTACCGAGGAAAGTGATATGTATGACTCTTCATGTAGAATTCTATACGATGGGCAATTAGTCATTTACTTCAGTTGACCAAACGCAAAAAGCGCTGCTGAAGAACTTTAAAAATATCTGAAGGACCGCATGCCGTGGATAAATTCTCCGTTTTGACAAATAAAAAACTCGTCTGTTGCAATCAGTTTGTCATATTTGGAGACAACAAATATAACCACCGATATTCACATCGATTTTTATGTAAGAAAGTTTCATTTTACATTACGTGTTCAAAATGTTGTCCAGAATTCTGATTCCAAATAAACATTCGCTACTTTGGTCAAAGTACTTTGTGCTGGCGGGCTGAAACATCTTAAAAAAATGGCAAATTATAATTCAATCCATTAATTTCTGGTCCTTCTGTTAGTAAATTTTACATTTCCAAATGCTCAACACAAGTAAAATCCAATTGGGGAATGGTACTACAGTGAACGAGATGCACCACCTGTTCAACGATCTTCACGGCCGATCCAATTTCCGGGTAATACTTCATTAGAGCATGTCTCGCATTAATTTTTCGCGTTATGTGCGAACAGTGCCATTCCTAGACTGAAACCAACACTTTTCAATTCATCCCAAAGTTTCAACAACGGAGCAAAATTCGATGGTTACAGTAATCCTGCAAACCTGTCAATGATTCTGAGAGAGAAACGGTCCAACTGTTCAATGTCCTCAAAATTTGATCCACAGCATCAGCTCATTGGTCAAGTACTGTACCATCTTTGAACCCAATGTATGCGTGGGGACTTAAAGGGATGCCTGGAAAATCCGGGCTTGTCCAGTCCTACCCACAAAAAACAAAAAAATCAGTTCATGATTGAATGCAGTCGCAAAATGTGTCGCTTTCCAGTTGGTTTGATCACCAAGAATTCGGTGCCCTTCATTTCTTGATCTGCAAATTCGGAAAACTAACCCAACCACCCTCTCCTTTCAACAATGTGATACGACAGAACTACTACTCATACCGAAACTAGTTCAACTAATTATCGTATGACATGTAGTGGTCTTTGAAGGGCTTTTCCAACGATTGCATTCCCACGGCGTTGGTGGTAATGCCAAGTTTCGGGTTCTATCACTGCGGGATTCGTTGTGTACACTACCTGTCTTCTCGAAATTCCCTCGCTAATCACGGACGATCAACTTTGTCACCGTTTTTAAGGGGAGGTTAGTTGCTGATGACAAAAATTGTAAAGCAAATTTGCTTCGGTGCAATGAGTGAGAGGTAATGCACGGTTACATTAAGAAGAATAAGACTGATAGCCAAACTCAGTTGAACAAAACATTGGCTCTGAATTGCATCGATAACGAACCCGAGGACAAATACGGAGTCAGCCTGACCCTCTATTCCCCAGGACTGATTGAATGTAGCTGATTTAAGTGACGACGTTCCCCAGAGATGGAGAATCTTGGGCCGCTATAGTCGATTTGAAGACCAAATTTAGTTAAGCATGACAATGAACTCATTAGGCAGAAAGCGATAGCCTAGAAATTATCTAGTTATTTTGAGTAAGGTGGCCATGAGGTCCATTTTGATTCGGCTCTTTCTCTCTTCTCTCTCTCTCTTGATTAGACAGCCTAGGATTGAACTGGAGTCTAGACGACCGACTAAAAGGCGTCATGTAGTTTTACCACCTATGCGTATAAAACGTAGACCTTAAAATATGCGTTCGGAACGCTCAATCGCAGTTGGCTAAACAGCTTTTTTTGGTTTCTGTGGAGAATCAGAGTCCAAAATTAATACTCGAAGTTTTATTGGTTCTAGTGAGAGTTGGTGAACCCCCATTTGCTACATTTTCATGTCTCTTCGGTAAAAGGTGCCGAATAGCACTGTTCAATCAACTGTATTAAAGTCACCTTACTAGTCAAAAATTATTGTTGCTTGACGCCATATGTACGGTATTCGGAGTGACATCCAAAAGTCAAAATTTTGGTTGATGTAACCTCGACCTGGGAAAAATCTGGCTTGTTGTTGCGGACGTTTCTCTCGGTCTACTTCCCTACTTGGCAGTTCTCTGTTGGCCGAGGCCCCCTTGCTGAAAATTGATAGAGGAAGTGAAAAGACAGAAGCGAACCGGTGATGGATGAGGCAGGTCAAATATCGGAATTAAGTTCAATTCATGATGGTTGCCACAAGTATTGTGTATCCCACTCCTGAAAATTGGTGCAGTCAGAGAATCACCCTGTGAAATCCGAATGCGCCGTTTGTTCCAAATGTCACAGAAGAAGGATGTGAATGCTCTTATCGAACCCAGTTTGAAAAGAACTGGGAGAAATACATCATGACTGGCCGGTTTTTCACGCCCCAGCGGTGGAATTTTCGACTTTATTTCTAGTTCCATTAGGGCGATCAAATGACTCCTCTCAAGGGTTTGCAGTTGTTTATGTCGGAATAATTTCATTAGCATGCACCGAGATAAACTTCTGTCTCACTTGTTCGGCCCAACGTTAGATACTTTGCTGTTCGCCACGAGTTGGTTATCCTTTTCTATTGAATACGATTTCACTAACCCGAATTCTTCCCTCACCTATGTCGCGCCTAAGATTGAACGGCGTCCGATCATATAAATTGTGGTAGCTGCTACTTAGGCTTCTTTATCCCACCACCTTTTATGGCCTTTCTTGAAGCTTATCGTTACTTGACTTTGTAGATACCGTCGTATCCTGTACAGTCTTTCATGATTGGAGTGCCGGCGTTTTTGACTCACTAGGCTCAGCGACTTTTCCCAGATGCAGTGTCTCTGATGAGCATCAGCTTTTGGACTGGAGGCGAAACCTAATTCCAAGAGCATGGCCTGCTGGATCTGATCCTATGGCTCACCTACGTAATTGTTCGTTGGAGTTCCTAGCCCGTGCGACGGTTTCTGTTCGTTGTTGGTGCGAAAATCCGGATCATAGAGACGTTGTACTGTTGTAGTGAAAATCGTATGAAGACTAATGTGCAGTCATCTTCGTAGCCACACCTGTCCCAGCAGCATCTTACTGCGATATGGAAAAACCGTGGAGTTAGAGCATCATGTCACGGTGTAATGTAAACTGTGTTGGAAATTTAGACAAGATATGAATAACCGAATTTTTGCTCGAGATTGGGGGAGCGTGGTGAGTTTGCTTGCAAGCCACGTGATGCAATCCGGCACGTCTTCACGCTGGCCTGCGTAGACATCTAACCAATGAGAATCGTAATATCGAACGGTCGTCTAATCCAAACAACCCGCGAAGGCGATTGGGCGGAAAGGATTCCACCAATCCGAATATCTCCCACCTTGCGTATAAGCCCGTGAGCTGCAAATACAATGTCTCGTTTTCGTTCTGCTGTGGTCTTTTTGTTCACTTCATAGCTTGTGTCGAAATCAGTTCAGTACTTACTGGTAACCCGTATCCGCTCGTTAACGTAACTGATCGCATTCCGTATATTCACTACATGTCCAGATATCACAAACAGCAATGGGTGAGTAACTCCTCGTGTGGACATAAGCAGGCTTCTGATGCTCCAGTTTTTCACAATTGTGTACTGAAACCACCAGCTACTACTACAAAGTTGGCGCCTTTGTTCCTGAAAACAAGAGTGGTACGGTTGACAGCAACGCACCCTGCGTGTCAGTACTGCCACCTGTTGAAGCATGCGCCGAGATAGCAAACACAAGAAACTTAATACACAAACTTAACAGCGCCAAATGTCGCCTGGAGTTATATGGTCCATTAACGTCCAAACTAAAAAGACGGCTTCAACACTTCTAGACAGCAATATACCGACATTATGGTGATCCGAAACTCGAACTGCTTAATCTCTTGAAATACACAGGAAATGTCTTGACCAAAGACCAGGAGGAACCAGTTGAATTACACTGTTCAAAGCGTGAATTGACGTTTCATTGATGCAGTAGACATCAGTCATCAGCGAATCTATTATGAGAGTTACCCATGTCCGTTGATCACCCAGTCTGAATATACGTCCACTGAAGGAGACAAAATTAACAGAATAAAGTGCTTAATAAAATGTGGTCTACGAGACTGAAATCACTGGGGGCATTGTTCGTCAACGAATCGTTATCATCTACGGACTCTTGAATAGTGCGCGTACTTTGACACGCTACAATTCTGTCATCGATATTTCGTTGTATTCTTGTCAGATATTTGGTTCGATTATGGGCTCCGTTCGACGCTACAATCCTTCGGAATTACTTTCGCTCAAAAACCGCAACATTTCTCAACATATATTGGGATCTCATATTTTTGCACCTCAACGAGCTTCTAATCGATCTAGAAGAAGGACTCGTGCTGGCTGGTAGGAAGCTATCACATTCACCCCTCCAGCCAAGATGTCCATTCCGGCATTGTTGAGTACCACCATCCGCTGTCTGTTTATCAAAATGCCAGATCTGTCCCTCACAATTCAATCACTGATCCATGTTCACACGTGTGTCATTTGCATACAAGAATCGTGGCTAAACCCGGATATCGCTGATTCACCCGTGTCGACAGACAGCTTCCGATTCCATCGGCAGGACAGAGTTTCGGACAAGAGGAAGACCGGAGCCGGTGTGGCAACATGC
>LUCM01004452.1:25952-43333 GCA_008360955.1 Fasciolopsis buskii | reverse complement strand
CCATCTCTCGATTTGTATGCCAATGCGTTTTTCCAGTACTTCTTTACTATTCTGCTGTTATTTTTCCAGATTTACGTAAAACAGACATTAAAATTCTTTGCCGAGAGCTATCAATAATTAGCCAGGTGTCCTTCATACCACTAACTGAATTGCCTTTCAATCTATGTGACCAGTACCCATCAGCATATGAGAAATTTTTCCAATCTCTTTCTGATCCCATGCATCCTCTGCAAAACGTTCTTCCAAGGTGCCACTCGCCTATTTCAGCACGATGCGTTTGTTGTTCCATACCGTCTAGACTATATATATATGTATATATATATATGCATATATTTATATACATAGGAACTCCACTGTTCCATATTTAGCACTCATTTTGACAAACCGTGGCCGTATTCCAGCCGATTTCCTGAGCAATGTACTCTGATTATTCCTCGCTGAGTTTTATCTTACATTTTTACAACGTGGTGAGTTTTTTGTTTCTGATTTTTTGTTTTCTTTCCCGTTTTTTGACCGAAATGGGACAATTTTTGTACGCAAAAGTCTATACCATACCATACACCACAATACAAAACAAGTCTCGGTAGACAGAAGGATAAAAGGTAGACGTTTGGGGTTGGACGACAAAAACTGAATACCAGAAGGAACTATGAACAGCAGCACAATTCCGCTCGATACCAAGAGAAGCACAGTCTTGATTATCCTCTCGACGGTCAATGCAACATGGAATCGTTTGTAATCGTGTATCCAATGGAAAACAGTGGACGGATATGGCTAGGAGATCTTGCTTTTAAGCAGGATATCTCAGTCTATATTCGCCAACAGACAGCATGAATAGGTTTCCGAGTTTTGGAGCCGAATTTATCTGGCTGTGAATTCGCTTTATACACTGTGGTGTTCGGATCACTTTTAGTTGCTGAGCATAGCTGGAATTTACACGAAAATCCGGGGCTGACCAACCGAAATTCTATCTATTATCAAAAGTTGATCGAGAAAACCCACACTGCAAAACCCCAGTGCTAACGGCCCTTGCCCAGAACAAAATCACCATCAAAAATGAGTGTTATCGTGATTTGACTACATTGCCTTCCAAGATGCCTACTGCTCTCAAAATATAGTCACGTTCGTAAGGTCCGTGGCGCCGATTTCTACAGTGAAAAATCCGTTTATATATGAGAAGAAATTCTGAGGTCACTGCAAAAGTTTAAGTGAATAGCTACGTTGCTCACAAAGCGAGAGACCATGTACAAATCCCGCCAGGTGTCTCGGAGGCTTCTTTAAGACTCTAGGTAGCAATTGCCATTGTCCTGTAGGCGTAACTTGTAACCCATGATACCACGTGACCTACAGCTGTCTAATCTATTCAATTAATATAGATTTCAATCGACAATGTGCGTTCCCGTTTACCTGTAGACTGATGATCAGTGACGCTTTTCTTTGTTGATGCGAACAACGCGGAAGTGTTTACATGATGAACTAACAGGAATGAATCAGCCTCAAACGTTATTCTAACAAGATCGTGTAAGAGGTGTTTGAAAATTTGCCTTTGAAACTACCGACTTGATGAGACGAGGAAGACAAAATGCAGGAGGAACGAATTTCGGTGCATATCTGCGGAGCCCTGTTATAGAAGGTTCGCGGGGAGCTACTGCCTTTCAGGATGATATCATCAATGGTCAAGCTTACTTAGACATCCTGATCGGACACATCATACCACAGCTGACGCGATTACCCAAAATTTCACTCAGTCAACCCGTCATTCTATTATCTTATACGAAGTTGACATTCATCGCAATCCAATGGATCCCCCCTGACCAAATCTGTGAGTTAATCTAATTGAACCACTCGAAGTGATTCGATCCAAATCAAGGAGCATTCGTTTGAGAACAATCACAAGATTCAATATATGATGAGAAATTTGGATTTCACTAGAGGATTTGGCCTCTGCACAAACGATTGACCAATTAAGAGGGAGGGGAACAAGGTTTTGGCAAAGCCTATTGTTCATCGTCGTCATTATGGTGCCCACCATGTTCCATATCATCGAGCGGTGACAGCTGATGCGGCAATCCATATTTTTCTAATCAACTCTCCAAATGGGCTATATCATTTCGGTCATTGCGTTGTAATTCACAAAGGCCAAGTTGTTTATTCGCTCCAGGACATCGTGAGCACATTGTGTGAATTTTCGTCTCTTAAGGTCACGAAAGCAGATCCGATGATAACGGAGTAAAATTATCCCAACACGAAACATCTGTTTCGTGCGTGTGTTCCCGTGCACTTTATGAGTTGGTATTCCTTTTCTCCGATTATCCATAAGATTTGTAATCGATAACAAGCAAGAGAGACTGCACTTTGAATTTCTAAACAATACGATTCTTTCGCGAAATATGCAACAACATCTGCTTACAATTGCCTAACCAGGCAAACACGGGAATTGGCTCACTATACCCATAAAATAAAATCCAAAAGAATTGGTGCATTCTGAAGGTTGATTGACTTCAGAATTACTCCCACCAGACATGTTTAGATAAATAAACATGAAATAATTCGCAATCTAGCATTGATTCTCAACTCATCTTGAGAAAGTAGACAGTAGTTGCTAAATCCTTGTTAGGACTCATCGGCAGCTCACTTCCACCTACTCTTCAAGCTGGGAACGGAAACGGAGGTGAACAGAAGTGAGCCTGACATCAAAGTTGCGGAGCTATCAGAGATGGATCTACACGGGTCGTGAAGTGCAAACACTAAGCAGTGCCCTTTAGCATCTCAAGTGTTCCATTTCCTAAACCAGTTGATCAGACACTATGTTTGTCTGTTCCGTTCCGCCACAAATCAAAGTACCAGGCTCGAGTTTCGAGTTCCTTTATCCACATCGTTTAGGCTGTAAAGGTTTACCGGGGATCTCTTGAGATATTGTCCACCGAAAAAGATATAACGTTTATCATAGTTGAGTCTGACACACTTGACTCGAGAAACATTTTGGGTGCTCTATAGATAGCTTCCTTGAAGGGCAAGTGATCCGACGTGACTGGTTTTATCTTATATGACAACAGACAGTCATTGGAATAGGCGTGATCATTATCAAACACGTAAGAGAAAATTTTGCTGCGCACTGCTTCTCAGATGGCTTTTTCCCTGTTCATGCTATGAAAAGAACCAATCGGAAAAGGATAATGCCTGGAGCACCACCTACTCAACCACTGTTGGGCCCGGATCAAGTGAAGAACAAAGACACGTACAGGGTGCGGTTCGTTAGGACCGTTAAATTTGGCGGTAACTTCTTGGATCAACTGCGGAGGCGGAACAATATGGACGAAACTTTGGTTTGCGGAGGCGGTTTGTTGGTGGACTACCTTCGGACTGGATGGCCGATAGATCAACTCCCTTAAATTGATGATATCAGGATGAATTGGGAAGGTGATACTGACTGGGGATAGGTTAAACAACGGCTTATTTGGTTCATGGCTGACAATATTGATGATTTTGTGCCCTTCATTTATCGTATAACACTAGTGCAAAATTTAATGGGTAAAGAACATGGTCAATTAAAGACTGACAAAAATAGGAAAGTGATTCACAGTGCGGCATTCGAACTTAAAACGTTCAGATCCAAAGGGGATGATCATAAATCATTCGATCACCGTTAAGCTCTATAAACCTTAATTTCAGAGGCAAAAGTGGGTGATAAATCTCTGAGCTCCAGTTGCTTGAGACTAGTAATATAAAGTTAGTCCGATGCGTACTAGTAAAGGTTTCAAATACTGCGGGTTACAGAACATTTATTAACTAGCCATTTGCTCATTCCCTCATTCACACAGTTGTCTTATCACTCAATCAATCAACTAACCAACTAACCAATGAATCTAATGACTATAAATTAATTCTCTAAGGAATTTATGATTAATTACATACCCATCAAGCAAATGTTTAACCTTATATATGTTTTTCTAGTTGAGAGTTAGTTCATCGACAACAGTAAACTGACCATTCCGCCAATTCTTTATTTCAGATTATAAATTACTAATTGAGTAGGTATCACAAATTCTCTGGTTACTAGGAGTAACGTGAAGAAAAGGGGACTAGGAATCGGGGAGAATGGTTTGTTAAAGCTTCCAAAATGACCGGTTTTTGTGCAACCGTACGCTTGTGGGTGTTAAATGGACCATTAATGCGTTAACTTTGAGCAAAACTGAAAAAATCTATAGACAAAATGTAATTGCATCAAATGACCTAGTGGACGAGAAGAGGCCAATTCTCGCTGTTCACTTGATTGCTTACGGGTGGTAATTCAAACCGTTAATTAATTTGCTGATTGCACTTGTCCATGGGGTTGGCAACTGATTAGTCGCTCGTTGCTATTGTGGGAAATGCACACACGCACACACACACACACACACACGTAACATGTGACTTCGTTTTTACTCCGATCAATACAGCCCAAGTTTTGAACTATACCTGCCGATTGGTTCGGTATTCTGTCAAATCTAACACCTATGCTTAGTGTATTTTGAATACGTTCATTGAGCAGAATTGTCCTTAATAAATAAGGAAATCACGTGCTATTTATGTCCCATAACATGATGTAATTTCCCGATGTTCACTATGCCTCAAAAAGGAAGGGTGTTAGTGGGGAAAGTATTCCCCTAATCTTTACAACAGATCTACTACAAGCTTTCACGTCTGATCTTACGCTTGACTCATCACTTTTCACAAACGACCGTTTATCAATAATCAATATGATGAAAAAGACTCAAGGATAAGTTCAACTCCCGAAGCAATGTGATGAAATGGTCTATTATGTCGGCAGAAGCCGGAATCATTCATTTTCAGTTGTTTCTCGACCTATCTTAAGAACGCTGTACTTAGGTTAGTTGACGACGAAAAAACAGCTAGGCCCATTGCAACTCATATGAAACACTTGAATGCCATGATCATGTGAAAAACCACAAAGCGTGACTGTTTTTTTTTTCGAAACTCAGAGCATCTGTACGCACGGGCTTACCGGAGATCCAGCGTGTATGGTATAGACATATCCCGATCAATAGACAGGTAACTAAATGAGCATGCCTGTATAAGTTTTCGAAGGGCTCATTTTTAATGTCACAACAGCGGTGAATTTGATATCACGTTTCGAATCGAATGGAAGACGGTCACGCTGAGTTGGAAAATATCAAATGAACTTGAAGGACGCTCCGTTTACGTTGACAACCACACATTATCCGTTTCGCCTGGGCTCAGCACACCCCTGCTAGCCATCTGGCCACCTTAAGAACGACTGAACAACGTTCCCCTATCTCTGAGCGCATGAATGAGGTTCACAAACAGATGTGAAATTTGACGGTACCAGATTTGTGAATTATTCTGTGCACGGGGGTGGTAACAGTTTGTAACTAAACTTATAGAAAATGCTTATGAGGTGTGCGGAATGCAAACGAGACTAATCAAATTCCTGATTCGAATTTCCAACTTTTCAAGTTTGGTTGGTCCACTTTTTCAATTCTATATGAAATCTCAAATCTAAATAATAAAATATTACTAAAAACTATTCTCTCGTTGCTTTTGACACTGCTCGTTTTCGCGAAGGTAAACCCAAAAGACGAAAAGACGAGTCTGTACCTGGGACCAGTACGCACATGAACAGACACACATACGCACACACACACACACACACGTACACACACACGCACTCCTTTGCCCTATTACCCATTTTGGTATTTTGACTTGTCCGTCCACCGCACTTAGACAATGACATTGACAAGGCCGACTAGGAGTATCTGCAATGAGTCTATGTGCAAGTCACGTGTTGCAATCCGGTCTAGGTTACCTGTAGCCAACGTATGCAATCAGCAAATGAGAAGCGTGGTGACAGACGATCGTAAAGTTCACATGTGTTCCGAATCCCTTTGGTCCTAATATATTCTGCTAGTTGGGATTCCTCCTATATTGTAATATAAGTACAGGATTTGTAAATAAATCCCGAATGTGTTTGCCAGTTGTTATAGAATTCTCATTGTCTTCAATTGTGTAGTTTGGGTTGGATTCAATTCAATGGGTATTGGTAATCAGTATACGTGCGTTACTGTTAATGGTTGCATTTCGTATTGCGATTTTAAGTGCAAATACTATAATATCCTTCGTGATTTTTTATCCCACTTACATTTGTTCTGTTTCTAATTTTTGTGGACGACATTTTCGATAACCAATGTGTGGGTTTTTGTCAACTATAGCTACGTGGGAGAATAAATAATTTCATACATTATGTGAGTACAAGCTATAAATATGAAAATCTCATTTTTTTGATTAATTTTATCTCTTCAATCTGCTGTACTCCAGTGAAAGTCTCGAATGTGTTAGTTTGCATTTCCAAATTTCTCTGACCCAGTAACGGTTCATACTCCAAGTCGCCATTTGTGGATTATTTTTATTTTTCAATTGAGTACTCTAACTTACATGACATTTGTTCATGCTACTCGGACAATATTCAACCAGGCAAATGCTCCGACTTCATACCAATTCCCAATGCTTATGTCAACGTGGTTTTCTAGTCGACAGATTCGCTGGTGACCGACTGAAAGACAAGTCAACTGATTGGTTGTTTGCACACGTGTGTCACTGAACGCGAAATAGTCGATTGAATAGGTTAACAAGGGGATCACATACAATGGTTTTCGGACACATTTTGACAGGCTCTATGTTCGTTTTGCCTTCCCATTTCTATTCGTGTTTACGGTTACTGACGAATAACACGTGATCTGTTGTCCACATTTCGTGTCAGATTCCTCGACGTTGCTGGCACATTAGATAATATCATCAGAACTCAAATAATCGCGAAGAAAGAGATAAAGAAGGAATATGGATAACGAAAAACAAAAGAATATATTCAATCGAAGCCAATGCAGTTGGAATGGCTGAACACAGTTTGAACTGGTGACCTTGTAGGGATATTCACACGCATTTAATGGTGGAGATTAAAAATCTTCAAAAATTCCGCTACTCTGTATGGCCATTCTCGGAGGAAGTTCATGATCAGATAACTATGGGGTCACGATCAAATATCAGTCGACATCTGATTGTGTTCTTGTTTATATTAAAATTTCCATAATAAGTCGATAAAAGACTAGTGGTACTTGGTCATCCGATTCGGGGAAATAGGGCTTCCACGAGATTACAAGCTATGTCAAATAAAAAATCCCCGGGAAATTTGTTTGCCAGTTTTGAACTTGATCGTTATCCTTACCTAGTTCCTGAACAATAGCGTTGCATTGAACGCGGAAAGAAGAGAAGACGGCGAATGAAGAGATTTATGATGGCTTCGTTTTCAGCTAAAGGGAACGCCAAATGCTTACGTCTGTCAAATAACACTATATATATATATATATATATGCACATTCCTGATGCTACAGATTCGATTCTGGTGAGACTTATACGTATACCTATTTATATATACATATAAATATTTTTATAAATACATATATTTCCACTCGTCAGGTGCTCTCTTGTCCGAACTTCCTTCTACTTGCACCTTCCTAAACGGTATACCTCACCAAGATCTAATTTGTAGCATCACGGATGTGCATGGCGGCTGTTCGTTGAAAAGCTCACAGAGAAATCACAGCTGTA
The DNA here is from genome assembly GCA_008360955.1 of Fasciolopsis buskii. Taxonomy (NCBI): domain Eukaryota; kingdom Metazoa; phylum Platyhelminthes; class Trematoda; order Plagiorchiida; family Fasciolidae; genus Fasciolopsis; species Fasciolopsis buskii. The sequence goes on along the minus strand of LUCM01004452.1, from coordinate 35,710 downwards.
ATTCGTTTATAATTCATTGTCAGCTGGACTGAGTCAGGCCATGGTAACAGGGCTGAATGCCACCGGAATGGGTATAAATTGTCAGTAGTATGTCAGTACTTATATAAATGCAACCTCTACATGGGATGTCGACATCGTATGATGAATAGTTTCTTTGACTAAGTGAATCTCTTACAGCCGCTTCATAATCTTGATAACCAATCCCAAAACGGGAAATTCTGCTCTTCGGATAATGTGCCAAATACGCTTGTCAATGGTTTACAAAACACTGTCCTCTAGTCAGCCCCTCAGGTGGAGACTATCAAGCTTAGGGTACACACATCCCACGAAAACTATTGCAATAACTTCAAAACTCTGTTTTCGGGAACAAAAGCTGCCTGTAAAGTGACAGTTAATTATCTCCCGTTCAAACAGAAGCAGGTCAGAAAGTAAAAGGTTCTACTAAAACAGGAGTAATTCGACTGTGCGGATTTTTATTCGGTTTATCCATTACCTTGGTCAAAGATCAACACAAAGATCAATGCAGTGACATCCTGCTGATTGCGCCAGACGATAGTGTAAGCGAAAAGGTAGCATGAGATAGTCGATGAATAACGGGGAGATCAGCCAACAATAGTCGATCAGTGACTGCTGACCATGGGAGACCAATTTAAGCTATTTGATTTTGACAAAAAAACCAAATTTTTGCCTGATCGACTCCAGTGTTCTCATTTGGGTTAGTAGGAACGGGAGACAGCATCGAAAACCAGAGTAGACGTCTTCTTGCTTTTTCTAGTTAGAAAACAGCTCTTTTAAACTGGGCTATCATTCGGTTCATTATCGATTTGCCGCTGCAAATTTTACGCGCCAAATGGTCGTTGCAAGGATTCGGCGTCCGAAACAGTGACTTGACCTCTATTTATGACGGCAGTAGTAGAAGCAGTCTTATGATCATGCTAAGAAATCCAAACCAGTCGCCGAACGATAGCAGTCACATTTATACCCTTAATAGAATTAGCCCACCACGCTGATGAAGAAACCTCACCCTCGATGTGTCAAAGGCCTTGAATTACTTCTGGGATGATAAATGAAAGATAAACCGCATATGAATGAGCAAACAGGTCGTGACGGTTCCTCGACGAATGGGCAAATCAACTTTGCTCTGCCCAAGGGTTTTTTAAACTGTGAAGTATCTTTTCCGACACTGGAGGGATGGCTTCTCCCATTGATGTCATACACTTGGGATATGGAAACAATTTTCATCAAGAATGGCCGACAGTTTAAAAACCAAAGCTTGCTTAGTGATATCACCTGAATGCACTTCAGTTATGAAAACCATAAAAACATCTGGATAAATTTACCTCGACAATTTTCCTAAAGCGTCGCTTACTGTGCCGCAAAACAGGATAATGAACAAACCTTAATGAGACATGGAACGTCCAAATCCGATACAGAGCAAATCAGAAGATATTTGCAATTTTTCAAGTCCTAGATGCGCTTAAGTGAGGGCAATGTAAAACGATTCAAACTACTTCTGCTTCAATAAAATACACTATTTCCGGTACATTTCTGCCTGAATAAAAGACATTTAAATGAAAGTTTGTATCTATCCAGGCATGTTTTGTCCAAATTTTCAGAAAAAGGAATAGTGGTTGTTAACGGGTGTGGAAACATGGCAGAAATCTAGGTGAAAGTACTGCTGTAGTTTCGACGTGTATGAACCGCCAAACTGACACACTCGTCTACCGGAGGTCACACACCATTCCCAATCGAACTAGTTGTTGACTTTGTCCCATATCCAGAATGTCGCTCACCAAGATAGCAAGTTTAAACTAACTTTGATTCCCATTGGCCAGTACAGTGACCCTGAGGCTGTGCGTTCGTTACGTTTCCCTACACTTTGTATTTAAAGGTGAACGAAATAATTTCCCGCTTGCATTGTAGTTGTTCTTGTATCCATTTCAAAATATGAAACTATCAAGCTGGAAATGGTCCGATTTTGATTCATCTAGAAAACGAATCGTCATTTTGTTCTGTTCTTTCTACCACAATTCAACCCTAACCTTGACACAATAAATTCTCTCATCCTGGCGCATGAACTCATTAGTGAACTTGCTTTTTTGTATTTAGTAACCAGAAATACGTCACGCATAATTTCCGATGCCAGAGATAGAGCCAGAATAATCGATAAACAGCGTTTTTTAGACGTCGTAATCTATAGGCATCGTGAAAAATTCCACGGGCAAGATTTTATTTTGCCTGGGTAAACGTTGTACTTGTACCTCACCAATATAAGGCATATATAAGATAGAAGACGTATTGTTGCAGTGCCAGCCTCAATGGGGTATCGGTAAATGGTTCAATAACCGCATAGAGGTTTCGTAACGTACAAGTAGACAAGTACCTAATAATATCAGCAAGCCAAACGTCAAAAAGCTGTTGAAAAAAAGAGACTGGTCATGAGCTGGTGAACAAGATGATTTTGATCAACCCTAGTGAACTGTCAATAGCTGCACAGGACAATGTGAACTTATGTGAATTTCCGTTACGAACTCTTGTTCTTATTCAGAACAACTGCCTGACTTCAAAATGTTGCATCACAGTGCCACATAGTTTCATTTCATTGTGTCAGAAGTTAGTCTAACTAGACAGATGCAGCATATGCCTTATTTATTGTGACGCGAGGTTTCGTCAACAGTGGGCATCGGTACACCACACCCGCAGTCAGAAGGGCAATTTATGTGCATCTCAAGCTCAACTGATCATAGTATGGATAGAAACAGCAGACATTGACAATCTGTTCTCTTCCTTTTGGTGCAGATGTGTGTGTGTGTGTGTGTGTGTGCGTGGATGAAGATGAAAAATACAGAGCCCGTTTTCGATCTAACTGTCGCATAGTTGACCCACCTTCCCAATCTATTCTGGAAGACATTGGAATACGTCATTTGAACCAGTTGATCCATTTCATCTGTTCTCGTTTGTGGTTTCAACATCACCAAATCTTGCAAGCCCAAAAAGAAAGCGGAGATGACGAATACATTATTCTTGGTAAGCAAACTATCACTTGAATTGTCACTGTAACTTAACCCGTTGGAATAACACACAAAAAATGCTTTGAAATGCCGCTAGAAATGTGCCAAGGGAAGAAGGATGGTAAGCAATTGGTAGTTTCACCTCGTTGTTTATATATATATATATATATATATATATATATATATATATATATAAAGTTGCCACCGATTGCGATGTATTCACAAATTTCCTTAAGGCTCTCATGCTTGGAAAGTGTAAAAAACAACAGAAAATATCATGGATTTATCCATAGGTTTTCATTATTCTATCCGTTTGTCGACTGTAATAATGCCACTTAAACACGGGTAACTTTGTTTGTCAGGGCAAACTTATCCGAACATGAGAAACAAAATCTCACTTCAGTATGGAAGTTTTATAAAAGTTTTTTGGATGGGTTTCACAATATATCATGGTCAACGTTGCTTAAAAATAACAAGCTCGCTTATTCAACCGAAGGACTTATTTTATCGAGCATTCTACCTGCGATTATACTCGGATTTATAGTTTGAAGATAATTGTTTGTTATTCGGGGTATTTTACCTTAAATGGGGTCTAATAATCATGGTCAACCACGAACAAAGAAGTTTTCGCTTAGGAAGGATTTGACTTGTGTCAAAGCTGACCTTGCATCAAGGTCATTCAAGCTCGGTGCAGTAAGCGCTTAAGCTGTTACCGTGACAAAGAAACAGCGAGTGAGAAGCAATAAACACTTTGCCACCATAATGTAGAGAAACGGGAACTGTTTCTAAAATATCGGTTGGTTTAGAATTTTTTTATGAGCTTCTCCAGTGTTGTAAACTGAACAGGACTACCATTTATACAGTAGTTAACAAATGAACTATGCCACGAGCATGCTTTCATGAAGAAGATCAATCATATCCCAAAGTCACCATAAAGTTACCTATATTCATTCTAAAATATCAAGATGGAAGTTCTTTTCCCTAATCCTGCCCCATGCACCACCGTTCAGATATACCTGAATAATATTTAAATGCTCTAAGTTTCTCCAGACGTATAACATGCAATAATCGCATAACAAACCAAGAATTATATGTTTTGTTTCACAAAAAAACATAAAATGTTGAGAGACTCAATCTGAGGACTGGTTAATTTTGTTGATGAATAAGTGACACGTGCTGATCTGAAAATACAAAATGGACATTTTCGGGAGAAGATCGTACGACAAAGTTGTCCTCTTGGAGAAGGTATCAGGCGAAAACATCAACACTCAGAAATTTTTGGTGAAAAGATTAGGCAAAACAATAGTATTTCTCCTTATCTACTTTTTCTCATCGCATTTGCCTTTGTCCCTTCGCTGTCCTCGTGCATCTCTCAAGCTTTTCAACCAAGATCGCTCCAGATAGTCTATTCATTTAACGGACTCAGCATCAAAGGTCTTATGTCGGAAATGCATCGAACAGAAACGTAGTTGCAAACATTCCCGTTTATGTCGTGCGGTTGATTTCGGCTAGTTTACATAAACATCGGCTACCTGTTTATGAGCCCAACAGCGTACCAACACGCACATTTCGGCTTTGTGGTCTGCACACCTCAGTAAGCTAGGGGGAAGGTATTTGGTTGGGTTTTTTACTGAGCAACTTTGGTAGTCCTTCATTTCGGGCTTGCTTGTTCCGAATTATTCATGGGCTCAAAACTTTCCATTTTTGTTGGTTTCGTCCTTGTTTATTTGTTTAATCAGATTAGTTGCTGCTTTTCACGTGACTTGATGACACAGTTCGTCTTTGTCTGTTGACCTGTTTTGCCCGTTTTTCCTATATTTTTTTCCAAAGGACAAGGCGATGCAATGCAGAATAAGCCCGGCGTTCTTTCCGATATTTTGTATGGTGCTCAATTAATTTCTGGTGTCCACAAAAAATTAATTAATCAATAAACTACGTATAATAAAACATTATTAGCACAAGTCGTGTCCCTCAGTGACCCACCTCAAAAGTATAAATATTATGTGGACACCGTGGATTCGTGTAAAGCTTGTGACCTATCGATAACTTTGTTGGACCAGGTAGATAAACAAACGCAATGAGCGAGGAAGAAACTTGTTAGTATCTCGTGATTCCATTCTTACGTTCAATTTCACTCAGAATTTCCGTGTTTTGAGATGGGATTCAAAGCCAGATGTAAAGCCGAAGGAAAGAATCCACAAGGACCCTAAACGTCGGCACAAAGAGCTAGAATCAACCGGCGACTCTCTTGTTGCCAGGCTGGTAGTCTACACTTTGAGTTGCCGTGGTCATTCTTATCAAACGCAAACTACGTAAGCGAGCATCTAGTGTTGCAGAACCACTGTTCCAACAACACACAACATATGTCCTGGCCCTCAATGATTACTTTCCAGCGAGTGAACGCAACTCGAAGGAAATTGTGTTCAAGTTGTTCGGAACAGTCCACTTTATGGCTCCGGTTTTCAATGTGTGGTATGTAAGTTCATTTTTTACTCCACGAAACATTTGCAGTACGTTTGGATGCGATTTCCACCCGATTTGATATTCGATCTCGTTATTGTCTTCCAGGCCATCGTAACAGTTCTCCTCGTTGTGTTATCAATCTCAAGTCTGGTGACTTTAGTTTCAGAAAGGGGTCGCCACAAATTTTAGATTGCAGAGTCGGAAAGGGGTTGACACTCTTGATATATCATATCCGATTGTAAAGCGGCAACACAACAGATGGTATACATATTTTTGTTGAAGATAACCAGTCCACTCTTACACGAACTACGAGATGTTACTCCAACTGTAACCAGAAGGCAAGCTGGTCGTTCACGCGATTAGTGCAGCGAAACGGGCCCAAGTTCCTAGGTCTTGCAACTCGCCGTATATACTGTTTCCTTCTTCCGAATCTCACGCTAGCTGCGCGTCCCCGGCCCTGTTCGGTTATGCCTTAAACACGATTTTGTTCTTTTGCACTTCGCTGTGACTGTGGTTGTACGACTGTCCCGAGTGACTACTTGAACTATAGCCTCGGCTGGGAGAATCGTGCTGCTTGCTTGGGTGCTGATTATGTTGCGCCTGGAAGTTCATGACGCCGTCCAGGTATATCAGGGCTTCGCGCATTTCAGCTGAGCTCTTCCGTGGTGCCTGTCAAATAACTGTGCCTCTAATGGCCGTCTAATGTATACATTGTACGTATTCAATGCCCATAGGTGTAGCACATTCAAGTGTGGCGGGGACAACTACGATTTCTTTTCGAATATGGATAACGACCGGAGTATTCGCTGAGTTTCCTGCACCTGAGACGCAGACGGTCGCATGTCCACCCGATCTGAAATCACCATTCTCGTCATGGCTCTCACTGGGTTAGACTCTGTGTGTTGACCCTGTTTCGTTTCCTAACCAGTCCGATGCCATACCCTGTAACAAGACACGTGCTGATTGCATAGGCAGAATGCGTTACCGTTACACTGGGAAGTGATAAAACACCAGGTGCATTTCGGACTGATCAGTTGGTCTACCGTAGTTGCAGCTGTAGTTACTTCAAGAGTGTGCCGATTTTCGGAGCTACTTTGGGATCCTTATACTGATGCGTGTGTATGTACAACGCTTAATTTAAGCGACATGCCATTTCAGTTCAGTTTGACGTAGCCTGACGCGTTCGAAGCGAGACGCGGATGGCCACCGTGTGGTTACCACATCAACCCGGAGCTCACTGGTGGCACATCTAATATGGCAACTAACCTCAGCGAGGGCTGATCATTGGTCTGATGTGACATTCCGTTAAGCCCATCCAAACTGCACACCAGATTGGGGCGTCATCTGAGGCCAAGACGCCCAAAGTGCCATTTCATTGGTGCAACCGTGTATTTCCCCTCGGGTCGTGCCGGCCGTAGTCCTTTTATCCTACTTTTATCAGCTCCTTGAGAGTGTGGTTTTAGACTGTTTATTTTGTTTAGTATAACACCGTATCATCTCAAGATGTGGTTCAAGAGAAGCCATGGGGAACTGTCCTGCGAAATTTAAAAAAACTGTAAGGTGCGTTCCAGAAAGAGGTATTTTAACTGGTTTAGCTTGCACAAGGCATGCTTGAAACGTCAACTAACATAAAAACTGACTGACCAGCTGCCTCATGTCGGTACGGTCCAGTGTTGTCCGATACCACATCAAAATCTTAGCTGACCAACGCTGACTGCAGTTGTGTCAGGTTTGCCGAGTGTGTGATAAATCAGTTGTACGCCATTATTCTGAAATTCGAATTTCCAAATTCTACTTAGCAGTTTCGAATTTCAATGCGAATTTATTTGAACTTCATATTGAAATGATATGGACCAGAATCCTTTTCACTACCGAGCCGGGAAAACCGGCAAATATACCACTGCAGGTGATTACAATTGTCAATCTTGGATTGGACCTAAAATCAGCACACACACCCCCAGATAACTGCATTGGTGGAATTGTGCATAACTCATAAATCTGATCTAGTCTGAATCAGGCGATCAATTCATCTCCGTCCACGAGAGTTATTAAATTCAGATCCTTGTCTGTTCTCGTGCTCTGGATAAAGTAGGGTAGCCAATGTGGATCATCCGACCAGCCCACTAGCCGAACGCAAACGCGGGTGATTTTGCTGGTAAAAAACATTTACATAGTCACGTGAATGCTAATGGTCAAACGACGAGGTTGCCGTTCCTCGCATTTTTCGGTGGTTTGGTATGCACTGTTTTGTACCGCTAAAGTAAAATAGCCACGGTTCATAACAGTTTCATTCGTCTTTTAAAGAGAGAGAATGATGAAGTTCACAAAACTTGCTCCAAAATCCTCTTCAGATGAATTAGTACTGGAATTCCATGCTAGGGGAAACAATTTACCCACTACTTTTTGCACACGAATCATTCGCATTGATCCGCACGAATCTTTGGTAGAAGGAGGTCGCATTAAATACTAGCTTCGAGCGCTTCATTGGAGGTGGCACGTATGGACAATATGAACGGTGAACTAAACGTGGCAATGGAGCTAACTGTGTTAATGACGGAGAACATACTTGGGGCAACGAGCAACGACCGAAAAGGGGTCGCGCCTAGAACGGGTAGTCTGGGATACTGTGCGAACCGTGGTGATGATTCACTGAAATCCGCAACGACTAAAGGGTAACTGTTTATGACTCATGGCCAGGACATATCAGCAAAGGGTTTGTGCAGGATGAAAGAGTGAAGCAGTAATTTCATTTTTTCATCCCCTGAATCAGGAGACAGTCACTGATATTGGGCACATAGCAATGAACTGTGATTTGCTTTGGAGTAAAGAAACCATACACACAGATTCCAAATGGAAGGCGTCATAGATGAACTGGGAAAATGGACACACAGTAATGCAAGGTTATTTGCTCCAAAGATTAGACTGAACTAAATCTCCTAATAGTTCACAATTTGAAGCTATACTGCAGCCTATCCATAGGATGGTATGCATAAATGGATTGAATACTTTTGTCCACTTCGTGGTTCCAACATGAGGCGCCTGTGACTGATAACGCTCGGACGGGAAAATTGTCAAACTGAATGTTCAAATCCCGTGATCGTGAAGAAAGCCAAACGTGCCCTAAATAACCAATATGCAAGCACGCCTTGGTGAACCTGAATTGACGAGCTTATCGCTGAGTGCACATTTAGAGTGATGAGACTTTGGCATGGGAAAATGGCCTCAGGAAAATGAGAGGTCGTGTGTCGGCAAACCACGGAGGTAAATATCGATCCGTAGTTCTGCAGCCAGACGAAAAACAGGTAAGAGTGACCATCATGTGTCCTCCTGCCCTCCAGTACGGCAAGAAGGTGCAACAGCTTGCTCGTCAAGGTTCAACGAAAATCAATTAGATGAGCGAAACAATGAGTTGAGCACGTTTATTTGCAAGTGCAATGTAGACGGAACTTCACCGGAAATCGTGGGCCTTTTTCACAGTCAATACGACGATGTCCGAAGGATAGCAAAGTCGTTCGTCAGTGCTTAGCCAGGGAATTTTCAGAAGACAGGTAGTGTACACAACGAATCGGATCTTCTCCAGATAAGCCCCGCTACTAATATAAAAAGTGGATGCGCGAAAAGTTAAGCCCCGCCACTTTTGTCAGCTCTAATTTAATGGACGCACACAATCTTGACCTATTTTTGATGAAAGCAATTCCTTATCCGCATCTAGGCTCATTTTGTGCAAAACTTTTCTTCGTTCTGGCGTAAAACATCAAATGAACTTTCTAATGCATTCAACTCTCGTTCACGACAAGGAGACGGTAACACGTTTATGGCAAAGCCACGGAGTGATCCATCCGCAACGTTTACGCAACAATGGTCACTAAATGACACTTCCAACTGTTTCTGACAGGTGGAGGTGTAATGCCCGACAGTGTCGGCAAGAAATCGGTCATCGAAAAGGGAACTTGGCTGGAGCGGTCAAGGACGCAGTTTAGAACAGTAATTTTATTTGTGTATTGCTGGTCCGAAAATTTGGCAAAATCGAATTCTGCTCAGAGAAATTATCTATTAGCCACGCGACCGCTGTTGAATGGAAGAACTTTCTTCCCGAAGTTAGCGCCTGGTGGCTTTTGCAGGCTCCAACAGTTATCGGCGGCCCAGGTCTACAAGTCGAGATCGATGAAACGCCAATATTTCGCCGTAAAAACCATGCTGGGTGAGTCCTCCCCCAGCATTGAATTTTCGGAGGGATCTGCAGGTCCTTTTTTGAAGGGCTTTTCAACGATTGCATTTCCACTG
>LUCM01004452.1:5210-17590 GCA_008360955.1 Fasciolopsis buskii | reverse complement strand
AATTGAAAACTGGGTTCTCCCCTACTAGGCCCAACCCACGACCAAATGACCAGTGCAAACTTAGCCTGCGGATTTATGAAGCAAAGCAGTAAATAAGATTATTCAGTATACTAAACTCACGTTCTCTTAGTTACAGCATAAAACAGTCGATGTTTTTTCTTGAGTTTCTCTTCAGAGATCTAATTCCGATGTGAAGCAGAAAGCAAGTAAGTTGTCTGTTTGAATACTTTAAAATATGAAAAACAGCACGGCCGGGAGAGTTTGTAATGAGCTGACATTTCGATTAACTGGGATAAACTTTCCCAAAGCGGATTGAAAACCTGCGTTCACGGGGAAACCTTTTGCTTACACTAGATAACTGGAAGAGAACTTATGTTATTAGATACTGAGCGCAAAAGGAATCGGTTTACAGATTGCCTTTCTGTGTGTAATAGAATCCTCTTCAGTCCATTCCATTTTAGCAGATGAATCTTTTTTTGTAATTACAATCCCTTTAGTCCTTTATAACATTTTTTACTAATTTCAAGTAGGTCATTATTGTTGTCATTTCGGGTCGAGAGAACATTAGTAAATAGTGCCACTCAGTCACCGTTCTAATTAGGAATCGATAATAAGCGACCTTGGGGTTAGTGGCCATCGTTGGTCAGTGTGGAGGTTAGGGGAAAGTGCTACGTGTGTGGTTTTTGGTCATGTGCCATTGATACTATAGATTTCGGTCATAGGTTCTATGACGGGCATGAATAATCAATGTCTCGACTGGTAACCGCTACAGTTAGCTGTTGTGATAACAAAGAAAATGGCCAGGGTTGGCAAAGGTTTGAATGGCTGCCCGGTTATATTCGGGAGTGCGAATTTAATTTGAATCTTACAGACGGAATAATAAGCAATTCAGATAAACCAAATCGAGCGACTGTGGCACTGTTATAACTAGTGAATCTCAAGAAGTGGAAGTTTGCTGAAAAAATGCAATACGCTTTTAAAAATAAGCTAACAGAAAGACTGTTTGGTTGATCTGCTGTCAAACACTATGTTGTGTCTATCTGGATGTCCGTTTAATTCATTTCATGTATGTGTGGGGAATAAATCGCTGATCAGAAAATTCACTAGGGCGACGCAAAAGCGAACCATACCGTAGATGATTTGATGCTGTTACTACTCATGAGTAACACCAGTGGGTTTTGAAAAACGATCTAGATGGGAGCACTTCCAGGTGATCTACGTAATTCACGTACCTTTTTATCTTAGACCGGGCACATCCTACAGTTAGCCATATTAACTAGGAGTTAAATTCCTTCAACTATTTTCGAAATTGAAAGGAAACTAGAGCCACGATATCTGCACATTCGCGCCCTGAGAAGACCAACGTGGTTCGAACAACTTCATCCCAGCAAATGACCCCAGGTGTGTACCTTGAAGGATAAGTGTTATATGCCTCATTATTCCTGCCGAACGAGTAATTATTTTTCAAACGTCTATCTACGAGCCTTAGGATGCACGAAAGGTCAATTCCTTCATACGTTCCGTCACTGGTCTGAAAATGAAGAAATAATCTGCGGCAATCAATCCCTGTACACCTCACAATTACTTGACTATATTGCGCGCAACTAATGAGATTTTCTACTTGACTATCTATCCTTCGGCCTTAACCCTCAATGTACAAACCTGAGGTCATTCGACCATTAAGGGTGATATTTGAACAAACCTGACTCAGTAATCTGGATCAGCCCGAAGGAGCTAGACGGTGCGGTGGTAAGACACGGGCCATCCATGCGAAAAGGGTGGGGTTCAAACCCTGGGTGTAATGTTTATGCACCACTGATTCGCTCTAATGGGAGCGAAACTACAGTATGGTGCTTCCTGAGTGCAAGATTGACTGGATGACTCGAGGTTTGCACGGTGAGAATGAAAGGCATTCGATCAAGTAAAAATACCATTGATTTACTTCTAACAAAGATTTCATCTGGTTGCTGATGCATCGGAAACAGAAATTCGTAAAGCAACCGACATCGCGCATTCACGGCATAGGAGAGATTACAGGACAATGACTAAAGTTCTAGGAACCTCACACACCTACCGTTTTATGCACCCGTAATCTGCCGATCTATCTTGGTTTCAGTGACTGGAATAGAGTGCACAAGGAGGCAGCCATATTGGAATTTGCTGTCAGAATGTGCTTTCCTATCTATCACCTTTTTCTTTTGAACAGACTTCTCGGGTCTAACAAAACAAACAAAGGTTGAGCAGGAAAACCATCAATGAGAGAACTCTCTCAGTACCCTGTTCACGTTCTCGCTTGCTGATTGGTCGGCGGCAATTCCGTTGAGCACGCTTGTATATATACAGGTGTCCTCGACGCAACTCTGGAAAAATAGCCCGATGATGCAGGCAGTTGTTCCTAGGTATCATGTTCCGATTTTGCGTGTTCAAATACCGTAGATCTGGTCTCATTTGCCTTTAGAGAACTTGTAGTTTGAACGCTATTGTATCCACTTTCCTTTCAGAGGCGGCGCGTTACAACTTTGGGGTTGTTCCTGTCCCCCACTTTACGCTCAAATCAACCCTGATGGCTTGCTGCACTTTTTTTTCTATTTGGTGTATCACCGATTACGCAGGTGATAACTTAGTTTTCTCATCCATTTTCAGTTGGCATACTGGAATCTTGGCAATATCACGACATTTTCATTTCAACTCGATTGAAGAACTACATGAGATGCCGATTCTAAAGGCTCAAAGCCAAGCGTAAAGTTTTACATTGACTGTTTTTTTACGCTTGGTACTGCTGAAAGACAACCATTGTCTCAAATTACGGATGCGAGACAACAAAAGTGCATGGATGATGATTCACTTGACTGGTAAATTAGCACATGAACTGGATTGGAATCATTTTCCCAACTACGATTCTTTTTGTCACATGCATTTCATTTTACTCTTCCGGGAAACTTGACATCTCCATAGGGTTAAATTACTAAGAGGTATTTACCAGGAGGTGCATTCCCATTCTCCGACTTATTCTCATACTGTAAGATGGGGTGGAGAAATCGGGAAGAACACTTGTGCGGTTTGGGAGCTTTTCTTTGGTGACTTAAAGCAAGATGGGGCTAACAGTAGTGCTTAACAGTAACAGTTTATTGGAGTAATAAATCTGCGCTTTTGGAGATGTCTTTGCTATGGAGCCTGCGGTAATTTGTGGTGAGTCTACCTGCAGGTCATGTGACGCGGTCAGGTACAGCCTCGTTGTAGCCTATCTAGACAACCAGCCGGTCAGCACCGGTGATCATGGACCTTAGCATGACTGGAATACCACTGGGCCGAACATACTACACCAAGGAGGGCTTCTATTTTTCTTACATAAACTTAGCATTTGTAAATAAAACCCCAATATGCACGCCTTATCCAATGGCTGCGAATTTTCATCATCTCTAATTGCGTAATCTGAGGTGGAGAAAATCCACTGAGTGTTGGTAGTCCGTATCTGTGTGTTAATGTTACCGGGTGAGTTCCGTATTAAGGAGTCAAACAGAGATACGATACAGCAGTTAACATACCATTCTTGAGTTTCCGAAATTAACTGTTATGATGGGGTTCAATAATGATCTGGCCAGTCACTGGCTTCATTCTGTGAAGGATAATAACAAACATCTTGAATGTCTATACAACGCATATTGTAAGAAAATTGGAAGACAACCGTACACGGAGGAGGAAAGACGAACATTTCACGACGAAAGGATGCAAGCAGTGTATCGAAAAATCAATGCGAAATATATTAGTTTTAATTTTGAACGACAAAATGTTAAGAACAGTGTTTTACAATCAAAGTTGATTGTGAAATTTGCCTTGAGAAAGACTACAAACGGTAGTCGAAACGTCGGCGCAATACATCTGCCTACAACGCGGTGTTATTAAATTCATACCATTCACAAATAAAGATGAACATTACCATAAAAAGAAAAGTTACCAACGATTAACACATGGGATACGAAGATCAAACCTCGTCAGCCTCTGCATCTGGGTTCCTTCAATGTGCGCACTTTAATACAGGCTGGTCAACAGGCGTGTTTGGCTCTGACAGTGGACTGACTCACTTTCGATTGATGTCTGCTGCGTCAGTGAAACACGAATTCAGGATTCGAGCAGAGTAATTCAACTAACTGCGCCAAACGTCTCGTCAAGATATTTTCTTCGCACTTCAGGAGACGAAGCAGCTCAAGCTGTTTCAACGCGGTGCATGAATAGTCTTAAGTGCGAAGATTGAAGCGGTCCCTACATACGCCCGAACAGACTGCAGCACTGACATGCACAACAACCAGTTTTATGATGAACTCGTTATTCTTGTTCGGAAGAGATGCTCTGACGTTGTAGTGGTAGCAGGTGACTTTAATGTACAAGTTGGAAAACTTAGTGCATCGGAATCTTGTTTAGGTGGGTGCTGCGCTTTGCCTGCTCAGCGAACAGATAACAGGGAAAGACTTCTCCAATTCTGTGAGGACAATAACATATTCCTGTCTAGTACGAATTTCCCACGTAGTTCGCATCGCACTGCGACATGGTGCTCTAACTCGACAGGTCTTTTGAGTTCAGTGACCATATTGCAGTAAACTACCGTTGGTGCGGTTCTGTCCGGAACTGAAGATCGTACTGGACCACGTATGTGGAATGGGACCATGCATTAGTTTTAATGCGATTTTTGCTTCAGCTCAATGTCCATGGACGCAGACCACAAACTCGACTGGCCGTTGAACATCTGTGTGATTCAGCTGTTCGAACCAACTACGAACAAAAACTATCCGATGAACTGAGAACTTTGACGAGCAGCAGTGAAGATGAGTAGTGAAATCAAATCAGGCAGGCTATGCATTTGGCAGCAGATTTCGCCTGCGGTTCTAGATTTATCATTCATCAAAGACACTGGATCTCGCAAGGGTCGGTGGGTCTAACGGAGCAAAGACGCTAGTTCTGCAACTGCAACTATGTGAATAAGGTGCGCCGACAGTTGCAGCGACAGCTGACGACAAGCCATAAGAATGACCGTTGAGAAAACTGGTGGGTTAAGGTAGCCGAAGATATGGAAAGTGCGGCCACTTTCAGGTAACAGTCAAAGACTGTTTAAGCTTATACGCGACAGCGGTGGGCTGCAAACTTCTGTTAGTGAAGTCAGTCATGTGCGATAGGAATGGAGGACTCATCCACGATAGACAACAAAGGCTGAACCGTTGGGCAGAGCACTTCGAGGATCAGTTTAGCTGGCCACATACTAACGTATTAAGGCCGACATGTAGAGCTGCGAATTCTTGGGATGTGTCAGTCGACCTCCAAACGGAATTCGAAGTGGAGTCGATTATTCGACTTCTGAAGAGGGGTAAAGCAGTCAGCCCTGACGAACTCCCACCCTCCCCCCTCCCGTTTTGTTCAAAAGGGGTAAAGAAGCTCTGATGAAATCTCTAACTCCTTGCTTCACTGGCATTTGGAACATAGAGCGTTTTCCGTTATCATGGGGTGAATCACTGATTGTACTCATTTTCAAGAAGGGCGTAGTGAGTAACTACAGCAATCATCGCGGGACTAGTCTAATTCCGATATTTACTAAGGTGTTAGCTTCGACAATGCTGCGTCGTTTGATACCAGTTCGCGAGAGCAACATCCGCGAACAGCAGGCCGTTTTTCGTCCAGATCGAGGTTGCATCGACCAGATATTCCACTCTTCGGCAGTTACTGGAAAGGCGCTACACACACCGCCCTACGACTGTGGTCTTTCTCGACTTGAAAGGCGCGTTCAACTCAGTGGACTGGACAGCACTATTCCGTGGTCTCCATCAGAAGAGTATGCCAGCGAAGGTCGTGAACCTGTTGCGATCATTGTACTCGCATACCTATGGTCGCATGAGGGTATACGGTGAATTATTGACCTGATATTTCACTGAAGTTGGAAGGCCGTCTGTGCTGTGCCAGAGTGCGCTCAGTTCCGTTATACGGTCTTGAGACATGGAGTATGCGCGTTGGAGATGTTCGTCGCTTGGAGGTTTTCGACCACCGATGTCCATGCAGTATGGCTAGGATTGGATAGAGTGATCGGGTGAGCAATGTGGTTAGGAATCTAATACTAGGTGTTGGCCTTCAGAATACCTTACATCAGTGTATTAAGCTTAGTGGACTGCGCTGGTCGGATCACATTGGGTATGGCTAACATTTGCCTATCATACCGTGCCCTATTTTGTGTTCCTTCTAAGGAATGGAAGAAGCCTTGTGGACTATCAACAGAGGACGTAGGAAGGTGGAATGAAAAAAATCATTGTGATATTTAGGTAAAGTAGGTGTTTCACATCCTTTGTTTAGTTGGGGTTTCCGAAGACCGTCAACTCGCTGCGTCGGAGACTTGAAGATAACAGTAAACTGTGATAGTTGGGTACTCGTTGTCATTTTCTATTCGATCCGAATGATGAAAAATGCGCGCTTTGTAACAGTTAGACTGTGTTCCGTGTGTTGGCTAACAGCGCATCTGTCTTTTCCCCTGTGTAAGGTCCACCCTTTCCCCTTGGATATTCACTCCTTTTGTATAAAAATGTAAATCCGGGGAAGATACAGTGGTCAGTGGGACTGCCTTATTGTTCAACGCTGAACGATTTTGACGTCCACTCATCTCAATACTCGCACACTATTTGTTTGGCACCAGAAACTGATATGAAGCATTAGGAGAGTGCATAGATAACTCTATGGTTTTGGTCAGAGAAATTATTTAAGTGAAATTGGCCTGTAGGACCAACATCGATCACACACTAACGCTATATTCGATCATCTTGTGCCGGTTACCGTGTATCCCTGCCACTTCACAAAGTTCAAGTAAGAAATCCTTCTCGTGGCTTAGGTGGATCTGACCAGAACACGCTCATATTCCATGCTCGCAGAAATGGTTTGTTTTTTTGCAAAAGTTGCGGTTGTGTTAATTCATGTTATGAAAGATGATTGGACTGAGGAATACAATGGGTTGAACAGTCACATTCGGACTGGTATTCCGTTTTGTTTTTCTATTACTATGAGATGTTCCCAGAAGTCGTCAAAACAACTTTAGCTGCACTGCACCAGGCTGAGAAATCCAAAGTTTAAAGATGTTTTCCTCACTAAGTCTTCCAACCTACGGATTTTCCGGTCCAACTTAACTGAACCGACACTGTCGGAGTCGGGATGTGCCGATAACAATGTGCTTATGAGTGGGAATCCAGGTAAGTCTTGAGTATTATTTCATGGCCGTCTGAACGACAGATTAGCTATGTTTGGGATGCGGTTTGTACCTTCAGTGTGTCCGGTACTGTTGCAGGACTTTGTTGTCCCAAAGTAGGATCTTAATGCAGGAGGGAAAAAATAGGTTTTGTTACTTGGGCAACTACATTTAATGAAATGGATACATGTAGGATAAAGTGACTCCGCGTATTCAGAAGCGTCGACCGACGTTCAGCAATTCGAGACATATGCAGCACCCATTTATTGCTCAAAAGTCGTCTTTACTCCAGCGGTAGAACCAGTCATGCTACACGGTCCATTAATATGGGCCTCGGATACAAGCTGTGCGTTGTGAAACAGCGACCAAATCCAGAGCACGTTGGTTCAAGCATAACGGTTGCAAAAAACGAACTGAATTAAAATTCTCTGATAATTCGGCAAGTCGTGCAAAAATCACCTGGAAAAGTCTAAGCACTGACATGGCTCACCAGAGAATTTTCCTGAAAGATGTCATCACCTTGGTGTATTTGCAGCATTCTATGGAGTGCAAAGTGAGGTTCATTCACAACAAAGTAACTCATGCGTTGACAGGAGCACATTGTCGTTAAACGCAAACATCCACAGACTGGTCGATTTTTTCAGCATCTTGATGTGATATCTACGAACTAGTTTCGCTTTATATCATGAACTTAGGGAATTTCTACGTTATTATCCAACGTGCAAGTAACCCAATTAATTATCCCATCACGACATAAACTATGATTTGGGAAGCATCGAGATTCCTACTCATGTTGGAAGTTACTAATGAAGAAAAATGTGAGAATTCTTACAGAAAAATAGTCCTCTTATGATATCTAATTCCTTAGAATTCGCGGAATATTTCCGTGACCAAGATAATTTTTCCTATTTACAATGTCACCTAATTTAAACCAATGTGAAGGCCCACGGACTTATTTTTCTCCCGAAGTAAACCGATTGGATAGGAGCAAAGAAGCCGGACGATATTTTTGATTTCCTTTACAGGAATATACTTTTCGCAAGTTTTACGGGTTACCAATTGCTATCCATATCTCAACAAAACTAACTGATCGCCGAATTAACAGACCTAGCAACTTTAGTTACTATGTACCAACATACCATGATGTACTCTGTTGCACCGCTAATCCATGCACCGTATCTGCTGTCGTTTGCAGAACTGAGAAGTGGCTCACTGTGATGGAGACAAAAGTCTATGAAATACTGGTGATATTTTACAAAATTACGAAACAAATTGGGCCGTAGTTGTAATGAAAGCATTAATAGTTGCCTTCAATTTAAGATGTGACTGATATGCTGCCCTCAAAACATCAGCCTTACACATCTTGAATTTCATCACATAATAAGACTGTTTAACTGTACAAGCCGGATCAAAAATAGAAATATTTGGATTCAGCAAGTTTTTTTAATCAATGCATTACCCCATACGTTGCTGCATCGAAAAACTACACAGTCGATAACTCACTGTCTCCCTGTCAGGCAACCGGATAAAGTGGCGCCAGAAAGGTGAACCTGGATGTGAGTAAAGACTCCTCCAGAACGAAAATTGTCTAGTAATTACAAGGCAACCCCAGTGAACATAGAGAATCTCGATCGCTTTACTGTTGGATTCAGCTTGGAATTAGAACCGTGGTCGTGGATATAATATTAGATGAAGTGATGGTTTATGTCGAACAACCGAGCTGCTTAGGATTAATGATGACAAAATAGGAAACTGCCAGGATCCTTCAGGAAAATGTAAAATTTCATATTACTTTAGGTCTGCACCTTTCATGTTTATATAGGTCTACCCTAACAACCAAGATCACTCATGTTTACCTGATCACGTTGCAGATTTCAAACAGACAATCAGAGAAACCCAAACAATTTTCCGAGACTTACCATAATTTCGATGCGCCCCATAAATGTTATCACCCGAATATTGGTAAATAAAATTTTTGGTATACAACAATCCATTGATGTTATCATCAGCACCATTTTCATCATTCTTCAGCGTCAAGCAGCAAGGGGAGAAGAGGGTGGACAGACACCGGCGAGAATAGACAAGATGCCGCTGTAGCCAACACACGGAACACAGTCTAACTGTACAAACGCGCATTTTTCAATCATTCCGATCCGATAGAAAATGACAACGAGATCACCACAACAACTATTCACAGTTTACTGTCATCTTTCAGTCTCCAGCCAGCGAGTTGACGGGTCTTTCGGACCCCAACTACAAAGATGTGAAACACCTACTTTACCTAAATTCACAATGAATTTTTTCATTCCACCTTCCCACGTCATCTGTTGATATCCACAAGGCTTCTTCCATTCCTTAGAAGGAACACAAAATAGGGCACGGTATGGTAGACGAGTGTTCGTGTCATACACAACACGTGACCCAACTCCAACCAGCGTAGTCTACTAAGTTTCAGCTGGATAATGCACTGAACGCTGCTCCGCGATGACCGACTTTTTTCGCTTCTCTTAAACCGAAAACATACTGACCCATTGAGCTTTACTCACCTCGTCAGAATGATCGAATTGATTAGTCAGTGGCGTTCCCGAATGAGCCTGGGAACAAACTGTCGCGCTGTCCAATTGGAGAAAGCTTGTTAAATCTCACGGAAGGCAGAAGCAGCAACTAAGATTACAAATGCCCGGTGAGTTCCTGAGTCTTAATTCATCGCATTTAACTTCAATTCCAATGAACTGCATGAATAAAAAACGTACTGAAGAGTCAAATAATTTAAAACGGTCGTTATTTCACCCCGAACGTCGCCTGACAATCTATAAATGGAGTCTGCTCTGTCAACACCATGGAACGACAATGAGAACTGACTCCAGTTCTATCAATCCGCTTGAAGAGAAGCCAATAAAAGCAGCTGTCTTTGGAATAACCACAGATATGAGCGGATTTACTAAGAAAGCATACCCATTTTCAGTTTACTAGCTTTGAACTGCGCTCCTACTGCTTGCACAGTCCACGGCTATGGTCGATTTGTTTTATTTTCAAAGAGGGAAACACTTTTGATACAAAAGCCAAAAACGGAATTGTCTATTTGGTTTCTTTTGTACATGAGATGATAAAAGGTCCCCGAAGGTGGGAAGACAAAGTGAGGTAAAGTTTTCGTGGATCACGAGAAAAAAAGGAACAGGCAAGAAGGAACGCAGATAACAAAGAAGGAATCGGAAGTCAACTGCAGTGAGAACGACTCCGAAAACAAGTGTGTACGGACTGTATAACTTTTTTCAGATGTTATCTGTTTTTGTATGGAAGCATAGCACCCAAGCAAAATATATACAATCAGAACACATCTACCCGAATGCCAGAGATAAATTGCAAAGTGACGGGTTTAGTTGTTTTCGTATTTAATTATTCATGGTAAAAAAAGAGGTGAAAAAATAATCACAATAGTAGTATTAGTAATAATCATCATCATTAACCATTTTTTCCGGTTTGATAATTAAATCTGACTCTTTCGTGACCGAGGCGTCATGACTTTTTCAAAAGGCTTTTTTTAAGGAAAATCGAAGAGCAAGGTGAAATGACGGGACTTGGTGCGTATGTACAGAGGAATCCAGGTTGACCACGACTTTTCTCAGTTATGTTTGGAATGAACATGTGGAATCCAATAATAAGAGGACGGAGCGCACAGTGCCGGTGTATGGTGGAAGAGTATACAGAACAGCAAGGCCATTATTGTACCCGGAGGTTCGGGCTCAGGCTAAGGCAGTCGGAATTTTAGGTGGTTATTTATTCAGTGAATTTCGTAGTCAGTTCTACAATGGAGGATCGGTGTGCGTGTTTACACGCCATTTTTTGCTTGACTTGATGGGGTATGATGCTGCCGAACAAAAAGCATGATCAGTGTCACAGTTGTACACAAAAATGATATGTCGGTTATAACTATCTTATTATTTGTGAATGTCTCAGCTGCTCTTTGCAGCCAAAATAGTGGCACATTATTCACAGTGAGTGGAGCGAAGATGAAAGAACGGGATATGAATATGGGATGAGCGTAACTGAGCTCGTGCGTCGAACCTGGCTTCGTGACATAACTAAAGACTATGAACGCCAATGTGTACGATAAAAAGTTCGCGTTCGACGTAACCGCGGTGTCCGGAATAGTACAAGTTGTATATCTTTCAAACTTGCTCGGTGCACTCGGGAAGAATGAGCCAGAGAGAAAGAACTACTTGTGGTGCTTACTGCGGACGCTCCAGAGTGAACAACTTCTCCCGTAGAAAGTCCACCTAAAGTGGAGGCTGAGAATAAGCCGGTTTGTGCTGAATCCGATCCGGATGAATGAGCAAGGAGGCTGCTCCCAGGTCCAGAATGTCCAGAGTTGAGCAAGCTGAGTCGACTAGCACTGACTAGAGACAGACGACTGTGACTGGATCCGGTGTTTCCCAAAGTCTCGCGTGTAGTCAACAGCGCTGTCCCGGAATCGGATAGGAGAACATTACCAGAGTCGTCAACAGTGTCCAGACGGCGCTTTCTTTGTGGTCCGATAGCACTTAGCGCAGTAAGATTGGCTTGGTGTTGTTTTTCACGCTCATAATCCTCCGTAGCGATGCGCCGCGCCATCTCTCGTACACGAATCTGATCTGGATCTTCATTTCGTGAACGTGACTATCAGGTCGGACAAAAAGTAAATGAAGCCACTCCAAGGTTTTACTCGAAAGGAGATCAACAACACTAATAAATAAATGAAAAATGAGGGCAACAAACTTATTTCCTGTTTTTTTCTGGTATGGTTCGGGACAGCGCACTTTATCTCTGTCATCTTTCGCTCGAAAAAACATAAAGAATGTGCGAGAAACCCACGAATGATTGAATGTAGGTTGCTTGTGGGGAACTCGACAGCAAAAAGGCATGAGACATCGGCCAACGCCTTCATCATCATCATCATCATCATCCTTCCGCGTTAAACAAAAAGGCAAGCCTCACTGACCGCTGCCGTTCCCCAGAGTTACACGTTTATATAAAAAGAATGAATATCCAAGGGGAACAGGGAGTGGACCTACACAGGTGGGAACAGATAAGATGCTGCTGCAGCCAACACACGAAACACAGTCTAACTATACAAACGCACATGTTTTCAATCATTCTGATTCGATAGAAAATGACAGCACGATCGCTACTG
>LUCM01004451.1:25009-57035 GCA_008360955.1 Fasciolopsis buskii | reverse complement strand
TTTACATGAAATAATTCACATGGTGTCCCAGTTTGGGCGCGATGTATGTGCACTGCTGATGATTCCTGAGAATGATGTAACAGTTGTACCGTGCTTCCATCGTTTTTTTATGGTGAGTTGTTTGATGATATCACATGGTGCATTATTTCATGTAAATCTAAGTTCCTCTTCATGATGCATTTCTTATTACTTTAACAGATCTTGTTGCATCAATAATTTTCAGGTTCCTCTAGGTGGATAAGACAAAGCTGTATGGTGACGTGACAATACACTTGAAGACTTTCGAAGTTATGTTCATTTAATTTGTCGACAACGTGACTTTCGGGCACAAATGGAATCTATTTAGAAGAGTGTTAACTTCTCCAGATACATTTCGCTCTTGAAGCAGATGAGGTAATAAGCCCTGCGAGTGATCGGAAATCAATTGATGACTCTCTTTTGCCAACTACAATTTCTACAACAGAAATTTTGTTTAACAAATTTATTTTGCCCACGAATTCAGCCGGAAGATGAATCAGGGTAGGTTTTGTTACACATGCACCACGAGCGTCCATTTCATTAAACTGGAGGTTGCTTCAGTGGAGGTTACTCTTTCTTTTGGCCTGCATTAAATGCAGCCATTTCTGAGACATTGAAAATTTGGTGCTTTACTTTTCTGCTACAGGTGATGCTTAGAGTCGGCTAGTTTTAGTCCGCCAAGAATCCCCCAAGCATCCTCTTCTGTGTTGCTCTTTCCTAACTACTTTTTGCAAAGGTTCACTGTCGTGCCTTGTGATAGCATTTATCTTTTGGTCTCTTGGTTTCATTCCTTTTAACGAGCTTATTGCTCGCTAGAGGAGCTCTGATTTGTTTACTGGCCACTAGCAGCATGGCTCGTATACCATGTCTAATGACGAGGCTGCGGAAGCGGACCTGATGTCATAGCAGTTTCCTCATGCTGCAGCTTCAGACAAAAATTCTAGCAGTTATTCATCTGCAGGCAAACAACTATTGCTACAGCTATGCCCTTTAAGAACAAAAATAACTAGAGACAAAACGTCTTAGAAGGAAGTTGTTGCCTACACTTCAAACGACTCCAGTAACACGCATTTCATTTCCAAGTTGCCATCAACAAACAGTACACGGACCGTTACAGCGAAGGCACCTAAAACAGGCGTTGTGTCTCCAAAGCACGCATATTCGTCGGCCTAACAAAATTTATTTAAAGCGAATTCTGTCCACTGGTTCACGCCTCGCCATTGTAGACCTAGACAAATCGAGCTCGCCCTCATATTTCGGCCTCCGTCCAAACGTGCCCACTTAGGCCCAGCAACTCTAAGTCCCCTTGTTCCGTCAGACCCAAACGCCCGGCCACCCCGGATTCACTCTACAGTACGGTCGCCAAAGCCAGTTTCTCTAGTTTACCATCGTACTGCACCCTTCCCCCAAAGGCCACAGGCCCCCAAATGACTAGTAATGGGCTTCACAACAAAGAGCAATACCTCTTTCTAGCCAACGATGTTTCGGCCCGCCTTAATAGAGTGGGTCCATGTAAGACGCAACCCTCTTCCACCTACTGAGATCCCGCCAAGCCCATAAATAAGCGTGGCGTCAAGTCCCATCTCATTTAATCCACCATGGTAGCATGTCTCACTCCCTTCGTGAGGTGTGGCTAACTGGGTTAGACCTCAATCTATCAGTTTCAGCGCAACCAAATAACACCGCAGCACTTCAGACCATCTCTCGCTACCCAGTCCAAGAAGTTTGCTTCATCATTATGACTTCAACTTCTGTTGCCCTCCCAGAGCTGAAACTGATTTCCGGATTGGTGGTCCATCACCTGTTCCCAAAAACCTCCGTGTGGACCCTACGCCACTCGGGGAAAGACCAGTTTTCAGAGTTAATCTTGACTGATCATCTCCAGTCTATAAAAACAGCGCTTAAGCCAACCTGCATACAATCACTGTCCCACCTTACCAGGCCAAATTTCGAAGCTCCCAATCAGCTGAAAGTTA
Organism: Fasciolopsis buskii; assembly: GCA_008360955.1. Taxonomy (NCBI): domain Eukaryota; kingdom Metazoa; phylum Platyhelminthes; class Trematoda; order Plagiorchiida; family Fasciolidae; genus Fasciolopsis; species Fasciolopsis buskii. Next base: position 55,041 of record LUCM01004451.1, on the reverse strand, counting down.
GACCTTCCAACATTCAACCTCATATACATTTGTTCAAAATGCCGTCAGGATGCCATTTATTTTGCTCGGCTTTTCCTTCATCTATACCACATCCGCCACCAACGTCACACAACCTCTTCACTCCCCAACAAACGCACGCTGCTTACCGGCTATACCAACAAACGTGTTGGATTGTACATTAGCTCATGAATCAGACTTTACAGGACGTGATCACCGAAAGGCCTTACCGCCAAAATCTATTCCTGGTTGTTTATCTGACAGCGACTTTTCGCCCCAAGTGAAATCTTGCACCCCTGATGATATTAACTCCAGTTTTCTACGTTCATGTGCTACTACTACTGAGCCATTTTCACTGTTACTATTAAATGCCAACTCGATAACAAATAAGGTGCATGCGCTGCGCCTGTTGGTGTACACACTTAAATATGATTTCATTCTTATCACTGAGACATGGGTGACCAATATTACCCCCGACTGAGACATTGCTCTGATTTATTTCAAGAAAACAGAATAAGTAAGTACGGGGGACTGTCTCATACGCATAATAGACACCCTTTCAGCTTAATGGTACAACCGCTCTATCTTTAGTAACGTAAAAGGTTCTTTCTGGCTGACTGTGACTATCGGGCGTCAGGAATTATCAATCAGTTTAATCCAACGTCCCCTCAGGGCGCGCCGGTCAGAATTCTCATCATTAATTGATGCACTTTACGTGGCTTACGAACTTCTAGGTCCTAAGCTAGTAGCGGCCGACTTCAACGCCCCAGGGATTTATCGGTCTTCTTTCTTCTCCCCCAAATACCCCTAGGAGTTTGTTTCCAGTGTACGATTGGGGAAATGGACACATGCTTCATTACCCACAAGCGCCGATGGTGCTGTTTGCAACTGGCTTACCCCGCGTGCACACGTCCACATACAACAAACTACTCGGATGTGATCATTCCCAATTGGTTCGCAGGTTCTCAGTTCCGTCGTCCGTTATCTTCTTCTTACCTTTCACTAAACCCTGACATAGAGCCCCATAGGGCCAGCTTCCCTCCATAATTCGTATAAAAATTTGGGACGGTTTCTGCTTATCAAGGGATCCCCAGCTGGCTATCAACAAGTTTTACGCAACTTTAGGTGTGTCTTGATCCAGTTACCATGAAACCACTGTGGCACAATCTCTAAAAGGTCGAGCACCTTGGACCGCCTTAAAAAATTTATTCCTTAATCCCAGCAACATCCAAAACCACAAAGGAACTTGCTCTGGTAGTGCAAATGAACGGTCTGTTTACATAGGTTAGGACATTTCTCAATTCTCCTCAAAAGAAAAAGGAAATTCCAGCTTTAGATTCGAACAACAAGGCCGCCGCACCCGCAAAACTACTGGAAACTAAAAACCCCTACCTGGTGCGCACATCACATCTGTCACATTCAGTGGCACGTCGCAAACGCCCTTCACTGATATCAGAGGTGTTCAGTAATTAATGCGATTTTTCTATAATAACAGGCGACAACTCCATTACACCGGTCATTCCCCAGTTGCCTCTGCATTCCTTTCAAGATATTCATTCTACTCAAGCGATATTAAACTACCGTTTTCAAAAATAAGACCATCTTTCCACTTTGGACCAGACGACCTTCCCCCAGCCTTCTTCAAATTTTGAGGTGCCGTTATCCGTAAACTGTTGTAAAATCTATTTAATGTTTCCTTAAATTGCGGCGCTTTCCCCCGCCAAGGCAAAACGTCTGCCACTGTCCCAACGTATCAAAACTGCTCAAAGCCGGGTTCATCTAATCACGGATCAGTAAAACGCACCCAAGTTGTCTCACATTATGGAAACGATAAAAAGGTAAGTTAACGGCTTACTTATTGGATCAGGGCCCCATTAAGGCCGGCCAGCATGATTTTCTTCAAGATACATCATGTTCTGCCTGCATGGCTGGTTTCTTAAACAGTGAAAAAGGCTACCAACGACGAACAGTCGGTGACTGTGGGCACTTTATGTATGACGAAGAATTATGATTGCGTGTCTCGTCACAAGCTTCTCATGGAAGTCAAGGGTTGTGCTATGCAACCCCCTGCTAGATTGGTTATCCTCTTATTTGACCTCTAGAATACATGTAGTTAATGTGAATGGAACTCTATCCAAGCTTTGTCCCATTAGTGGTGGAGTTATTTAAAGAAGCATACTGATTCCATTAATGTTTCTGCCGCACATTAACATTTTGCACATAATAAGGGATAGTATTCACTTTCTGTTTGCAGATGGCACGAAAATTGCATATATGTCTCCCCTCCTGACCTCAACATTGTCCTAGATAATGTAAATAGTTATCAACTGTCATTGATTCATGGTGCACAGCTTGATTAATGCAATTCCCGGGCCGCAGAAGCAGCATACTTGCATACAAATGCCACATTCCTAATGGAATCTTTAAAATTAAACGCGAAGCCATTCCTTACCCTTACACTGCCAGAGTCCTGGATTTTCATTACTCAGGCATGTCTAAATTTGCAGAATGCACCTTGATTCAAGCTGCAAAAGCTAGGGAACTAATTAGTATACGAACCTTTAAAACCCTGGAAAGTAAGCTGTTAATATAAGAAACACGCATGACTTGTCCTGAACTACTGTCAAATCGTTTGTTCCAACATGCAACAGAGTGACAGACTCAAGATTGAGAATGTTCAACAGACGCTTACAAATGACGTCTGGGCTATTATTAACTGTTAAACTGGTTGAAACGTTGCACAAAACTGCACCTCAATCCCCTATGTCTGCGTCGAGTCCAAGTTGACCTCTCCATTTTTCATTAGATTGTTGATAATAATGTGTCTGCTTATCCCAAGTGAGGAACAACGCTTCTCATGGTATGCGATGCGCTGAGTTCACCGTGTCAGTTCCCATGTCAGGCGTAGCACTTAAGAAAAACTTCACCATCAAGGATTCCTCTCTTTGAAATAAACTACCATAATATATAATAATGATTTCTTCAGCTTATTCTATCTTTAAAAATTAAATGAGGAAGACAATTAGCAAACAAAAAATTTGTCAAACTTGCACGATCGTTACACTACAATAGAAACAGCCTGAGTCGTACTTAAGGGGTTGACTAATTGTGACACTCGAAGTCCTATCTCAACCCAACCAAGAAAGTCTAGCCTTTTTATTCCCAGTTGTCTCCACAAGCACACATCCTTGCAGTTATAGGCAGAGAAACTCTAGCAATAAAACAATGTCAACGCAACTTTTCACCTAACATTCAATTTCGTTTGATAGGCATAAAGTGAGGCATACAAACAGACAGATATTGATATCACATCCTCACTCACGCCGAAACTAACATTTAATGTCCTCACACAAACACCTTCCTCTGCATGCATGTGCCAATTAGACCATGCCAAGCTCAAAGTTTGGCAATATTTAAAGCCTAACTCTAAACAACATTTATTGCTTCTCGTTCTTTTTGCTGCGCGCATCATAACCCTCAGATAGAATACCTCCAAACTGCCATCCATTCTCCCTTTTCTGTTCCAGATTTGAGCGTTTGCGCTAGTATCTTGCCAAGGGTTTACTATCCGGTCTCTGGCCCTACACTCGCTTGTCTGAACGCACCATGAAAAAAAGCCGACCCAAGGCTCAGAAAAATTATCCCGTGACAGACAAATACGATCTGTTTCACTGGCGACGGTAAAGCGAACATCGCCGTTTATTTGCATAACTCACCACCGCAAACTGATGACCCTGATGCACATCTGTATAGAAGTGAAAACCACATAGCCTCCTAAGTGGCAGACTGCAAGTGTTTACTCTCCCTTGAGAATCCGAAAAGAGCAGAGCACAGTAAGGCGTGTTTATTTTGGAACAAAATTAGGTAGTCTTTCATGGAAGTGGACGCTGAGTAAATTTATGTTTAATTTTCGTGGACTGACTCCAATGGTTGCGCCGCAAAACATGGCCACTTTGTTTTCTGAAGTCAAACGTTCGTAGGCACGGATGTCTGTGTTTGTTACGGTTAGTTTTTAAAAGCCAGGCGAAGTGCGTTGCGGTGTTTAACGTGCCAAACTACGTTTTTGGCCGGAGTTATTGATTGGTACTTTGTTTTTACGTTTTGGCATTAGACGTGCAATTTGTTATTGCGTGTTTGTTTAACATATGTCGATATTAAATTATATAATTTATTTGCCAGCCTCACTGTAACATTGAAAATGCCGCTGGAGATTCGAATTTGATGCGGCAGATTATTATACTTTAAAAATAGACTGTGTTAAAGGCCTTTTTGTGAAATTTCAAGTGAAAGTTACTTTTTGCTGTTAACCTGACTTGGATAGTTACATCCGCACGTTTTCGATTAGAGATCATTTTCGCTATTAATACATAAAGTCTGCTATGAATAATTGGCAGCCATTTCGTATAGAGAAGAAGCGTTTGAGTGTTATGCAATGTGTGTTTCACGGGTAGGCAACACTTTAGGAGCATATTATTCGTTGCCCGCAGTTGGGTAGTCGGAGTGAAGGAAGTATAGCTCACATTGCACAGCTAGGAACCTCAAATTTCAGTGCTCCTGGAGAATATTGAGGCAGGCCTCATGCAACTGGGTCACGTCAGGAATCCCTACTCAAGTAGCTTACCAGACCCAAATCTAACCCGGTGTTAGTCCAGAAAACTTCCGGCAAAATTCCGGTAAACTTCAGCAACTTCAGCCACTGCATACGGAAAATGTTTGCAAACATGGGCAATGGAAATGCGGCACGCTTTTTGTTATTCTATCGATCATCGAAAATGAAGTTGTGGTCGTTTCTGGCATGGGTTGGAAATCTACTTTAGGGATGCGTAGACTACGGTGGATTCATCTAAGCAAGCTCCAATTAGAGAACATTTATGATTCTCAAGGCTACCGTATAGTTTGCCGGGAGCGCCCCTTTACGAATTGATGCGAACATATGGAGAGTAGGTTGTTCTCAAATAAACTTTTATGAGTAGATCACTTTGAACGTGTGCTCTCTACTGTCGACGATGTGCAGGTTGCTGCCGAGTTTATAAACATGAGACTCGACATTCATCATCGTACTAGCAGCGCAATAGAAGAATACCAAACTGAGCGCGATTGAGAGTTGGTGCTCCTAGAAACCAAGCTCATCAATGTGAAGAAATACAACGCGAATTTGTGGTTCACTATTTTGATGCACGTGATGTATGGGTTAATGCCCTGAAACGCTGCGCCTGCAGTGCCATAGGCAACACTGTCTGACGGACGCCATCACCCTTGATTAGGGGGGGACTTGGCGCCGATTTGCAACTGGGTGGGGTAATCTACAAAAATATCTGTTGCTAGCGAAATATTTACACCAGCAGTGATAGGTAGGGTCAAATCATGCCCTATATTATCCACCAAAACGTTGTTGTCAGGCGCATGTCAGAGGCCTTTTTTGGAGCGAGCTAGTAGCCGCTGGTTCATCAACACTGGAGATCTTGGCTAAGGGCGCGAGAAAACAAGGTAAATGGTAAAAGGTCCAGAAATTAAATTATCGTATAGTGACCTCATCCATCAGTGAATTTTTGTACCATAAGTAATCAATAAGACTTTAAGTGCCACCAAGCCACAAAAAATATATTTCATTTTATTTCCCCATTTCTTGCAGACAGCGCCGGCAATTCGACTTAAAGATCCGCATAAAAATTAAATATGACGTGTTTATTTCCTAATTTTAACGGTTTTTCATGGCCCATTTGAAATTTTTAGTTTGTTTCTGCGATAAGCGCACAGTTCCCGAGCACCAGTTTGTAGCATCGTGAACGTTTGAGGGGAGCCTGCCAGTCTTTCGAGCGCAGTAAGTACTTACCGAATCAGTCCGCTAAAGGGAAAAACTGTCGCTAGCGTGTCACGGGCCTCGACAACAACAGACGGTCTGATAGTTTAAGCGGCTGTAAAGGGGGAAATTGCAAAGCTTGAGCAAAAATACTCAAAAGGTTGCCGATTTTTCAATGCCCATCTGTTGCCCATCTAGTACCGGACCGATACCAGTAGCATTTTCGAACGTTTTCCGTATGTGTTGGCCTACGTCGCCAAAGTTCACCGGAACTTTACCAGACCATTTTAGACTGATACCGGATCCAGCAAGTTACTTTTTCTGATGCCTAACACTCACAGGTCTTCTCAATCACATAGCTTTTCTGCTGGAACTTGCCAAAAATAGCTAACAAGCTCAATCGCCAAGATGGCAGCCAGGTATAGATCCCTGCTTCATATGCCGCAACCGTCGTCTACCGCAGCAATCACTTCCATTATTCCCCTGGACAACCGCAGTCATCAGTATACCAGTAACTGCCACCAGCTGAGCTCCCGGAAGAAGACAAAAGAGGAAAACTGACCAGCTTTTGTTTCAAACTGACTTACCACTGTCGGATCTATTATTCAGTGTCATAGTAATCTTTGCATTCCTCACTTCTGACTACGTTCCCCTTCTTCATGTCTGCAAACAATAATTTTCCAAAATTTTTCATCATTGTTTTTTGTCTCTAAGCTTTTCCGTAAGACTGATTATTTTTTTGGTTGCAGGCTTCAGGGTGAAATGACGGATTTTCTTTTTGATCCCCGATGTAACACTGGATATCTGTCGGCCTTTAGTGCTCTTCAATCCAACTGTTTTGGTCCGTTTTGACAATTTTTCGCTCCGAACTCATGGCTTGTTGTTTTGTGCAATTTTCACTTTCCGGTTGTTAACTGAGAGCAGAACTATTGAGCCGGGCAGTACTTCAGTCTCCTCTATGACTCATCAAAATTATAACTCTATCCTCGTGATCGCAGGACCACTGCTGTCCGAGGTTGGACCGCTTTCCCAAAGTAGACTAGAGGATCCTGCCCAAGCCCTCCTCAAACATTTGGAGATCCTGCTGATCCACCAATGTTGCAAGGTTCATTTAATCCCTTCTTGAGCAGCGGCTCTTTTTATTATCAGTGAAAAACCTCTATCACTCCTAATTCACAAAAAGACTCACAGCAGGAACCATTTATCCATAGGCCCATCGATCATATCCCCAACGTCTCATGTATTATGGAAAGAACAGTAAATAGCAAGTCAACAACTTACTTTTCAAACCAAGCCCTCATGAACACTGCCCAACATGGCTTCCTTCAAAAGGAGTCATATTTTGCTTCCATGACCATTTTTTTAAAAACAGTAATGACGGCCCTCCTCGACGGGAAGTCACCGATTGTGATTTGCTTTGATATGACGAAGGCTCTTGATAACGCCTCTTATAATAAGCCCCTCATGAATGTGTCACGAACCCTTTGCTAACTTGGTTCTCCTCCAACTTGAGCCTAATATTCCATATCATTATCACATAGGGACTCTTGTCGAAGCCCCGACCGCTTACCAGTGGACTCCTCAGGGCAGCACACGAAATCTTACTTCTGTGTTCATATCAACATTTTTCACATCACCCTGCACGATATTACTTTTTCATTTGCAGATAATACAAACTTTGTATAAGAATTTCATCCCCGTGATCTCAAAACCACCATAAACCTCCCAAAGACTGAGTCACCGTCCCTTGATTCTTGCTGCGCAACTTGATCGGCGCAATCCTCAGCTCACAACAGCGACATACCTGTGAATAAATGTCATAACTACAGAAAAAGATTTCCCCTCGCATCAAACAGTCAGGGCCTTAGGGTTACACTACCCCAGAGCTTTCCAATTCTCAGAAGGCACCGTATTTTAATTTGTGAAGACTAGACTATTAACTGGATTGATGCGCGAAACTTCAACTTCTGGAAAGCAAATTGCTACCGTGTGAATCCCATGGAAATCATCCCGGATTATTGTTCTGTCGTAGGTGGCAACATGCGACAGAGAGACAAAGTGGAGATTGAGAATGTTTACTGAGTTTTTAAAACTACCCCGGGGCTATTATTCACGAGCAAACTATATGAAAATCTGCATAAGACCAAACCTCTATCCCTTATTGGGCCGCTGAGCGCGAATCAACCCCTTATTATTAATAAGATTACTGGCAAAAACGTACATCCTGGCAATGCAAGTGAAGGATAATTCCTCCCGAGCTCTGCGGTGCACTGTTTCAAGGATAGCACTCAAAAGCAATTTCTCCATCACCACGTATTCATCCTAATGAACAATCTAATCAAAAATAAACGGAAGATTTCGACCTTCATCACCACTGGAAAGGAAATTTTAAGGACGACAGCTGTGCAAAATCCATTAAGCATGCTTGATTACTACATTTCAGAGGAAGGAGCCTGAGGCCGTTATCCTGGGCTGGCTAGAAAATACTTCACAGGACTGCATGCAGCCATCCAAGTCCCATTCAAGCTCCCAAAAGCAAGGCTTAATTGTTTTCATTCTTGCTAGTTTCTACAAATGCACTCCCATGCAGCATTAAGAAGAAACATTTCAACCCATTTCTCGCAATTTTTCATTAGTAAAATTGATATGTTTTAATCTTCTACTAAAATCATGTGACAATGAATCCATTCTATCTGGGAAGGCTGGCTTCAGTCAAGGCCGCATTCTGCATATCATATATCAGTTCCAGCTTTTATTGTTGTTCCCACTTCAACCCTCAGTTGCAATATCTCGGTATTACCAAATTTCTCCTTCCTTCTACTTCAGATGTGTTAGTATACAATTTTGACCCACTAGAAATCCAACATTCAGACTCTGGCCTGATTCACAGATTTTCTGCCCCATGAAATTGAACTGGCCTAAGGCCAACGGGTACTACCCCAGGGGGGACGAATATGATCTGCTTCTCAGGCCACGCAGTGCTTGCCAACGAACTCTGACACCGCTGCATGTTGTCCGTTTTTAGATCGAGGCTGCATAATGTGATGACCAGGCCTAAAGTGCTACGGGCCGACAAGGCCTCTCAGTTACACAGCTGTTCTGTAGCAACTGCTCGGCTGCAGCTAACAAGTCAATCACATTGACAGTAAATCGACAGGACTACAACCAGTCCTTCCTTTTTAAGCGCCGCCGCCGTTTTCTGCCTCGGAACATCCCCAAAATCTTCCCTCCCACACCCTCATTGTAACTCAGAGCATCTACGGCGCTACTATCTTCTTTCTTGTCTGTTTTGGTCTACTCTGACGTTTCTTTATTCCATACTCATGATTTCTATCCACCTTCTCTTTTGAGGTTTAACTTTCGGGTCTATTATTTAAACCCACTACGTATGACTGCCTCAGCCATGCCCTGACGTTCACCTCTTCTTAAGTTGGGTTTTACATCCGCGATATACACTGCTGGTGCGCGTATATGCCGTGTTTCTCGGAGAATGCCTTTTATGGTCATTGCAAGAAGAGAATGTAACCACAAAAATCCCGCAATTTTGATTTCATCCCTGAACCAATTTCTTTATTGGAATCTGTAACAGCTCTGCCACGTTTGATCTTGCATTTAAGCCTGTCTCTCAAAGCATTTAAAAAATGTACCCGCTACCATATACCGGAATGTTCAAGGAACAGAAATCGATGTCATTAGAGTGGCTCAATGTCATGAATTCGCTTTCCAACAGAATAAGAACATTGTTGACAGCCGAAATTCTCTGCAAATTGAACAATTCAACAGCTGAAGTTTACGGCCGGATAGATTAGTTCGAAGTTGATTGGGCGACTTGGAGTGTGGAATGTTAAATTTTGCCTTGCTCTGACCAGACGCTTCTAAGGCACTAAACTCAGATTAGTCTTTCATCGAAACAATATCAACAGCATGAACAGTTCAAAGAAGTTCAAAAACCTTTCACTGAACTAAGCCTTCGCTACCCCGGGCTTTCGTGTATTTTTTTATAGCATTGACTGTATGCATTTAAACTTTGCCACAAGTGAATAAACTTCTGAACCAAGGAGTATCTAGGAGAAAAAAATAAGATGAAACGTGTTGTACACTCTAGTTTGCGTGAATCAATGGAACAAGGGAACAAATATCAGGTGCAATGTTGCTCAACATGCGGGCAGAAATCTATACCACTTCCGTATTATTTTAAGCATAACGTATTTTTGGGGGCAACCCGAGGTGAAACTTATAATTAAAGTCCCTTTTTTAGATGCTAAAACGTGGATAAAAATATCGGAGAATCTGTTGCGGCATCATAAAGTGGAGATCTACAAGAGCAAGAACAAGACCCTTCCAGTAAACTTCTGAAGTCCGTTCTCTGAATAGGAGCCATTGTAAGGGGGTTTCTTCTGCCCCATGTGTATCAACAATTGGTAAATAAAAATCTGTCGTCATTAGCGCCTGGCGTTAATCAATGTTAGCCAAGCTTCAACCACCGGGAAGTCACAAAGACAACTCCAAAGTTTTAACAGAAGCAAAACGTGATGAGCACCACTAGAACGACCAGCTGAGTGTTAAACCAAGCAAACTAAGTGCCCGAAATCAAAAGTTTTATCAAAGAGCTGTGAGCCGGTAATCTAATCGTTGTATCTTTGTTTTTCAATCGCTCTATCGCAAGTAAAATATTTTGCATGGAGCTGCGCTTTTGTACATTTGTGTACCAAGGTGTATGATTACGTACATATAAGTGGCATGCAAGTTCATATAAATGCACACAGATTTATTTGATTTCCCTTCTTAGTCCTACGTGATTCCACCGGATCGTTCCCAACCATTTTCGATCTTTCTTACATAATCTTCCATGAGTCCTTCGCCTAATTCTCGTGCCTGCTACATCCCAGCATATTTGGCACTTATACTTGGCTAGTGGTGCACCACCCTTTATTCACGCAGTGTGCGTGCGAGCCGCTTTTGCCATTGTTTGCTCACCTGCTGCACATAAACTTTGCGTTGTCCTAGATGCTATGATGAACAGTCCCATAGTTTTTCTTTTGGCCGTATATAACTTGGATAATTTACCTCTGGGTTCACACATGCCACGGGTAGACTGGTTCCAGGGTTGCTACTTCCGTTTCCTTTTCGGCGTTTCAATGTGGAGCAATGCGATGCAGATCAATGGCATAGCAGGAACTAGTACTCTAACTCATCCAGGTTTGTTAGCAGACAAAGTGCGGTTTTGACACGTTACCCGGTAAAACGCAACGCCAAATCGGCCGCCGGAATATTGTTTGGAAAGATGTTATCCTGGCGCTTTACCACAGGTTCTCCCATGTTAATCCACTGATCATTGTCGGATCAGACCTCTTCCAATGTTCTTATGAAACAAGACAGTCATTCTCGACGATGCCATATTCTACAAATATAAATACACCCTATTTGATTAAATTTGCATGCCATATCCATACTTTTGCATTAGGCACTTCGATACTAAGCGTGGTCAGATCTGCCGCCTTGGCCGGCGCACATCGGGGACAGCTTGGAAGCAGAAGCTTGCAAGCGCTGTCATGTTACAAGATCACATTCTGCCTTTGCCTAATAAAGGTGATTTTTAGGCTTGACGTTAAGCACTTAGTTAGCTCTACTCAATAGCATCGTTGGGGTTAACGAAGTACTTGTTCCTCTGTTCACGTTCACCCCCGTGCTTTTCTTACTCCTCTCCACATTCCCTGTGCATGATGCCGCACTAGAAACGGTCGATGAGCAGTTTCATTTTGTTGCCGTTTACAACAGATTAAGGCATTCCATGTAGTCCTCCTAGGACTTTCTCACCTTCAGGTGGGTATCCATCTGTTTCCCGAGTCGTAATCCAGAACAACATCCAATTACGACACTGGTGCTGAGCAGATTACATTTACTGGTGATGCGCTCCTATCCGCCCCCAATCAGGCATCTCTCAGTAAGTTCCTTTTTTTCTGCATCTCTTTATGGGTCTATTATCGCTCGTATTTTAGCAATTTCCTTCTGCGATCAAACTTAGCCTGTTTTATTGCGCTCGACAATGAGCCGGTTGCGTTGCATTTGAAGTTTGTTTCTGGCTATTTTCGTTACCTTTATTAGTAATATTTGGTATATATTTCATTTTCACAGTAACCGTAGGGTGATCTGTGAGCATGATGTGATAAGCCAAGTTGGATATCAGCAGAAACACCTATTTGTGCGACAAGAATGAACGAGTAATAAAAGCAACACTCCGTTTTGAGTAATGATTACTGGTTATTGGCGAAAAAATGCAATTGACCAAAACTGAAGCAAATCAAAGGGTACAGCTTGATTGAATCCATCAATGTGCACCTGATGGAGTAGAAAATATGAAGCTTCTTCCCAGGAGCAGAAGGGGAGGTCCGGCCGGAATATAATCACGTTTGGATTTACATGTACTAATGGCCTGATAATGTAATAACAGCAAAGATTGGAGAAGATTCTACAGCCGAAATAAATAACGAGTACCATCTGAAGGCGTTCAAGATCCGTGGGGAAATTCCAAAGGTCACAATTCTAGAGAAATGGCGATCCATGTAGAAGGGAGAAATCACTATTTGATGAAACAACGTAAGCATCATTATCAATCACATTGACAGTGGGAGGAGATAACTGCAGTTACCTATAGGTCGTGCTCGTGACACAGAGAAAAATAAAATGTTGACAGTCTGGAGGAAGGTCATTTGAATTTCACCGACACAAACGATAAGGAAATTTATGTCATGAACACAAGTTATGTGAATTTTCTATAGTCATAAACTGATCGAGCAGAGACAATGACCACTATTTTGGCTTCTGTGCGTTTTTGGGAGTATTCAAACGGACGACTGAACGATACAAGATGTGCAAAATATGCAATATCAAGTGCGTTTATCGTGGGTTAGCGGCTCACTGAAGACGTATGTGGTGTTTTGCCTCTTAGCTATGCATCCAAAAGCTAGTCTGAAGACACGCTGGGTGCTTTTTGAGGTCTGAGCGGCAGCTGAAATGCTTTACTTTGTGATTGGTAGTGTGTGATATCCTTTAAAGATGATATACTGGCGGCGGCTTAGCGATGGGCACACGCCGCGACTTCATTAGGGCTGAAGAGATCATGGGACAATATCAACGTGGTTCAGTTGCCCCAATTCCATTTGGACTAATATTCGCATTGTCTGGTCGGAATGTAGCAGCCTACGAGGTACGGCTTTCAACTAGAATTTGTACGCATATCTACCCACTCCTCAACGTCATCCCACGGCCCGTATGGCTCCATTTTAGACCAACATTTCCTCTGCCTATAGTTGCATCCCTTGCAAGTTAAAGTATTGTCATTCGTTTAGCCATAAACCATGGCAGTGCATATCGCATACCTTGGCTATCCCGAGGACTGGATCATATAATGAAATATAAACAAGTGAGAGAGTCGGTTGCATCTCCAATTAGGCGTACCGTCGTAAGCCGAAACCAACAAGATCTTATAGAAACCTGCCGCAGCTCAGCGGGCCCTTGACTTCCACTCATCAAAACCTGGGTCTCCGTGCAAACCCAATATTGCGCTGGCATGAAATAAAATGGCAAAGCCACCAGCATTATGTATCCTGGGGGTAAATTCCTTTGCATAGCGGGTAGCAAACATTTGGAACAAACTTTCGAGAAACGCGATGGCGGCAAATATGAAGAGCAATTTGAAGCACTTCTCAACTACCACGTTTTGGCAGTCATTTCGGATTGACCACATCCCGTTTTCAACCACTTTCGCAGCTTTCATGCCAAAGGAAACTTAAATCACCGTGCTGCCATCTGCAACAACTCCACCAATCGCACGGGGCCGCTAGTACTAGGTTCATTTGGTGCTAAGACAATTTTCGTAGGCTTTGTCCCCATGCGGCATTCAGCGGCTACTTCCAACAACTTTACCTAATACACCCAGTTCATATCCACACATCACGTTGCGTTTCCTTTTTACGGCTGCACAATTGTATATGTTCATGCAGTTACTGTATACTTGCGATCAACCTTCGGTTGTTGTTCTGTTTTCATCGCTTTGTCTGTATTGTCCCCACTGGTGTTCGCTTCTTCACGGAGAACAATCCTTGACCGTTCCAGAAGTGAGCTTGGCCCTATTCACCCAAAGTGCGGCACCCAGTGCGAGGCGCAACAAGAAAACAGCGGCCAAAGCACGGTAGAACAGACGTATACCTGCGCAAGAAACCAGAATCTTGTTGGTCCTCGCTGTGACAAGAATACAGACTTACTAAGAGATCAAGGCTACAAGTCAGGTAGGCCGATCTGGCATGCGAAACCAACCAGAAGTTCCAACAGCGCCGATGGTCAGTGCATCCCAAAGACTTCAAAGGAGTCGTACCTCTACAAGAAGAGCTTCCATGCTCCCATTAGAAATGTGCGATTCAAGCTTGTGGGCTTATTTTAGTTTGGAATAAGTCAAAGGGTGACAGCCGCCAACCGCAGATCGAGATGTAGATTCCAGAACAGAGGGCTAATTTACCGCGAAGGCTAAGTCTATATTCTGGCACTTTTCATGCCATCAACTTCTCCGGCGGCACCTCGTCACTAGGATCAGACTGCCATAGGTCTGTCAAGTGCTAATGACAACCTTGATCTAGGGTGAATCCCGTCCTTGAAAGGGCATACGCCGACATCAGATGATGGACATAAGGGAGAATGAATGCATTTATTAGACTAAAAAGAACGACGCTGAGCTGAATAGGTCGTTCTTCCTGGCCCTAAACTTTTCTTTGCCCCTAAAACTGTTACCGTCGATCCATTCTAAATGCCACTTTTTACGGAAAAGGTGCACTGTGTTGCAGGTATGTTGTCGCGATCCAGCAATCACCATAACCCCAAACTGGCCCATAAGCCAGATGACTTCTCTGTTTTGCTTTAAAGAACCGGCACCCTGAGTGGACGCGCTGTTGCCGGTTACGTCACCAAAGTTGCAATTCCAAATCCGCTATTTTAGTGCTCCTGCTAAGAACCCGCTAGCTGGAACTGGCGCTCGAGTACTAGCTCATTCAATTGAAACTATGCCGACTATCGCATTGGATAGTTCAACTTACATATTTGTGATTGGGCAAAATCGCGATTACTACTGTCTCCGGAACGGCTGGCCCACCTCATATTCCCCATTCGTACTCCTGACCAAGATCAATAGCGGCGACAGCAAAAATAACAGCATACAGTACATTCTTGGCTATTGTAATTGAATAGTGTTATTACACAGCATTTCTCTTATCTAACGCACCTCCCAGCTTACTGCCATCCGTACGTAAATATAATCACTATTCTTGGAAGTTCCATATCCGAAGCTTCATAAATTTCCTCCGGATAGTTTGAGACAGTCTTGACAAAGTTCCTCCAACCTCAGCATTCTTTTGACCATTTGTTGTCAAATGCGTGCCTTATCCACTTTGCCTGACGTTCCGCCTGGTTTTCACCACTTTCGTCCAACCATCGCATTGCCATTGCTTGTCATTTCCCCAGCTCAACGTTTCCATCCATTACGTAAAGCCCATGACATTGAGGGACTCCGCCGTTGACCTCCATTCATGTTTTGCACCGGCATTGAGCACATTTAGTGCACTTAAAAACGAAATGACTCGTATTCCGCCGCTCGCAAGCAGTCCAAGGCAAAACTTGTTGGGCTTGAAAAATTAGTTTTCTATTTCTCGCTCTCCACTGATACACTTATACCCTCCCCATTGCTTTGCAGCATCTCATTTCACTTTTCAGTGTGCTTCTGCAACAACTCAAGGTTGCTCCCACCACTTATTCCTTTTAAATTCTATTGTCTGCATTTGCTGTGCATAATCATTGTAGAAATTTGATCCTGCCTTGAACATGCCTCTCGCAAATCGAGAAATATGCATTATTATTATTACCCCAGTGTTGCGCAGCTAAGGCTTTTCTGAATAGGCTAGAGCCAGTGCTGTCTCCTTACCTTGCCTATGACCGCTTTCAGTCCTCACTTGTCTTATCACTACCTCTCAAAGTGGGAAAGGATACTCTGCACTTCATTCAGCATCAAACGTCGTTTCTACTCCTATTTCAATATTGGTTTCAAATGGCAGGACGGTTGCTTACTTCAGTCCCTTCCGGCTGATATCTACACCGCATCTTGACCTTTACTCTCTAAGACTTTGGGCTTCGGCCATTCCGGAAGTATTTCCAAAGCTGACATCCCGACCCACATAAGGAAACTTTCCAGCGGGAGGAAGTTGGAACACTGGGGCTGGACTAATCAGGAATCCGAATTACCTCTCTTGGCCCAGGCCTGATCCTGTGGCTCGAAATTGCCGGACATGGTCCAATCTGATAATAGCATTAACCGAAGGCTCTTTGGCAACAGCTGAACTAAAATGAAATACAAGTTGGACGGCCAGGCAGGCTGGATATTTAGTGCACGATTTCATTTGCGGCATTTGTTTTAATGGACTGTCCATTAACAAGCCACCTCGTGCATGATGAACAGATAAGTACTTTGCTGATTTTCCTTAAGTAGAACTCTACGGGGTGTAAATAGGCCGGGAAAGGAAATTAGTAAAGAATGAAAGGTAAAAGAAGCTAGTGGCGTTTAAAAAAGGCAGCCAGTGTCACACACCCGAAGGGTCCCTCAGAGGTACGAGGTACAGAGAGGTCAAAACAGTAAAAATTGTTCATACATCATGCTTCATTAAAAGGATGCAGAGGAAGACTGGGGACTCCTGGGAAAGTAAAAACCCGAAATCATTTACGAAATCAGTGGGCTCCGTTGGGAAGGCAATCACTGTGCATATGTGAGATAAAAAGGAAATTGTTCCAATTTTAGCTGCCCGGCCCCAGTTATGCTGCAGAATGAGCTGAATGGGGTGTAGAATATTCGAAATGGGAAGGTAGTCCATAAAGGAATAGCTTTCGGAGCTGGAAGACAAAGTGACCATTATAATCATTTGCCCGGATCTGACTGATTTGGAGAGGCAAGCCGCAGAATTACAAACGAACATTCCAAAAACTCATATGTTCCAAACCGCAGATTGCTTGTGCTCAACCGCGGGAAACCATTTGTTTGGTAATCAGAAACGCAAAGAACTTAAGTCATCAGCGTGTGAAAGATGTACTGGACCTTGCTGGGCTTTCAATCCACATGGGCATAGGTCCAGTCCACAGGGTAAAGCAAACGAAGCGGCCAGCTCCATGACGGATACTCGGCTAGAAACCTTTGAATTCAGCAAAAATCATTGAGAATTATGCGGTGAGCAAGCCAGTGATCGATACTTACAAGTTAGCCCGTGAACAGGAGGTTGGTATTGGGTTGTTTCTGATAGATCTGTGGAACGTTCAGAGGAAAAATAAAGCCAGATAGAACTAAGCTTGCAGGTGAACGCGGAGGCAGACCCAAAGATAGGAGTCTTAAAATACCCACGTGGACAGATTTCCCCAGGCCCGCCTTTCGTTTGCTACATTTCTCGGGATTGTGAAAGTTTGGATAAGCGCTGGAAGAGTGAAGCTGTCAAAATATTTACAAAGAATCTAGGAAGTACGGTCTGATTTGGTTGCAATCATTATAAGCAGTTTTAACGTTCTGAGGGAACAAGTTATCCAACAAAGTCCTTCAGAGGCCTTAAAACGATAGCAGTGCCAAGAAACGGCTGCACCTCGGGTTTTGCCCAAGGGTAACAAAGGACTGAAGAATAAAAAGCAAACCTGCTGGAAAACGAACGAGTGCAACATCAAAGATATATAGATGGAGCTGGAAGCCAGAGCCGGTGACAGTAAAACAGAAAGGAAGACGGTGGAGACATTGAAATCGGTGGGCCGACACTTACGGACACCGAGCAATAATTCAAGAACTCATAAAAATATAGTTGGAAACGCCAAGGTCTAACCAGCTAAACCTGACAGCATCTCAAACGTTGGCTTACACCAGCCAACCTGGACTTCCAGCCGTCCTTTGTATGATCATTTATATATATCTATACATTTCATTCTGAACTGCGCCGCAATCACGAAACTTCGCCACAACGGAACGCCGAATATCTCAATTTTGACATGACAGAATTAGTGCGGAACCCCAGTACAGCTGTGTTTGTCCGTGAAGCCGTTCAGCACAAACGGAAATTCATTCCTCACTGGAATATTGTGGGTCACAAATTATTCTTAGGTAAATGTAGGCTGACCACTGTAAACCTAGGCATTCTCCGAAAGGTAGCCCCCAAGTAAGAGTCGCATTTTCGTTCATACTTTCTTACATTTAATTTGTTTGTGGCATGCTATATTAGGTGTACTTTTCTGTTTTTACATTCTATTCTACTTTGTCCTCTTCTGCCTCCTCCGATTTTTGTTTCCGTTACATCAATCGATGACCGTTATGAATTTATATTCCTGCTGTTTCTCCGTTATCGATGTATAAATTCTGGTGCGTGTAGGCCAAGAATGTCACAGTACATGACACAATATATTTGTTCTAATTTTATCCTAGACGGTTCTTGAGTCTTACACGTACTTTCTTGTTTATCCCCGCTCATTTGAGTGCACCAATATTGTTGGATAATAGTTACGCCGCCAGTGAATGTGACGATTACTTTGAACGATCTGAACTGCGGTGGTTTGCTGATAATTGTTTCAGTGCTGGACAAACGACGCACTTGTCTCTCATTTTATTGGAAGAGAAGCACATGTTCCGGTAAAATATTTGCCTTCCGTGGTGTCTATGTTGAGGTTTCAATGTAAGAGGCCAAAGGCATTGCGTTTACGTTATTTCAGGTTCATTAATTTTGCCGCTGGATGGACAAAATTCAATGGCTTCACTTGTACAGAAAATCGTTTGAGCACTTTGTCTTCAGTTAAAGAAAAAACGTTTAAAATGCATCTATGTTCCCTAGATGGGTGATTAAACTTGAGATAATTCAATTGCTAAAATAAGCACGCCAAAGCTTTAGCAAAGGTTACCGCCTTTTGAAAACCGGACTTCTAACGATGTGCGTAACGGTTGCCAGCAACAACAGGATGTTAATTCGGCGATATTCTAATTCTTCCAAACTCCAATGACGAGGTCGAATGAAATCTCTTCAAAGTACAAAATTTTATTGACCTAAGGATGCCAGTGATTTCTGTGAAGTAGGACTGAAAGAAACTCGGTAGACATGCTTTGTGTGGGCAGTGACCCTCTAAACTATCGTATCCATTTCGGCAATCAGAATAGTTCTCTTTTTATGGGATTGGCTATAATCAACTTGTTTGTTCTTGAAGCTGAATTTGCCAAATGAATGTTGAGTCCTTTTAAAGCCAAATTTTATTAACGATAGGTTCTTTTCACTCGCTTTCTTCGTTTTACCTGGTGAACTGTCTCTTCTGACGTGGACATCGCCTACCATAGATAATATTACTCGTTCTTTCATTTTTAATGTAGATATTGCTCTTTCGGTTGTCTCCAAGACTAATTTACTGTATTTTAATCCCGTAGCCTATGCAAAGCTAACAGGGGAAACCACTTGCCCTATTGCTGGTCACTCCCAAATTTTGGATCCTGCTTAGTTTCCATTTGCTTGTGTGACCTTTCCTCAGTCGACTGTGACTACCCGGTTTTGGATTCCATCCCATCCACACTTGGTAAAATGTTCTTCAAAAGTTACTTTAAACTTTTTCTTGATTTCAAATCGGCATGGCCATCTAGAGCTCGCAAGTGAATCCTTAAGTGCTCAAAGCCTACTGGTGTATTGATTACAAAGACTGAAAAACTGGAAGTTCTGGCGAATTCAAATATCTAAAGATATGTGCTATAAAATTTTGTACATGCGTATTGGTCCATCAAGTCACAAAATAGCGTGCAAGTTAGATTTGACCATGCCCCATAAATCATGAAATAGAGTCATTTAGTTGTATCTTGTTGTTTCATGATTGCTGTTGGAAGGTCTTTCATCGTTGCTGAAGTCGTATGTTGTTTTAAATCGTTTTTCACCAGCATATCCTTCTGTTGAAGTTATGTTGCTTCTAATAGAGGCACTGTTGCAGTTCTGAACAAAGTAAACGACCCGCTATCGGCATTCCAAGTTGGCTGACACAGACCGGAAGAGGATATTCTCAACCACAACGGGAAGCCTTAGATGCTTATTTGGCGGTCAAACGCCTGCACAAGATCACTGATCATGAATAGTTGACTATTATAAATCTTTCTAAGCGGTCATCGATCGCAAATCTTTCAGCGTTGCAATGTCACATTAAGCCCCAATGGCTGGAGCATCAGAAGAAAAATGGCAAAATCCATCCAATGTGCAGACCCTCTGACAAACTACCCACTCATATGTGCGGTCAATTTATTACTTCTTGTACGTTTGTTAAACGTGATCATGGTATTGACATATTCTTGATGCAATACCGTAGTTCTAACCATTGTGCTACATGCAAAAGTTTAAACACATATGAGTCACTGTGCTGAACATTAAGTTTGTAGTGTATTTCTTCCGCTGGTGTTGGCCGCTCCAGGGAACTAAACCTTCGACCTTCCCGTGGGGCTTCCTTCCAAGCATAGAACAACCACAGACCAGCGATACTCGAGTTTCAGGACCTGGCAAGCCACATGAGACACGTACATTTCGTGCAGTCTCACTTGTCGGGTCAATTGGAGGATATTTCTGGATTTGTTTTAACCAGTAACATTACCAATCCGAAGAGTAAAAGTCAATCAGCACAAAGCGCAGTCCATGTAGAATTGGCTGCCACTGAAGTTATCCCAATTTGATTACCAGAAAGAGTACCGACAGCCATTATGGCTGACGACAAATTAGTATTACCAGCCTCCTTTATTTTCATTGCATTTCAGCGTAGGTAATATAAAGCATCCACTGCGCTTTATGCAACGATACCGCAATGTACTGCACGATGCTTTTATATTCTTGTTCCGTATTAGGTTGGTAGGCTTCTTGTAATCCAAATCAAGCATTATTCCAATTTCGTTCTGCTTGACTTTGTTTTTCCTCTTCCGTTTTAGTCATGATTCCTATCAGTAACCTTCGTTCATCCTTCTTCATCTTTTCTAACAAGTCTCTCTTTTTCGGAGGTCATTTTCAATGAAACCCCAGGAAAAAATAAGCAGCACATGAATAGACACCTTAGCCGCTCGAGGTACTATAGGGTCCTCTGAGCTAAAGATGGATGGTGAAGAAAACTGAATTAGGAATCTCATTTGAGGGAGAAATCTTTTGTGGTGGCCAGGCTATGCCCATTTTGGACTTACCAGAGGAGATCGTGGGATTGAAAATGAACCCCGACAATCTATGGAGGGGGAAATCGATAAGTTAACAGCGCCAGACTTTGCAGATTGTACCTTTTTCATAATCCAAGATAAAGCTGAAAGGAGTTATCACAAGAGAAGGTCTGTTAAATATTAACCGCAAGGCTACCACAATCCAAATGAATCACAGGTGATCTTCGGCCATCGCAAATCTGAGAATGATTACATGAGAACCAAGGGAGGCACTGAAAAAAGGAAAGGAACGGAAGCTGTTTACGAAGTCAATTGCATTGACTGAAACAGATGCTATCTCGTACAACCTGGGAATAAAGTAACTGATCTGATACATGGGCACAAGCTAGCTACAAGGGGACGGGATCCAGTCTCTCACAACCAAGAATGGCAAAGTCAATCGAGATGGTCTTAGGATTTGGATGAAACAACTACGTGGCAGGCTCATGAGTCTTTAGAAATCTGGTGATCCGCAAATAATTCGGTCAGCGAATACATCGGACTAGATCACGCGTGCAACCAGACAAGGGAGACAAGGTAGCAAAATGGGAACCCGGAATGTTATTCGTGCAGGCCAAAAATCACAAATGGAAATCATGTGTATCAATGCCTAGGTTAAGGTTAATACAATAATAACACACCGGAAATAAAAACAGCGCCAAACAATCAAACGAATCAAGCTTCTGAGGTCCACCACAAACGTTTCAAGTCTAAAGGTCGATCCAGCAGAGATCAAGGGGAAAAACCGTAGCTTTTAGGTCGTGGCCGTCGTTTTCGCAGCTGTACATTTAACAGACCTTCTCTTGTGATAACTCCTTTCAGCTTTATCTTGGATTATGAAAAAGGTACAATCTGCAAAGTCTGGCGCTGTTAACTTATCGATTTCCCCCTCCATAGATTGTCGGGGTTCATTTTCAATCCCACGATCTCCTCTGGTAAGTCCAAAATGGGCATAGCCTGGCCACCACAAAAGATTCCTCCCTCAAATGAAATTCTTAAGCCAAAACGATGGTTTTGTCTTCCTGTGGCGGCCGATTATTTTGTCTGCTGTATTCTTGGCTTCGCATTTTGTCATTGCTAATTTTTCTTTCATAAACAATGTCATCCGACTGGAGGAGGTAAGCTACTCAAATTCAGGCATGGCATTTTGATGTTATGCGTTTACGTTGAAATTTCAAAAATATGGGGAGATTTGGTGGAAAAGTTTTAAAACAGTAATGGATATTATCGGCAGATTTCTCTAGCGAATCCTTGAAAAATCAAACCTCAACTCTTCCGATGTATGAGTGGTGGGAATAATTTCCAATATTATCAGGGAAAGGTCACCAATTGCTTGGTGGCTGCCTTTAACGGTGTTTTTAATGAATTCTGTTACAAGCAGAATCCCGTTAGTAACGACCAGATCAAGGACATTTTTCTCCCGGTTGGTGCAAAGCCATGCTGCTTTTAACTTCCTATGTGTATGGTCACAACCACATCTACGAACTCTGGAAGTGACAGTAATGAGGGCAGCAAGATCTGTAGCAGTCAATTTTTAAACTCGATGGTAGTAAGTAAACAATCTCAGGTCCACAGCTAAACAACGAAAACCTCTGCCATTTGGGTTAGGTCGGAGGTGGGATTGCCCAATTTGCAACGTGTTTTGGAACGCTAACCTTAGTTGAAAGATGGTCATCCAGGTTGTATAGTTCCTGATGACTAAAATGAGATTGGCTTGAGAAGTTTAGAAGCCACAAATGTTACTTGATCTTAATGGAAGCCTTACGGATGCAGGGTTTCAGTAGTTGAAAGATGTTTACGTTTGCTATTAAAACTAGGTTTTAAATCGTCGGTATCTTGCGCTTGAAATAACTTCGGATAGTTTGTATAGTTTTCGCGATGGTTTTGTTCGATAATGTGCTACAGGTGTCCGAAAGCCTGGAGCAGATAATTACAATTAAGAACGAATAATTAGATGTATTAGGGTCTTTTAGTAAGCTTAAATGGTGAGGCACTACGGGTAGCTTCATTGTTTGGCGTCAATCCTTAATTTGACGGGATAGATTGAAGGATAAGCTGCCGTCCGACGTATCATTTGGAGCTGAAAGTGTGAGCTCAATTGCAGTTTCAGGAGAGAGGGTTCTAGGACAATTAAACTCAGTTAAATAGGGTTTGTGAGCTTCAAGATTATTACTGAGGGTACCAGAACTGAATGAGTGCAACAATAAGAAAAAATCCTTGTACTCAAACACTGGTAACATCGAGAATATAGGGATGGCGTAAATGGGACTTTGGAGCCTGCTTAGATGAGGATGAGTTGCGAGAGATAAAGTAATGGAACGACTGATAAAGGTGATGGTGCTGCATGTCCACAGCTGGGAAAGATAATTGTAGGGCGGTTGTTAAAGTTTTGTGTTAATGATAGCCGTAAGTTTCAACGCAGCATTGGCAGAGCCCGCCGCATGAGTTGCGGTTTGGTTAGCGGCTTTGTGTAACGCACAGGTCTGATGAAATCAGACGTTTGGCCTAACTGGGTGAGTAGAAGCCACCGGATAGCTGGTGAATATTTCAGGGAGACAATTAAATAAATGCCGCAATAAAGAGCACATTTGATGGTTTCTGTTTAAACTCAAACGGGTGTGATTGGAGCAATTCTTATATGGTCTGCATTACGTGCTGACGCTTACTTGGAAGCTTTGATAACCTGTCCAGGTGCGCCCCATATCTTAGCGGAAAGTGGGGGATTGTCCTCTCATATTCTTCGATGCTGACGGGCAAAGGCGATAGTTAGGTTTTATTTTACTGCTGACAATGGACCTACTAATTAACTTCCTCAACGAATTTTTCTCTACCCAAAATTTGATCGATTTTTAGCAAGCGAGGATTATAAGCAACCGTTTGCTGTTACAAATTGGTCATGTCTCCAAACAAAATTTGAAAAGGGGAAGCATGTGTGCTACTGTTTTCTATTCCGTAGCCTCGAGCAGTGGCAAGAAGTTTTGGCCTCCCGTAGATTTCTGCCACCCCAAATCTTGCGGACGATCCTAAGTTTACACCAGAAAGTTGTTGCAAGAGTTTTCCAAAGACCGTAAGAGTTTCCGAAACTGGTATAAGAAGCGGAATATCCCTTCAAATAAAAGCAATTTTTATCTAATACCGAGCGCTATGGAAGAACCGGCCGCACTGGGGAAATTGGAGTGTTTTGATCTCCATGATTCGGGCACTGATGGACTTCAGACTGATTTGACTGCCGATGAAAAGCAGGATGTACAGCCCAAGACCACTGCCTTGAAGTTGATTGGAGCTCCTTATCCTGCTATCGACAATATCCTGCACGAAACCGGAGTTGTTCGTCTTTGTGTGCAGGGTGGTGGTTGAACCAAACTTTGAAAATTGCTTGCAAACCTGGGCTCTGTTTCTAACGCAGGAGGTGGTCTTATTCCAGAAGTTCCCAACCGTAGGCTTTTAAACTGTTTCAGAAACAGATTAACCATAAAACGCCTAGATTCAGGGCTAATGTTATAGAAACCTTCAAAATCCTGTGGAGCTTGGAGCAGGTAGATCCTAATAACATTTTCAGTCACACCATTAAAGGTAAAATAAGAGACAATAGTGCATGAGTTTTTCAGGCTGTTCACGGGCTAGATATGAATACAGCCATTTGCTGGTCCGGACACTGGAAAAGCTACCAGTGGAACTCTTAGACGCTGAAGGATTAGATGCGTTCAAAACGTTGCTGGGTAAAGTGGGTTCGGAAGTATTCATGGCGCCAAGGATTTAAACTCCAGTGAGTTGACAAAGGCCCTCATAGTATGGCTATCAGTGGGTATCATATTATGAAGCAAGTGAACCTAAGCAATTTGGATGCTTCCTCATCTGAAGGGTGGGAAGAGGTCTGGGCTCCTCTCCCTTTGTCGGATACCAAGAATCAAAAGCAAACCAAGTAGGAAATAAAAATCAAAATTGGCAGCGTTGGATGCTGAAGGGATCGCGCACTCTAGATTTACCAGTGAGATCATTATTGTTCACTTCGTGATAAAGCAAACTGAAATGAGCAGGCCTCGATCTTAAGAGATAATTCGGATGTTGGGACCAAATTTCTTTTTTCCCTGTGGCAGCACGCGTGGACCTGGAGAACGTAAATTGCAAGAAATTGGGCAGCGTACTTGGTTAGAGCTCAAAGCTCTAAAAGCTGATCTGAGCTAATATGCTGTGACACGACCCATCGCCCTTATAATTTCTTATCGAAAGGCATGAAAACAACACCGCAGAGTTGAGGTTAATCTTAACTCCAAGATAGAGTGTTTACGCTCTCTTTCACACTCATCTTTCACACTCATCTTTCAGCTTAGGCACAGGAAAACCCCCGCAAGCTCACATAAACTCCAGGGAACTGGATTTTAGAGAGCCAGCAGATCATGCGTTCTCATTAGACAGCAAAATAAATTTTATCATCATAGAAGAGATAAAGAAGGAAATAAAGGAGAGTGTTTGCATCCCTCAGTACGCTTGAGTACCACTGAAACTTGAAAGCACGGGAGTAAGCCCAAATGGAGGACGCCGAAAGTTTTTAGACCCATTAGCAAAGGTGAAAAAGGGTTATTGAAAACAGTGCAGCAAGAAAGAGCATGAAGATGTTTTGCCAAACTGGGGAAACTCAGATTGAAAGTTTGAAGTTAGGCATGGAGGACATTTGAATTATCACTGGCAAAGAAAGGGCAAGTCTGGGAGGCGATAGAAGTGCGCATGATTGACAAGTGCTCCTAGATGTTGGGTGGGGCTAATGACCCCAGACGAAGGCAGCGGCGCGGGTGACGATAAGAGAAAATCAGAGGCGCCATGCTGTAACATCTACATTGTGTGTTAGACCATCAGAAGGAACAAAGCGGAAGTAGCTCGCTTATAGGTTGTCCACATTTTATAAATACCAATAACAATCGAGGGGAGAGCAGAATGTTTGACAACTTAAGCCTATCCACATTGACCGGGATTGATTGATGTACCGGCCCACATGAACCCCTGGCAGACAAAGTAAATTGTCTGCACTCTATTTAAGACCGCCGTTATCCAGGCACACATATCAAGAAGTTGAAAGCTAGTTGCGGCAATAGCCACCCAAGCAACACAAGCATCCTCAAACGTAAACGTATTCGTCCCAAACGTACAATAAAATGAAACCTCCAGGGCCCCAAAACGGAACGAAATCGACCGCCCTGAAACGCTACAGGGCTCATTTGGAAACTGTGATAACGGCTGCAGTGAAAACCCCTAGGTTAATTTTGGCCACTTCTTTGCTCACAAGCTCGTTTTATATGCCCGATTTATTTGCAGACTTGGGCGATTCAACCCAGTATGGTTGTTTGCTGATATCGCGCACCAACCATGACCTGTAAAGTTCTTGAACATTGCTCTCTAAACCGTTATCTCCATTCTGCCCAAAATAGCTAAGTTGCAGCGCAAACACAATGCAGAATTGTGGCGTGCCATCTTAGCAATGAAGCATGTGAAAGAGTAATACACAATTGTAATTTTTCATGGCCATCGTTGCACATTAAAGGACTAACTTGATGCCTGCTATCTCTCAGGAAACTTCAATAAATTAGGCATACTTTTAGTCGATGCCAAATATTTATATGCTAGCCACTTTCATAGACATGATCAAAGTACTTTTTATTTTTCCTTCCCACAGTCTTGCGGGGAAAGAAAGTTAGCCAGTGATTGGTGCTACAGGAAGTGATAGGTAAAGTGATCCAACTTGATAAGTGTATTTACACCTCTAATGGACACTTATGCGCGCGCATGCACGAATAAAGTTAGCCATATTTTAAAACAGTTGGAAATGATGTTGGTTATGAACAAAATGTACCCGTCTCTTTATGAATTCTTCGCACATGGACACTGACGTAGTTCGTATCCCACCTCGTTCAGACTGTAACTATTCCTTACAAGCAGCAGCAGGTTTCCTATCCTGTTACGCAAACTAAGCTCTCCCTATTCCTCGGGTCACAATGGCTCTAAACCCAGTGGTGTAAAATAACGCGGCTTAAGCTCCGCCTGCTTTGCGCTAGCCAAAGGTATTATTCCGTGTGTTCTATCATTTATATCTTGTCAAAAATGGTTGTCGCCAGCTGTCGCATTACTTCATACGTTCAATCACCACAAACGTCTTTGAACAAGCTGTGTGAAAATAATGTTCGGTTTCTTTTTAATTAATAGGTTTCTCATTGCCATTTATTCAGACTTTGTTCCGTCTTTAATGATTTCGCTTATCTTGTTGAAATCCATTGCGTTTTAAGCAAGGATACTCTAGTCAGTCTGTTTGAGCTCATTTGCCGCTGATGTAGAGGTTAAGGCGGATGCTAGCCGTCACTTTTCTGATACCATTTCACTCATAAACGGCAAATGTGCTGCATTCGTTTCCATTTAATGCATGTACCTGGCAGCCCGCCCAACTCTGAGGTAATAAATTCACCGAAAAGGAGATTTACTGGCCCAAAATATCAGTGATTTGAACTAACCGTGAGCGTTGGCGCGCCGGAGTCGTCTCAACTTAGTCATCCCAAAGAGTGGCCCTCACATTTATGACTTATTTAAAACTGCATAAGTTAATATTTTAAAGAACACTAGTGAGATGTGTTGGTTGTGTCATTTTAGACACTTGAAGATTTTTGATCGAATTAAGTCGATGGGTCAACTGCAATGCCTACAGCTGTCATTTTTCTCGTGTAGCAAGACGTTGTCAAATAAGCCAGCGGTGGCCAGGCGGATAAGGTAGTGGCACTTAAAAATAAATTTTGCGGGTTTGATTCTGCCTAAGGCCGGCCAACCCGCAACTCGCGAGCCCTGTGTTGAACGTGGCCTCTTCCTGAAAAATGACGTGCACTGTCATTTCATTAACAGACAAATTCAAAGAATAAAAAACAAGGTATTTAAGCTTTGTATTGTGAATGATATAATATTAATAACACAGCGTTGTTGGTAGATGTAATGCGCCAACGTTTCGACTACCGTGGGTAGTCTTTCTCAAGGCAAGTTTTTCAATCAAATGACTGAGGGAACGTTCACATGGCATGTGAACGTTCCCTCAGTCATTTGATTGAAAAACTTGCCTTGAGAAAGACTACCCACGGTAGTCGAAACGTTGGCGCATTACATCTACCAACAACGCTGTGTTATTAATATTATATCATTCACAATAAAAACCAATACATGGCGCATCGATTTTTCGATGCACTCCTTACGTCGTTTGGTCCGGATATTTAAGCTTCGCTTTCAACCTTTATTCCCTCAGAATACTGCAAAAGATTTTTTGGCAGACCTTAAGTTTTGTGGCAGAATTACTGGAACTGTTGACAGACGTAATCAAATTGGAAACCCTCTCATAAGGGGACATTTTTAGGACGCTTTGTCTTCATCTGCATTATCTTGGCATTTGCAATGGAGCAGAGGCCTGGGGCTTCTGTCTGTCGGTCTGACTTGCATGTTCCATAAATGCTCAGAGAACCTCACAGGGACCGGAATATGCGGGAAATTGGAAGATCACATTGTTACCCAGTATTGGTTTCTCAAGAGCTTAACCTCCCCGGCGAACATTCCCAGCTTTTTTATTGTATTCAACAGAAAGCTAGATGAAGAGGAGGCAGTAGAGATGAGCAACCTAGACTTCGGCAAAACATTCAATTCCATCAACCACCGAATACGTATGTTAAAGAGGGTGATCTCTAGTATGATTGGGGGGTTGCACCGATTTGTGAATGATTTTTCAAGTCATAGGGCACTTAGAGTTAAGATGCACATTAAAGACTGCCCAGCAAAAGCAGAACACCGAAGTCCCTCAACGGTCGGTCCTTGAGCCTCCGCCGTTTCCTCTTAACATGAATGGTTAGGCGGCAGTAATTTTGTGGACATTCTTTAGATTTGCATGTGATGTGAGGGCGTCAGGAAATGAAAATAAGACAAGCTTAGTGAGTGACCTAAAGCGGATGACACATTGGGCTACAAGGTTGGATAACCCATCGGATAAGGGTAAATGTCATCTGCCCACCGGCTCCCGATAGGGTTATCAGTTGCTGGTGACAATGAACACAATATCTCGGGGCAATAAAGGTCGTGAAACTCTTAGATTAACGATGACCACAGACTATAAACGAGCTCAGCAGTATAGGGCGGTCATAAAGTGAACCTGGGAAGAAGTCTCCAGGCTTTGGCCTGCCATAACTTCTTCATTCCACCGTACAGAGCAGTGGTTAGACCTCATTTGGAATATCGCGTGCAGACCTAGGAATTTTTCTCAAAGAGGACCCGACCAGTTTAGTACAGGTTCAACGAATAACAGTGTAAATGGTTGCGAGTCAGAAAGGGAAGACCACCAAAGAATAAAGGATACGGGGCGCTTCTTGCTGAGCGGATCCAGACTAAGTTCCGACCTCAACAATACGTTCAAAACTCACAAGCGATAAAACTGATTGGGTTACAGATGAGCTTATATACTCCGCGGAGGCGAAAAATATGGACACGACGGAAAAAGCAGGATAGAGGAGAGGGCCCTCTTATGTGGCGGGACAATTAACCACTGGACCGGACCAGCCAAATATTTGGTCACTATGCGGTTAGCAATGACCTTGGAAAATCGTTTACGCATAATATGATACTACTCATTCCTCGATATGCAGCAATAACATTGGCAGTCGGGTAATTGCATGGCGGATAGCCTAGAATGGCCAGTGTCAGCATAAAACTAATTGGAGATGATAAATATGTACTGAGCGCGTAAATGAACGCCCATTCATTTACCGTTTCCCACTGTAGGCAGAAATCGGGTTCCTGAGACTTCCCATGAATATCGGGAAGAGAGTAAAACCTGTCCAAATGAATGCCAGTTTATGGGAAAGCTTTGGACGCTTGCTTGGCTTTTTGGGCAATTTATATCCTGTAGAGACTGAATTGAATAGAGATGAATTGCCATCAGGGTGAGGTGGCTATACTGTTTTCTCTTCTTTTAGCGAGAGT
>LUCM01004451.1:9884-22522 GCA_008360955.1 Fasciolopsis buskii | reverse complement strand
GTTTATAATGTAGTGGGAAACATACAAAAGTTGCTTGCACACCTATGGGAGTACAGGACTTGATAATCTAAAATTGTCTCTTGATGTAAGTGGGCCACGGAAAAACACATTCATCAGAAAAGTGGGCATACCCAAGCACACCTGAGTGACTATGTTCAACAAACCACAGCGAAAGGCCTTGCTCGACATAGTCCTTGCTCTTTCCTGAAGTCGTTTTGCCGAAGGTCGTTGAACGGTGGCCGTGAGTCAGAGGATATTTGCATAACATTTATGGCCATTTAGCGAGGCTTTTGAGCTCCAGTAACGAGCTACGATTATTTGGAACCTAAAAATGGACGGCAACTGGACAAATAACCGCGGAATGGGCATGAATACTTAGGGCAAAATAAACAGCACTATCCCCAAGAGAGAATGACTAAAGTTATCATTAGGTAGAGGCCTGGAGGTCACTACAGGTCGCATCGGACATCGCCAGTAAGTGATCTCTTAGGATTTAAATGGGTTGCAAGGACCACACACTCGTCATCTGACGAACCTGGCAAAGCAGCATCTTAGCACACTCTGCTTACTTTCGCTTGATTGCATGTTAAAGTGACCGGGTGTTAGACTGAGGGACGAGGATGTCAGGGGACACTCAAGGCCCGTTCCCAGCCTAGGTGGAACCTTTCACGGAAACTTGATAAGTGTCAAAGGCTGACCCGTGGGGGATGGCATAGAGGGAAAGAAATGGGCGATAATCTGGATGGTTCACAAATCAAAGACCCGCTGGTTATAAATATGGGCGAGCGATATTCGAAACCCCTTAGCGCCAGTAGTGTGGAGCGTTGGGAGAAATAAAGCCAGAGACGGAGCTTTTTGATTCAGGTTTATGATATCTTGCAGGAAACCGAAAGTGTTTGCGGTGCTACGTGCCACCAATACATGGCCGATCCGGAGTATTTTACTCAGCCTAGGGTTGCGTGTAACCTTAAAATATAATCATAATGTTTGGAGTTGGGTTACAAATTTGCTGGACAACAAATTTTGTTTGCTGCGTAATTTTCAAGCAGCTAAGGAAAACCCTCAACTAATTACGCACCTACCACTCAGGTTGCGACGGCGACGCTCGGTATCTTCCTCCAGACGTTAAAAAATAATGAGAAGTCTCATGTATAAAACGTGGTTAACTTTTCATCCGTATGCACCGGAGGCCATAGTTTAAGACAGCAGCGCAACCATACAGGGCTTCAAATGAATGCTAGGTTCTTCACTAATTGAGTGAGCATAACACGCGACTGAGAAGAACATTGTTGATTAATTTGTTTAGAAGTTTCTTGAGATTCCTGGGATTGCAGATTTATCCGGACTGTTTAAAGCAATTGTCAGGTAAGGGCACAAAACGTGTCTTATGATCGGATATGCTTACACGGCTTATATTTGAAGCTTTCGGAGAAAACAAAAAACAAACGCACTGTTGCAAGCTATGGGCGCCGAGGGAAAATAAAATAATCTAGACACCTGAACTGCGGGAGGCCGTATTTTCGTCCTGTGCACGTTTAAACTTTGCACGACTTTCTTTCCTTGTCTCTCTCTGCAGTACATCAGAAATGCGAGCGCTGTTTTACTTCCCCTGTACTTCGAGCGAAGTTGAAGAAAGCAGCGAAGAGAAAATGGTGTGCATCCGTAAAATGGACTCCGTCCTTTAACTGCTGTAGTTTCCTTCCTTTCTGTTCGCCAGATGACTTGAAAGCATCTTCGCCTTCCGTTGATGATTGGGTAAAAACAGAGGATTCCAGAAACTTGTGGGGAAGCTTTTATTGGATGATTTTTTTGCTTGTCGGCCCCCTATTGGGGTAGCGCCGCGCCGAGATGCAGAAGCAGTTGTCCAGCGTTAACTTGAACATATCCAGTTATCCTCTCCCGCAACCGTTGTCGGTGCTGAGTCTTAACTGCGCTACGATAGTTTGTCCACGTGTCTGCGTTATCTGCGAATAAGCATGTTTAGCCCATCATTATTCCCGTGGATTCGTAGCCTTTAGAGTTAGGATGAATGAGACTAATGAAAAGTATAATTGTTTGAATTGTGCCGAAACTGTGGGCCTTCTGTCAAGTGAACTTGGTTAGCGATAATTGATAGGCTGTTGCACTTACGTATCTACTGAACTATACTTTTCCAATTCCTGCCAAAAGGATTTCAGCGAATCTCTTTGTGGTAATCGCTTTTTATCAAAGAGTGCTTGGTGAGGACAGAAGAGCCTTTATCTCGCCCCTGACCACTACCACGCCCTCTGCAGTTTCAAATGGGCCTGTTGTCATGCGTGTCGGGTGGTTGCCACTATTCCCGTTGGTGGGAAGAAGGACGTTCGATGAGCGGAGTACGCTCCGACCACGGTTGTTTCGTCTACTGAATGCAGAATGAGAGAATCGCCCGCATGTCTACTGGCTACAACGCAAACACCCATTGAGTCTTCTGGAACCAAAGAAGATGACAGTTTCCAGCTGCCCGCTAATATAAAAGCATCCCAAACCAGCAAGATTTCAGTTCATTCTGGGATTTAATATGTTGGACGTGCTTTTGTCGACTGCTCAGGAATGTTTGGACGCCGAGCTTCTGCAAATGAGGACAATTTTTTAAATGCCCACTCTCTGATTAAGCATCTATCGCGCAATCTGCGTTTCGCTGCCGAGGAATTAGTGAAGATGGATCACCCTGCATACTGAAGGCGTACTGAACTTCAGCGGGCAAACTTAACATGTCTTTTAACGATTGTGGGATCTAAAGGGTGAAACTTTTGGCCGGTGAGATATCGCGACCTCGAGAGTCCTACACAGAATGAAGCAAGCAGACAGTTGTAAAGAAGCCAAATCAACAAACGAAGGGAAAATCGCTTTATGTTTGGAAGTCGCGAGACCCCCATTTGTTAAATGGCACCCTGAGAGTGTGATCGGCAGCAGGATAAGTGCCAGTCGGAGTTCTTTACTTCCACCGCATATCACCCGTGCGGATAACGAACACCCAGCTCTGACAGACCAGGGGGAGTGTCTTGCGTCGTTTGCGAGGTCTGCGCACCGTTGTCACATTGTCCTAAGCTTGCTGACCAAATTTGCGATGGCACTTCTGAACAGGACGCTGAGATGGTATATAATCGTCCTTGTTGGATAGTTCTCCAGGGGCAATGGCCCTAACGGATACGTGGCTCTCTCCATCTCTCCCTGATTCCGCCATCCCCTCTATGGGATATGCGCTTTAGCCATGTATTCCGGTAATCCAAAAAGATCGGCGAATGGCCTTCTGGCTTTTCCAATGACGACGTTCTACAAATTTCTTTTACACAACGATTTTCGCTGACCGCCCGACAAACTTGATGGAATCACTTTTGTGTGAGAATAAGAGCTTCTCCGTAACGTCCAACGACAGTTGGCGTTTGTTACGGATATCCTGCAGCAACATCGTCGGCCATTCAAGACGAGCTAGGATTCTAGGCTCGTGATGTTGACTGCTCAGTTTTGAGAGAACTCTTAATATCATTGTAAGTATAATTGGGCCGATAGTGGGTGCCCTCTCTTGAACCGATCTCTTCCAGCGATATACTGGACTCTATTGGCGACCCAAATCTGTTCCAAGAAGTTTGGAAGCTTACCAGAATTGCTGCTCCCAAGACATCCACTTCGGACTTAAGTATGCCCCGAGGTTGACTGATGTTTGTTGACCAGCGCCCTACTCCTAATGCTAGCGTTCACTCCACACTCGTGGTTCATTGAAGACGCAAAGTACTTCAATGCTTTGCGGAGTTGGGTTGACTTGCACACACTAAACAACGAAACGTAAGCACTAGCGTTGCACGATAACAGAAGAGTTTACAGTTTGTGGTCTGGCAGGACACGAACAAACTGAAGCTGGAGACACAAATGTTCGGGCTGGAGTCAGCAATCCTCGTAGTCGCACAATTGTCCGGAAGTGCTGTCCCCTTGAGTGGGCAACCACACAACGGAAAAAGGCGTGAAACAAGAATAGCAAGCCAGCAATATCAAGGAACCTTGCACACCGGCGAAACGGCTACGTTTTGTGGACATTCAAATCGTGGAATGCCATATGTTCACCCGCGGGAACCGGTTATGATCCAAACTGCCTGCAGGGCGATAATTGGTAACGGCCCCCGCTAAATGCTCATTGGCCACGAGTTGGCGAAGTTGTATAAATTTGATGAATAAGGAGGAGCAAAGCTAGGTGTAAAAGGTGGACCTCATTTAGTTCGTAAAAGTAAAAAAGTCGGTTTGACATGCCAAAGCCTGAAATGTAGTGGCTGTCAGTGAAAATAAGTCTTCATGTATTCTGTTTCTGTTTGCCCCGTGAAGGACTATGCATACATATATCTGTTTGTCGCCTAATCGCATTATATATAAATATATATTTTAGTTATCTCCACAATGTAACTGCACACATATAAGCTTGTTTATCGCGATACATATATAGGTATAGTTGTTCGCCCCATAATCGATATGTTTGTTTTCTCAAAATTCGAATTATATATTTGTTGGCTAAGTAATCGTATTTTATAGATATATCGTATACATAATGCTATTATAAACACTATATATAATCGTATTACATACCTTACATTTTATAATTATTATATACGTTATATATTATGTATATAACAATTTTCCCCATAATCGTATCATGCACATATATGCATAAGTTACTTTCTAACATTGGCAAGGCAACGTTTGCAATAACTGACGGACGAAAAAAATGCATGCACCCACTGATGTCCCTAGCTTTTTCTCTGTCCCCATCTATCTGTAGGTGGGTATACATGGCTAACAATGCCTTTAAGGACCCCCCAGACCAACGGATACGTAGCATGGATTTCTGACGGTTCCAAGCGTAGGGCTGACTACTTCATCTGACCGCTGGCAAACGAGATCCAACATTTATCCAGAAGAAACGAAACCTGCACATTTGTTGCTCACGTAAAGGCGCACGTATCAACAATCTAATGCATACAATAGAGCAGTCAGTGGAACAACCGACCTTGGAAATCGGAGCAGGTAATGGGATAGTGGCGCCCCAGCGGAATAATCTATATAAACAGCAGCGGCGTCCGCATGAGCAACGATGGTGGCCTTGAGGGTGCAACTGACGTGGTTTCCGGTGGAACAACAGCTTACACGGACAAACCTCATTTCATGCAAACTACAAGTCAATGAAATTTACATTTTTACAATTTACGAAAAATGAACTCTAATATCCTGCATTCTCTTTCGTTACAAACTTCATTTTACCGCACAGAAGCAACATTGCAAGGTGGATATCACGTCAGCACCCCAGCCTGCTGGCGGATGAAGAAGCACACATGACACCATCGCACCACTAAAAGTCAGAATACAAGTGAGCAGCATCTTTTATACAGTCTTGTTGGGTGGCCTTGGTCGATACACGAAACGGCCAATCACAGAGAGACTTTGATGAAACTTTTTGTGAGCACACTACACTTTCCAACCGCGCAATACCAAAATGACGGCAATTTCAAATTCCTGGGAACAGAGCAGGTTCATTTGAACAACAGAACTGAAATCTGCGACAACAAAAACCCCAGAATGGTTACCGACCACGACATATTGTCACCTAAAAAACCACATCTTGGATCCAACATCTACAAAGCGGACTTCGCATGTCTGTGATCTGCGGCTGTAGCATTGCCATGGACTCTACACTGACAGTTTGGTTCGGAGGATGCTTGCATAACGATTCAGGATGAACTGCCCTGCTGGTTTCAAATTTTGCCTTACCTGACGCCGTAGGTCGTATGCTGTGAGGCCTCAGTGATTGCTTCAGCTCTCAATGCGCTATTCAATCAGTCGCTTGCAAGGCTGCCTGGTGAATGGAAAACTGCGGCCATATCTTCATATCAAGAGCGGTGCCCAAGGTGATCCCGTCACCTATCCTCCGGGCACTTTGACCTGCGTGGCTGACAAGGTTATGGAACGGATGCCTGCCGATCGGCTGAGGCATCATCTACTGGCCAGTGAGTTACCTTGTTTTAGGCAATATGGATTTCTTCCAGGGAGATCATGTAACTCAAACTTACTACTGGCTTGAGAATTGGACGGACTTAAAGGCCGAGGGTCACCCCACAGCCGTCGTGTTCGCTGAATTTATTGAAGCTTTGACAAAGTCCCGCATGGCTGCCTGATGAAGACGTCCACGTTTCTAGGTGTCGCGAGTCCATTGCTGCGCTGGAAGGTTTTTCTTTGTCGGAATTTCACAATCCATCTCTAAATGTTAGCTCGTTACTAGCGGTGTTCCGCAAGGTTCGGTGCTTAGACGGGCACTCCTCCTTGTTTACTTGAACAATCGTCAATCAATATTTCAGACCTTATGCTGAATTTACGCTGATGACATCAAACTGTGGCACATCATCCGGTCGCCGGTGGACCTTGAGATTCTACAGAATAACTTGACGAAACTCGATCGGTGTGCGGAAACGTGGGAAATAACGAGCATTTTCGCCAAGTGCAAACATCTTCGAATAAAGTTCAAATGCATATTGATGAGTTGCATGGGTGATCCGCTGCCGACGAACACTGAATGAGATCTTGTGTCATAAATTTCTCTTTGCTGAAAACACCGACCCAGACTGTCAAATCTTGTGCGCCTTCAGGAAGTCTGCTGGGAGCTTTCCGCCAGCTGTTCGATTGCCTTCAGGAATCTATACGCTTCTCAAATTCATCTGAGAATGGAATATGGTGGATCTGCAGTTTCCCGTGTACCGCCACTGAAATGGTGAATTTAGAATATGCGCAGCGGAACGCCGCATGGATTGTTGACAGATTTCGTCAGGTTAACTATAACACCTTAGGCCGTACCCTGTTAGCTATCGGAAATTCCAAAGGGATCTAATCTCTACCTTGAATATCGTTTGAGGTGATATGGGGCCAAAATTACAAGCAATGTTCCCGTTATGTAACTGTGATCGGACGCGTGGCCATCAGCCTACGCTTCCAGAAATGAAATCTATGAGCAACCTTTTGATGTATCGACCATCCAGACGCGCGATTACTTTTTGGAACTCTCGTAATTTTATAGTGGAAGAGAATATCAAGTCTGGCTTCAAACGACTTCTTGATGATCACACGGTGAGGTGATTTGCGAATATGTGAGCGGGATACTGTACGAGGCGTTTGCGATGGGGCTTATAAGGGGCGAGGCCCCTTCTCTCGTCTACTTTCGAAAATGAATTCCAAAGTTTGACCGTTCTCCCGGAAAGGTGGTGGACCAGTGGCATCCCGGCAGACTCCAGCTTTTTAGAGTGAACGCGTGCCCTCTGGTTTGGCTGTAGTCTTACCTCCGGTTCCAGTTCAACTCGAAAAACGCAAATGATGTTTCCTCAAGCACGGCAGTGCGCCCCAAGGAAAGACCCGATCAGCTTTAACCTGTCTTCATAGCTGGAACTTCGTAGACCAACGAGGCGAGTGGCAACACTCTTCACTTACCCGCCCTCTCTCAGAAAAACCGTAAAAAGTTTTGGAAGCTACAGATTTGGGCCGACAGCGTATCTACCCGGAAGCTCCAGTGACTGGAAGCAAACTTTTCGCCCTGTGCACACTGAACTGGGTGTCTAAAATGATTGAAATGGTTGTCGTTACTCATCCTGTTAATAATCGGAGGACGATTAAGAGAATATGGCGGATTCGTTTTAGCAATTTTGTTGGTAAATCAATTGTCATTTTTGTGCACGCTTATCTACAGTGGGAAGATTTGAAGTCGCTTTTCGTTCAGGTTCACCGCGAGAGCAGGTTTGCCTTCCCAAAGATGACATGATAACAGATGGTGCTTACAAACGTGCCGACTTAAGAAGCCGTTTTTGATCACGACCTGTTTCTTAAGGCCAGGCCTAATGGCAGGAAATACATGGATCTTCGTATTTGCAAGGGTTTCCTGTCGCAGCATCAAGAGGCATAAATAAAGAACGGCCTACCGACGATTATTGCCTGCATAAGCATCCTCTTGAACGGTCATTTATAGTGTGCTCCGGTATATATATCTACAATTGAAGTTGGAAAGAAACGGAGATATAGGGCACCCTTATCGTACTATGGTGGAGGCGACGATGGAAGACGAAATTTGGCCATGGGTCCTAACCCGACCCGATGTACGATGGCACAACTCTCCGAAGAGCGAAATATTTCTCAGGTGCTTTGTTCTTCAACAGACAGTGTAATAGTGCAGACATCGACGGAGTCTAAGGCTGCGCGACTCTCGAAGAACTCGATGATCATTGGCCTTTGGAAGGTAAAACGGTGCTCTAACACCTGTCGGAGGGTAAAGATTTGATCGATGCATCCATGACCAGCACAAAACCTCGGCTATTCCACATAAGCTAACTTTTCACATGTGTCTTATAATTTGCGAAGTCTGGTGAGCGCATGCAGCCTTGACGCTATTGGAACCCAGATAATACTCCTGTGGTTAGCGCAGTCACTGCGCCAGTCCCTCTTGAACATTGGAACAACGATTAACTCCCCCACGAGCAGTGGACCTTCACGGAGTGTCAGCTCTTCGAGAACAAGACTTAATTTTCCCTGACCAGTTTCATTCCTTTATCTATAAATGAAGCTGGGGAAAAGCTATCGGGGCCAGGTGCTTTAGGGCGTCTTAAGTTCGGACGTCTTTCAGGATCTCCGCCCCAGTAGGTGGATCCGTTGCAACAGGTCGCCGTACAGTCGACGGAAAGTTTACAGGAGACGCCGACTTAGAAGGCAAGCGAAATCGTGACTGACATTGTTCCGCCCAGCCCACAAGACGGCGCTCCCGATTAAGCATGGGCCAACTCTCAGCTTCGTAGATCGTTTCGCCTATAACCAATGCTTTTTTATATGTAGCTCGGGTGTGGTGAAACAGCGTGCGGGAATTTTCCGTGTCAGCA
Organism: Fasciolopsis buskii; assembly: GCA_008360955.1. Taxonomy (NCBI): domain Eukaryota; kingdom Metazoa; phylum Platyhelminthes; class Trematoda; order Plagiorchiida; family Fasciolidae; genus Fasciolopsis; species Fasciolopsis buskii. The sequence goes on along the minus strand of LUCM01004451.1, from coordinate 13,613 downwards.
GGCATGTTCCATCTCCGAAGCCACCTGATCTCGCGGCGCCTACACAAGCTTGCATGGAGTTCACGTATCGTTACGAGCTTCGCTTCGTTACACTCGTTACCAGCTGGGACGACTGGCGTGCGCCAAGAAGACGCAAAGACTCCAAAGAAAGCCAAGGAGTCACGGCGTCACGGGTTGGGCCACAACTAAGCCCGCAGAATGCTGCGGATCGTTGGCAAGCTTCCAGCGCTTATTGATGTTTAGAGGTGGGGCCAATCAAGAATTACGGAGCACTTAACTGAACGTCGGCCTTGTCTTAGAAGTTATATTATTTGCGAACCAATGACACTCATTAATGAACGGCATGATTTATTTAACCACTGGTCCGTTCTCACTTTAGTCCATGAAGTGAGTTGGCTCGTATCTGAAGGGAAATTAGGGAAAACGTTAACCTCATTCATTCTCCTCGATTTTTCTTGTGACACTTCGCAACCGTTACTTTGATTTTAGTCTATTTTTGTAGCAAACGGTTGTCGTAGTTTTGATATCTTTCCTGAAGTTGTTTTTATCGGCTAACATCGGTTATCATGAACCATCCAGCCCTGTTTAACTGCACTAACGGTGTTGTCGATGGTAGGACACAGGACAGCGAACGCCTAAAATTAATAAAAAACCTGCTAATTTATCATGAATTCTAGGATTTTGAAGGCTTTCAGAAGTAATATGCCTACGTGCCCTGTGGGTTGCGGTTAGAAATGTTCCATCTGAGGGGAGTGCACTCCCCTAACGTGCTCATGAGCATGTTATCTCATTGAACCAGAAAGCTGAGTTCCTGTTGAGGTAATTTAATTCAGAACACAAAAAAGACAGAAATCTAGCCACTTTTTTCCTCTGCCCCTGGACGATTTAGATTGAGTAGCTTAACTGTCAGATCGGAAAGCCCAGAAAAATACTCCGGATGTTGCGTAAGTAAGGCTGGGGGACCTGGTAAAGTACGCCCGGTGATATTGAAGCCCCTATCTGATGTGCTTGTGTCATCCCTGGACTCTCGTTGTCCAAAGCCGCTGGTCCTGTAACCAGACCAAATTTCTTCAGATCTTCAATGTAAAGAAAGCTGTCTGATAGTTTTTCTAGACTTATCTGAGGACTCACATCAATCGGAGCACTTTTGAAGTCAAATTTTCTCTGCCCTCCGTTGTTCCGTTTTCACTCTTTTTTGTTATTCCTACTTTTGGGTGGTATCAAGTACGTGAACCACGTCCCTCCTAATTCGCAGTACTATTACGGGCCATTGCGCTTTTGGATCTATAAACCACACTTCTGGGTGCGTCAGCAGCAATGAGATTTTTTGGCAAGCATGGGAGGTTCTTAAAAGACCGCTTGGGGATTCAGGTGAATGAGCCTGCTTGACTCAGCAAAGTAGATCGATAAACATTAGAGGGATCTTGGTGCGCGGATGTGCACAAATAAAAAGAGCTCGCCAGCTATCTTTATCAATTCCTGCCATGGTAGCATTGGAACACCGCAGTTCCCCTATCCTCGGTTTTTCGATTGAACGAATACAATGGGTCTGTTGATCATTTAAACAGCTAATTTTGTGAGGACCCGATTGGAAAGACGGTGCTAAACATGCAGTAATCTAATTATTTCGTAATCTTCAATCTATGGGTTGGGCGGCTCCGTTGGTGTTTACCGATTTGAGCCAAATGTGGCGTCAACATGATATCCGGTTACCGATTAAAATTCGAGTCTTCAACACACCGGTAATGCCTGTCCTGTTGCACGGCATCAGAGACGTGGACGTTGAGGACAGATGCGAAGACCGTCAGTGTCTGGTCATTAATATCTTCATGGTATTGTTAGAGTATGACAGGGGAGCTCTATTAGTGGTGCTAAAGTTAGGCATTTTATTGGGGAACAACTCAGTCAACTGAATAGCCATTATACTTAATAAGGCAACGGTGGTTGTGACATGTATTACAGGTACCACCAGACGAACTCGGTAAGCACTCCTCTAAGAGATGTGGAAAATGGTTCAAGATGATCAATTTATGGGCATTGAAACCCCAACTAGTGGGCTCTCGAGCAGAACCTGTGGCGGTCACCTGACTTTAGCATCTGCCACCACCGATAGGTCGGAGGTTTGATTTCCAGATTCGTCGCTAACTTCGGTGATATACGGTAATTCGCTATCGTCCGACTCTTTACTGCACCTAACCTGTTACGGCCTTATGCAGCTCTGTACCACCGGGTTTCAGGGTTACGGTTACCGGTCCTCGCTACTTCCGTCAGCTCCAGCGGATATGGGACATATCCCTTTTACTACGTCCACGAGTCTAGCATGCAAAAAAGATTGCAGATTCGGAGTCCATATGATCTCTAAATCTGATGTTGGGAGACAGGTATGGTGATATAATTCGATGCAGCTCCTAAAACCATTGCGTTCTAGTTCTGGTTGCTATCTTACAGCACCAACCAATTAAAAAGAAAGAATAACAAGGGATAATAAAAAATCGACTGCAAAATAACAAACCGAATAAATATCTATAAGAAAAGATGTCGGATGGAAGAATGCTACTGACTGCCACATTGAACCATATCAGCTATTGTCTCCAACCCTCGCTTGGAGAGGCCCGTGGATTCCAGGCGCTCTAGCTGGAACTGCACGACCCGGCCCATTTATTGAAGTTTTTATACTTTTTGACATATCCTCGACTGGCCACCTCGAACCATCTCTCAACCATTACCTATCTCAGCATACAACGAGACAGTCGTTCTGTTCGAATGCGCAAAGCATGTCCCAACAACATCAACCTATTCACGTTTAGTGCTTTTAAGGATTGAATCCTAGAACCTGGTAACTTAAGCCTGCCACAACGAGACGGCACTTTGACGTGATGTAACGGCTTGCATGCCTCCATGATCCAACGAGCTATGCACAATTGCTTATCTCAAGCCGAAGATCCAACCATGCCTGGAAGGTCAATGGGTAGAGGCCTGACGAAGTAGCCTCCTGATCTTCCCAGACGGAGGTTGATCGGAGTTAGCAGCTTAGTCGGAAAAAACGAGTGGAAGAATAAGTAATCCAAGTTGGTGGGCTTGCACTCAGCTATATCTCGCTGCCTTGCGGTCAGGTTCTTGTCAGAACCAAAGGCTTTCTTTGAGAACCTTAATCGTTTTTCTGCTTAGTGGCGGGACTCTCTAGCAGCATCCGTCCTTTAAATACCATGAGTTACACACCTACAAATAATTCCAAACTGCATCGGTCGTCGCGCAGGATAATCAAGACTGCGCTGCCCATTGCATCGCGCGGGATGGGTAGCGATGAATATGCTGCTGTTCAGAACTTCCTCTCTTTTATTCAACCTGTCTCTTCTGTCTCCAACCCAATCTGTTTGCTCCTTCTGCATACCCATAGTATCTCCATTGATAACACGCCCGATAGTCGCAATGGTTTATTGTCGAACAGTGAAGTGAGTGGTTTTCAGTCTGTTAGTTCACATTTTCTCAAGCCTCATTAGCCTCTGAATTTTGGTTCCTTCAGTGTGCGCACTTTAATGAAGGCTGGCCAACAGGCGTGCTTGGCTCTGACAATGGATTCACTTTTGATTGATGTCTGCTGCGTGAGGGAAACACGAATTCAGGATGCGAGTAGAATAGTTCAACTAACTGCGCCAAACGTCTCGTCAAGATATCTTCTTCGCACTTCAGGAGACGAAGCCGCTCAAGCTGTGGGTCAACGTGGTGTAG
>LUCM01004449.1:0-30505 GCA_008360955.1 Fasciolopsis buskii | reverse complement strand
TCCCCTTATTTCTTTCTTTGTTTTTCTTTTATTTTTTATATATATTTATTTTGCCCTTATTTTCTGACTTCATATTCGATATGTTCATATTATCTTGATTCCCGTTTTCCTTCTGCCGGGTAGTTTTATAAAACATTGTTAGGAACCGTATTCCTGCTGCTGAACGTCTCTGCAGATCACCTTGTCAGAATGGTGATATTTGGATGTGGCAGTCACTAATTCGAATCCATCTAGCGTCAGTTACTTCTCCAGTCGGAACATTTTCAACGATTGTGGTTCGTTCTTTGCAACACGTACTTTTGTTTCTTAGTAAATTTGATGAAAGTAGAAGTATTACTATTGTGATTTTTGTTAATATTATCTTGCGGAAACTATTCATTGAATAGGTTTTTTCGATTCTTTTTCTTGTTTTTAAGGTTTAGAATATGCTAATTAAACTCTGATTAAATCTTGCATTTTTGCCAGCTATTACTTTGTGTTTTTTTTGAATTTCATTATTTCAGGTGTTACAGGTGCCACCAACATGAATGAGCATAGCTCACGATCCCATGCTATCTACACCGTCACTTTGGAATGCAGCGAGAATGTAGAACAAGAGAAGCCTTTGTTGCGACAGGGCAAATTACATCTTGTCGACCTCGCGGTAGGTTATCATTTATTGTTCACTTATCATGAAGTGATTTTTATTACGAAGTAATTTGAAACGACAACTGGTTTTTGAAATGTTAAAAATCCTATCTAACTTTTCGTATTCAAAAGTCAACGCATTGTGGCGAGATCAAAACAACAGAACCACATAAACTATTCCCTCGGTATCCGAAGGGTCGAGAGTTTGATCCTAGCCGGAGAAGCAGATTATTGGACGGGAAAAGCGTACGTGCACTTTCATACTACTGGTCATTTGATTTGCAGTGGTCAGATGAATTGGGCATCCATCACCTCAAATGTCGGTTTCCAAGTCCTGATCTGCCAGTCACCTTGACGGTAAATGACAGCTTGCTATCATCTGGTTGCTTACCACGCACGGTATACTGAGACCTTATGCGGTTTTAGGCTACATCAGTTTTAGGGTTGTGGTTACCAATTCACCTCTTGTGCTGTCGGTGGTCAGCCGCTGGCATAGTCTTGGTTTCGAAATCTCCCATTGTTTGTCAACTCTCATTTGGCAGGTCTCAGTTGATCTCGAGGCTCTTCCTTCAAATGCTGTTTATTATGAACTGGATTAGAAAAAGGGGAAAAGATAGAAAAATGTAATGTTATGAGCCGTTTATGTTCACAGCGTGTCAATTTCATTGCAATTAGGTATCATACACGTACATAAGGCAACAAACTTAAATTCTCCTAGTTTTCAAGTAATATTATAAAGTTGGTTGCTCCATTTGAGCGGACTTGTATGGAATTAACATGACCTAAAATCCCGATAACTTTTAACAATTTGCTGGTATCTCGAACCACGAGCATTATTATCTGATTTTTTCACAGGGGTCGGAACGTCAGGGCAAAACTGGTGCTACTGGTAAACGCTTACAAGAAGCTAACAAAATTAATTTGTCCCTGACAACTTTGGGTAATGTGATCTCAGCGCTGGTAGACGGCAAGTCAACACACGTGCCCTACAGAAACTCGAAATTAACACGATTGCTACAAGATTCTCTTGGTGGAAATTCGAAAACCGTCATGGTAAGTTGTCAGCGCTTGCTTTGATTGGGAAACAGGATGAACTTGTTTAACATCTGGTGTTTGATGTGTTTAATTTTTTTATTGTGATCTATTTGAGTTACAGCAGTGAGAGTAAACTCCATAATCCATAGACCCACGATACATCGTGATAGAACCAATTCGTTGACACTGTACTTGAAAATGTCACTGATGTAAGAAGGAAGGAGTACAAATAGTGACTGTTCCGTAGCACGCGGAATGAAAAATCGAAACCAGCGGTGCGATATTTCGCTGTTTGTGAATGAGAGTGACAGTTAAAAGAAAGAGAAGCTGGGACTACAGAAGCAATCCTTAAAAAATCCTTAATGATGCAACTAGAAAAGGGATAAAGAATCAGCTTCTCTTCGATGGACAGGTGGTTGTTGGCCAATCGGTCTTGCGGCCATGCTTTCCGTTAAGTCTAAGAGGGCTAAAGAGAACGGCGATGTTAAACTCCATGCAGGACTGCAGTAAACAAGGGCGGTGTCTATTTGAGCCTTGTGTAAAGTAAGCAGTTATGAACCTGTAGAATAACGTCTACCATGGAAAATAAAACGGATATTTAGATACCCCTGGGGCAAGAATAGCCGCATGCGATAACCGTCGGAAAATTTTTTGGATTCGGAAGAAAGTAATGCCTCAACAATTTTTATCACCGTGAATACGGTTTTGAGAAGAGAATTGAAATTAAATGTGAGATAGGAAATGGCTATAGCATGACCGGTTTGAATTAGGAATAATTAGGGAAGCCAAATTTATCGCCTTTTGTGACGTTTCGGTGAAGAGGGCTTCACAACTCGTGGTCATTTGGGAGCATTTTGTAAGATGTTTGAGGCTAATAAACCTCGCGGGGCTTGAAAACACTTGAAAAAATTGAGGTCCTTGGAGGCCTGTAGTTTGAGAAGAACAAATTACTTATTCAATGAAATCTATGTTGATGAAATAAATTTTAATGATTCGTACGCGAAACGCGTGATTTACATTTTCTTTGTGTTGTGAAAATAATGAACAGTACTTCACCTGATCACAATGTTTTAGCGTGAATGGCATTAACGGTCACTTGAACAGAAACCTCGTTGTCCTTTGAAGTGTCAAAAAACATCAATACTTCGAATGAACTTAGCCATTTTAAACTCGAACTCTTCGTAGAATAGCACCTCACTTTTCCTTCCCGTTTTGGAAGCATGAAACACGCTTAGTGCTGTTTTAGTTTGCTAATCAATATTTGGCCTATGAGCACATCATCAAAGTATTAAACAGGTGAATTTATGCACGGACAATAAGTCAACAAACATGAAATGTAGTCGTGCGTTGTATGCGTTATAAATGGGTATGAACTGTAATGATATTTCGAGAAATTTTCGGATTTAAGGTTCATTGCCTGACGCTTATTTGAATTAATTCTGATGCCGTTAAGTGAACAGCTAAAGTTTTGTGAGTTGAATAATAATTGAAGTAAGAGAACATTATCCAGTCTACCGGCGTGCGTTTGCAATACATGTTTGTCTAATGATAATAATTTATCCTGGACACTAATACGCTTTCTCCATGGAAATTTAACCCTGATAAGCCACTTCGTGGGCTGACGATTACCTGCTCTAATTTGTATACATTTCATTTCTTGTAATTAAAAAACAGGCATGGTACTTAGCCCATACTTCATGTCTACAGGGGTCTATCCAAACCTCGAAAAATACATCGGGTCATTTGGGTGTCTAGCACAGGTAAATATTGGGTGTTTCAAAGGTTTCAAATAGTGAGTTGGGCCTTTATACTACACGACGAAGTTTTTTATGCTATCCAATTCCCCTAATATTGAAAAAATTTGTCAGTCGATGAGAACGAAAGCTCACTGTATGTTTACATTGATATTCTACTGTCTTTTGTGAGAACGCATGCTTGCTCTTTGGACTCTAACTTGACGGTTTTAATTGTTGTGGGCTAGATTCAGCTAGACCATCTATTGCAATTTCGCGCGGTTCTGCCTCATCAATTGTGTGATCTGCATTGGCCGATATCACGTACCAGCATGAACACAACTGGTCTTGAGATTTTGCTCGCGGTTTTCTTGTTGTTTATCTTGTAGGATGCGAATAATTTAGATATGCTTCTCTCCAAGGTTTTCTTTTGTTTGTTTACATACGCCGGTTTGCTTATCTCGGTACGGGAGTTTGCAGTTTCCTCTTTATGTAGTAATTAAACGCTTACTGATACTACAGCTTGCTTCACTTTGGCTGGAAGCAGTGTCGATAACTGCACATTTCCAACAGATAAAGGACAACATGCGCTCACACTAGTAATGGGGCTACAATCAAGCTGAAGCACAATGGCAACGAACAAAATCCTAAAGTTCTATAGTTTCTACCAAGCTCCTTTCGAGAATGAAACATTCTAAGTTTGTCATACCCGATAGTCCAGTGCAGTCAAGTTGATCACAATCCTGTCAGCTAGGATAGTAAATTTTCCGGCGCATATAGTTTATATGAATAAAGTTGCAATCATAGTTTGAAGGAGGTCTTGAAGTATATCAGATGAACACTAACTCGGCACCAACCGAAATATTCGAATTAATCTGATGTCCTCGTACGTTTTTTCATCATGTCGACCAAAAAGCATGTTTTAAAATAATTGATGATTCATCATTTTACTTCATTTTCGTTTGGCAAAAGTCGGCAAAATTATCAGCTTCTCGTGCCAGAATAAGTTTATTACGATTCTTTGTATTTGAACCAGTCTATCGAACACTTAACATCACTGCTCAGTTCATCATGGAAAACGAATGTTTTGAAAAGCTTTTATCACTCTTTGATTTATGTCCTATCATTGTTATTACTTTCTAATCGATAGATTGCTAACATTGCTCCAAGTGACTACAACTACGAGGAGTCTCTGAGCACACTTCGGTATGCAAATAGAGCAAAGAGCATCAAGAACAATGCTAAAATTAACGAGGATCCCAAAGATGCTATGCTTCGACAATTCCAGAAGGAACTCGAACAGTTGCGTAAGCAGCTGGAAGAAGGTGGGTTGCTCTTGAGTCTAGGATTTCATTATCCTCGCTCTACGAAACAAATGATTATGTTAGATAAATCCTAAATGTGCTCTCTCGTGAGGTATTACTGAAATAATCTAAATATTTGTCGGGCTGGAGGTTATTGTCATCCTGCAATAAATATAAGGGATTAATTAGAGGTACTTCCTCAGATTTCGAATGCGGTGCTGACTGCAGATTTCATCATTCAATGTAAGCATCTGTAGTTGGCCCTCGAGATGCAATTGTCAATTCATGACCTCTGGTCTTAGTTACGATAGTGGGGATGGCTAAATTGGTCTCTCTTGCGCACCCAGTTCCAAGAATATATTTTTCTTCAAAATCTGGGCACCAAAACACAATCACAGTGAGAGTGGGTATGCTAATGGGACATAATGCGGCACCGATTACACAGCCACCCCTAAGTCAGAGAAACACAAATTTCGTGAATCGCGAATAATGCCTCCATTAGTATCGAATGTTTTTCGCTCTACATTGTTGGCGGAGATCAGCCACATGGAACTTGTTTCAGTGACTGTCTCGTCATGATTTAAACATCGGAGACTTGTTTCTATATTAGCAGATAGACGCCTGACCGAGCATCACAGTTAAGGTTGAAAGAGTATATGGTCATTATCATATGCATAAGCTTCAGCGTGAGCGGATGTCCGCAGTTCAATCGAAAATGCCCCCATCACCTCATCACAAACAATGGGGCAGAAAACAGAATGAAGCTTAATGCTATTCGATTGATGTTTTGCATCTGCGTTTTCTGATTAAGACTATTCTAAGCGTAATTGGAAGAACACAGAGAATTCATTCGCTCTCAAAGATGTGGTTTTCTTTATCACCTATTTTCGCATAGTTTTTTATTTCATCCCTGTACGATTATAGGCGGTGAACCCGGTGAAGGTCTCGGTACTGGCGACGAAGAGAGCGACGCTGAGCACAGTGACGCAAATACAGTAGCCGAGGAAGATAAGGATCGGAGGACTAAACGGTCGAGACGCAGCAAATCAAAAATCAGCAAACAGAAAATGGCCGAAATTCAACGAATGATTGAAGCAGATCGAAAGAAGTTAGAAGAAGAAAAAGATTTGGCACTTGAAGAACGGAATAAAATACAAGTGGGTTTGTTTAATGGCGAAGTAAAGCCAAATTTTACAACTTGAATTTCGATACAGCTTTGTATTTGGAAAGGAATCACTGAGCTGATTTTTTGCCCGGACAATCATTCACCTTGCTCTGGTTACGGCTGCTACCTAACAGCATCATCTGCTCAAATAGAAGAAGAACAAAGAATAATAAAAGATTGACTGCATAACAGTAAGTTGAAGAACTAAACTGAAGGATAAAGTTTCCGGATACAATAAGGCTACTGATTCTCGTACTAATCGATGCCACTTATTGTCTCCAACCGTTGCTTCGGCGGATCTCACGGACACCAACCCGACAGTCCAACTGAACCTACACGCGCCAGTCCACTGGTTAAAGTTTTCATGTTTTACTCATGTCATCAACCGGCCACCCTGAACCATCCCCCAAACATTATCTGCCATTAGATAAATCCCAGTTCGTCGTGGCAACTCTTGTGGTCCTTGCGTCGGAAGAACGGAAATCGGAAAGGTTTCCAGAATAATCGTTAACGTGTGTGCACGGGATTCAGGCGCACACCATGCTGGTGTCCCATTTAGCAATTGCTGCATACTCATTGCCAGTAATCTGCCATGGGGATGAAAGAATGACTTGTCGGTTTACCTCGGCTAAAACTAGTCTACGTTAACAGTGACCTTTCACCCACTTTTGGATCAAAACTATTTTGTTTCATCATCTTTCTTGCACTGAATTTGGTTTCCTGTCGCTGAGCAATAGCTACACTTTTCCAGAAAAAAGTCCGGGGACGCAGTGCTTGGCAAAGTAATAAAATTTAACAGCTTTCAAGTGGCGCGAACGCAGTCAGCATAGGTAGATTTTTACACGGATGTTTTTATTTGCACGTTTTTCTGTCGAGTACAGTGAACGGATAAGCGTAGAAATCGAGAAAGTGTTCCAAATTGTAAAGTGTCACGCACTTTTACTCCTAACTTTTCCATTATGGACGTTGAGCTTTAGGGTTAAAAAAATTGCAATCCAGCACTGATGCTGGTTAGAGTTCTTTGTGTGCACCAACTATAATCACCACATAAGGACGGATAGTGAAATATGATCATAGAATGCTAACTATGTTCACTGCGAATCCAAAATCGTTTAGGGTTTGTGCGTGTTGCTTAAAGTGCATCCAAAAAAACTTGAGCTCAATTTTGCAACGTCTTCAAACATCTCCAGTGAATTTCATCAGTGTACCTGCAAGCAAAACTGCTGTGCACTGAATGCTGTTTCTTACCTAGGTCGTCTTGTTTGTAGCTTTTTGAATGCAGGCGTGAAGTACGTCCACTTTATTTCTCTCGCTCGGTCATCAACTTTTGACTCTGTCTTCCGTTGCTGTCTTACAAACCACTAATTTGATTTCTTCCTTATATTTTCGAACAGTTCAGGGATTACTTTCCTTGAATATGTCAGTGTATCAAGCTGGACAACATTCATTTGACAACTTTGATTAGTAACTCTGGCATGCTACAAGGCGCTTTTCCGTCCCATTTTTTACAACTTACCTTATTACTTTGTCTTTTATCCTTCCTGTCTGACGTTAGTCATTTCCATCTCCATTTTCAACCAGTTGGACCTCACGTCACACTACACTAATGTTTCTGACATCGTTTCCTATTCCTCATTATTTGGTCTAAATCTTAATCTCGAAGGCTGCACTGAGTGTCCATGTGTCTAATTCGTGTAATAGAACCGACCTTACTGCTACAATCTCAATCCGGATGTCGTGGTGACGCCAGGGCCGTCTCAAACCGGTAAGCCCCAGTCGAATCTCCTGTGTGCTTGGAGGCACGATATCCAACCCGTTGATGGGATGTCACTGCCCAAATGACAAAACATGTCTACTTCACCCAGCTATTCCTGCTGAAAAACAAGGATCACCTCTGAGGCAACGTGATTCTGTAGTTTCCCGTTTAAAGGTGCAAACTGCATCCCAAAATACACACAAAGTCGTTCATGCCGTCGAAAAATACTTGCGACTTAATTGAGTCTTTAGTTAGATACGCAACATCATCTGCATATTCCAAGTCAGATAATTTCTGTCTGAGCAAATATCAATGCCATTATTTTAGAATTAGGATAGGGTTACTTCTCTGACCGTCTCAGTTCTGGGGTTGAAAAGCGAAAGAGAGCAACTCTGGTGAATATCGTTTTTGTTGTGAACACAGGTGAAATATCGCTGTGTGCACGGACTCGGCTTCGGTTGTTTACATACAGTACCAGGTAACGGGCCAAAAGTCCCATTTGAATCAAGGACGACACAGATCGTAGGTTTAGGGGGAATGTGACTGCAGTCTTCACACCTGTGTGGTGAATACAATCTTGTATGGATTGGAAACCGTCCGAATCATCACGCAGATAATGGACGGAGGATAATGCACGTGAACAGTTTGGATGTGATATCTGTCACAGTAAACCCTCTGTGCGCTACACATAGGAACCTGTCATTTTCCCCGAAATCGATAGAACCACCTATTCAATCAATCTCCGAAGCTTCTGCTATCTTGCCCAGATCGATTTCACAGGTTTTGTTAACTCGGTAATTGAACTTCACTATTCGTGAAAAAGGTGGAAACGGAAAGTCTAGTCCGGCGACAGTACACAAATTAAAGAAACCTACCTCCATAACGACCTTCATTTGTGATAGAGGGCCGTCATCTAGCTGGATTGTTTCACTTGCAGGCGTAGATTGGAGAGCTGTTGCCGAAATGGACCAACTAAACCAAAAGATTTAACTCATGACCTCATCCTGTCCGTCCTTGTTCGCTGAAGTGGATTCTTCAGTGGCTAATCACTCTGCTGTGTAGAACCATATATTCTCCAAGCAAACTGATTCTGAATCTTCCATAATGGACATTGGGTCTATGCCCATTGACCTGTCAGTCCATAACTTCTTGGGTAGCGAAAGCATGGAAGCCGTCACATCACGCATTTTTATGGTACTGTGTAATCTCTGCAGTAAGGCGCCTCACAGTAAGGACCACTTGAAAGTTCCCCTGTAAAGCACAGAAAGCAAATGAATGACTCTCCCATTGTTACCGCCAATCCTATGAAACGAAAACAGACTCGGCGAACTAGAATCCAAGACCTATGTCTCATTCTGCAAAGCATAAATCATTCAAATGACGCTAGAAAATAAATGTGCATAACATAGATCGCTCTCATGGGGGGCTTCAACATCAGCAATTAATCGAGTAATGAGAATGGTATCTATGAGAATTTTTATAAAAACAAAAGAACTTTGAATAGAAGAAAATCGAGATGCATGGATATCTAGCGACTTCCGGGATGGGTAGTAATCATTCCCGACTGCGAACTAAAGGAACGGTCCTCAAGTCAATGATCTTATCGTTTTTACAATTTTCGAAGAAAATATTTTCATAAATTATACGTTTGTCAAAAATATGGATTTGTTGGTTCCATCTTAAATCTGGGACGGCACGGACACCAAGATAAGATATGAGTATAGAATTTTTCGACCATCCACCAGAATTGCAGTTTCCAGTTAGCAGAACCCAACTGACATTTTAGTAAGTGAACAAGCAACGCTATTAACCTTGTGGCAACCAACCATAAACAAACTTCTTAAGGCCAAATTGTCATCTTAAATAAGTTGTTGAAGTAATTCGGTAACGAATTTCGCAAAATCAAGCATTACTATCTCCAGGAGATTACAGACATGCACACAAGTCACCCTGTACCTGATTATAGAGGGGAAACAAGTGTAAAACTCTTTGTTGGGCAGGCGTTTTGGATTATTCAAAACACTATCAGAAAAAGTTTACTCACATTTTAGAGGCTACGACGCTCCAATCTGAGTTTTGAAGAGAAATGGTGTAGCTGTCTCATCTTACAGTCGGATTTTCATAGACAAGATGTATGCCGAAGGCATCACAGATAGTTAGGCAAGCATAAATCACATGGGTTTTTCTAACATTAGTTGTGATACACATCAGCCAAGCCAGATGTAACTGTCGAAGTGGCATACCTCCATTGATCTCCAAAGAGTATGCTTAAACGGGCCAAAATCAAGCATACTTTTGTCTGTGGTATGTAGTAGGCTGAAATGAGCTCCTTTAATTTGTTCATACTGCAAGCGAGACCTTAATTAGTTAGGTTTTTACAACGATTAATAGTGCACCAATGTACTTTGTCCTAGCGTTCTATCTTGCAACATCGAGTAACTGTGAGGGGAAGGTCGTAACTTCAACAATCAGAAAAACTATAAGACTGTAAAAGCGCTGTTAATTGCGTCGGTTAGCCTTATCGCAACCATCGTTCTTCATGAGATCATTATGAAATCAGTTACGCTGTTCTTCGTACCACTCAGGTTCATCTAGAAAATAAAGAAACGGAACTGCGGAAAGCGCAGGAAGCCCATGCTAATCTGAAGAAACGTATCGAAGCATTGCAAAGTCGCATCATTGTTGGAGGGGAGAATTTACTGGAAAAAGCGGAAGCTCAGGAACGTCTTCTGGAACAGTCTGCATTGGAATTGGAAAAACAACAACAACGCGCGGAACAACTTAATCAGAAATTAAAAGAAAAAGAAGAAGAAAGGATCAATATTGAGGAGAAGTACAATAGTTTGCAAGTATTTTACTTTACTCCTTTATTTGTCTAATACTTCTGAACTTTAAAATATCGATTGTCTCCTCAGTATTTTTATTTACGGCAATTCCAGAGTCAACATTATATATATATATATGTATAGATTTGTTTACACATGATCGATTTAGGATGTACGTACTAACTTGTGTCCAGATTTAAGCCTTCAAATTTTGTCTTGATGATGGAATTCTCCTAAGTTAATTGTTTTAGAATAACGACTGTGGACGCAGTCTGTTGTTCGAAAACGATTTCAGCACCAAGAAGATTGGGTTGGACTTACGCCAATAACTGGGTGCAGTTCAAATCTCTCTAACTCTTCACTCCAAGAAAGGCTGTTTACATTGTGATTATCGACTAAAATGGCTATTACAGGTTTTCCCAACATTGGTGTATTCCGAATAATGTGCCCAAAAGTCCTGAGGGGCTTCTGAAGAGGTTTTGACACCCTTTGTCGCCACGAGGTAAATCCTGGCCAATTATGTATTGCGGTGAGCATTGTTTATATATGTATATATATATATATAATCATTGTCCCGAAACAGTACCGATAGGACAATATACGCGCAAGCAAACCATGGCAGAGATTTCCAGTGTTAAGAGTGATTCGAAAGCGAGGCTGTGGAAAATTGATATCAAGTGTCAAAGCGATCTTAAAGAAAACGATGTCCGAAAACAGTTAATTTCTGCGAAATATCGATGGCACCACAGATGCACCGAAATCGTGCAGCACGAAGTTCATTGGATAACCTAAAACTGTCTGTCCTTGCGCTTAAGCACGTCGATGGAACGGACCTGCGTTGTCCAGCGTGTGGTCAGATCTTCAGTCGGTCGATAACTTCAGCGGTTCAGTGCCACGCAATGCGCACCCTAACGTGCAACGCATAGGCAACTGAAATTGATCCTTTTGGGGATTGGGGATAAGATTT
Source organism: Fasciolopsis buskii (assembly GCA_008360955.1). Lineage (NCBI taxonomy): Eukaryota > Metazoa > Platyhelminthes > Trematoda > Plagiorchiida > Fasciolidae > Fasciolopsis > Fasciolopsis buskii. The sequence continues at coordinate 19,093 of LUCM01004449.1, read as the reverse complement.
CACATTTTCAATCAATCAGTAAGCTAATGGGGAACATTGGTCCCGGTTTGATTCGACTAGTCGGAAATAGCCGACGAAATGACTGTTTGTCTGTTTCAGGTGACTAATGTTTCCGGGGTGAGCCGGTCGATTGTGTGATAAAAATATTCACGAAAGAAATGGTGAACAACCGAGATCACAAGCTTGTAATTCAATATGGCCAAACTGGAATCTTGCACAGGACTGAGAATCCAGATAGAACCGTTTTGAATTACTTCTTTATTTTCCCATAGAATAGTCACCGCAGATCAAATATCCCATTGGTGTGGGAATACCCACAGTTAGGATAAAAATTGGAAAACTTGGTCTGACCAATTTCCCCATAGAAAGAGACACGATTTTGGGATAAGGAGACTGAAGAATACCCAACTGAACTATGCAATGCTATCAGTATGATGCTAGATGCAGGATTACAGCTTCTAATGCAATAAAAGTACTCAAAATTGTATATTTTGAGAAGTCAACATAGAATTACAAGAACATTAGAGTTAGAGTTACTTCGACCGGCAGTACTGCCTCTCTAAGATATCAGGTACCCTGAGAATAGTAATCATGGTTTGTGACTTCAGCTAAACGCCCGCAAGTGAGCAAGTCAAGAGTGACAACTGAATTTCCATTTATCGTTTCTGGATTTATTAGTTTGTACAGGTTTGTTTGAACATCATCTATTAAACGAATAGACTGAAATCTCGGTCTTCAGTAAATGTTAACTATCCATAATGAAAGGATAGAAACAACTAATAGAAATCTGGGGCTTGTGTCATTCCCGTTACATTGTTATAATGCCTTATCAGTTTTTTGAACTCCCAAGAACTGTCAACTGTTCACTTCATGTTTTACTTATGTTGCTCTTTTTTACGTCTAGTACAGTTTATTGCGCTGATTTGGCTGTCCAGTATTTGAAAAGCCCTCCTCCCCTTGAAACCCAATTGTTTTCAGGCATTTGCTTTTCTAAGGATTTATTTATTTGGATAAAAACACTCTTGACTCAAGAGTTATTTATTTGAAATCCACAGGTATTACAAAAGCCCCGTTACAGTTTACCTTAATTTGGATGAATATTATGTAGGGTGTTATAGCATGCAGAGGTTTTCAAATTCCACGTCGTGTTACCTTACTATTTCAGATAGCTATTCCCTTTTTAAGAATTTGACATTTTTCAACTGCTGACAGAAAATTGAGGCCATTCATTGGAGCGTTATTTGATCCGTATTTTGGTAGTACCAAAAGACGCCCGATGAATACGTGCATCAGTTTACTGATGAATCTATCGAGTACGTTTACTGTCAAAAACCAGAACCGATTAGCGAAGTGAAGGTCGCAAGCGTTGGGTTTTCTGGACTTCATGGTGTCGATGTCCCCGTGAATCCTGCCTGCCTTCTCGTTTGTTGTAGAAAAAGGGATAACCTCGTGGTGCCCATCCAACTGCATACTTTTCACCCGTGATATCAATGGCAGCATCAGTAGAAACTATAGAAAATAATCTCCCAAAAATTGGCCTTTTACTTTATCTTCTATTTCCACTAGTGTTGAAAAGACAAAATAGATCCTTTCCAGTGGATAACTGAGAACCACTTAATGGGAAGTTGTCCGGAAATGGAAGACTTTGAACGCTCGACCTGTAATGCTAAAATGCCACAACGTTGACTGCCTGCGCCTTGGTAGCCCTCAAGATGGAAGTCATTTTGTCTGGTTTATTCATATCTTAACATTCTTAACAATGATCCGCCGTATGTTTTAATCGCCAGTGAATGCTCGTGTGTTGAAGAATACGACCTTCTTTAGCCACTTATTCAGCTCTCTTAAAAACCGCCAGGTACACGGCAATTCGATGCCGTGTCCAGGATGAGGCATTTGCTTATAGTTTATCAGCAAATAGTGACGATAGGCTCGTTAACTACGTACGCTACCCAAATATCGAGTAAATACAGACTAGTATAATCTAGTGAGGATAATCTTTCGCATTTCGTATATTTGTCACGATGAGAGACGTAAACAATGAAAGCACCTTCCGGGTATTGAAAAAATCGTAAGCCTGCTGCTTTCTGAGGACTTTCAGGAAAATGAGAGCTCCGAAGGACCTTTGGAAACCAGCCATCTCTGCTAAAAATTAAGAATTTCCTTCTTTATCTTTTTTTCTTTATTTTTTTAATTAATTAAAAGCATACAACCTTCAGGAAAGGGGACATGGAAACTGGCCGACTGAAGTGAGAAAGTAACTGAAGGAGGGAAACTCAGACCCGAAACACTTACATTACAAATGTCGCGATGCTTCTCGTTCAACACCACCGGTTTAAATCGATAAAAGAAATATGAGGAAGAAATGTCTGCAAACCTGAAAGTGAGATAAGACCAAATGAATTCGAGAAAACTACAGCATTTCTCCTCGTCTTTTAGACTTTGCCCAGTATCTGGTATCTCCTGACCATAAACTATCAACCATCTGAAGTGAACGTCAACCTATAGTGCATTAAACAGAAGGAAACAGTGCAGAACAGCTTACGAACATCATACTATTAATAGGGCCGAATTTTCCCGATTACCACCAAAGAACATTTGATTTGTAGCAGTTGCTTAGGTGCACAAAAAGTGGATTCTCTGATTATACAGTATAGCCTAGTCAAACATTACCAATTTTCCATGCCGGTTGGACTGCCAGGTCATGTCAACTGAACGACATACAGAGAGTAAATGCTTCGCGAATCAGTATATGGATGTATAGACAAAATTTCTCGGGAAGCACAATACTGGTTTCCCGATCATTACCGCTCGTCAGGTACGCACACCCCGTGCTCTCCTATAATTGTTCAATCCGAATCGGTATGCCTCACCAGAATCTAATTTGTAGCATGGAAGCTCTTTGTTGAAGAGTTCGGAGAGGAACCACAACTGTGATTCGTTAATAATTTTTTTAGTCGGGCTGAGCCAATCCTAGGAAAAAGGGCAGGGTTTCACCAAAATAGATAGAAAGGGTGAGTAATGTCTAGATGAATAAACACAATTTTCCCGGAAGCGAATGAATCGTCGCTGTTGATTATTAATTGACGAACTACGCACCTCGTAGATTGTTTCACTTATCCAATGGTTTCCTACCGGTGATTTCGATAGGATTAAGCAGGCTGCGGGACTTTCCAGCAGCCGTAGCATGTTCCATCTGATTTTCATAAAACTTCCAAATCTTACTATTCCCACGTAGGCTTGAGCTGAGCTCACACCTCATCAAAAGCTGTAATTCGTCTCTCATTCTACCAACCGAGATGGGCTGGCGTTCGCGAAGATGCAGTAATCTAGGATGTCACAACACAACGGATCAAGCGAAAATTCAACAAGCCAACAAAATACAAAGCGTTCTTAATAAGCAGCTGATGTTTATTGATGTTACCGGAAAGGATCAGTAGTAGTTTTTAGCTAACGCATTTCAGAAGGTCCAAAGGGGAGACGGATTAGATGTTTTAACGTCTTTCAACCGCTGCTGCTTGCGTTTGAACTGCCCATCGAAGCATACAGAAAGCCTAAATCACATTAACGCACCGTCGGAGTAGAGGAAGGTCTTCACGTACGACCGACAGTCATATGCAGCTCTGCCTGGCTCCATCACAAATCCGGTGGCGGACATCACATGGTGTGCCGGCGTTCGGAACACCTGATGTGTCTGTTGGAAAGGAACAATCGATGCTTTGAACAAAGGGCTAATAACCGTTTTTCGTTTTCAAAACTACGTGAATGAAGACCAAAAGGCCCTTTCTAATGCGCCTCTTTCAAAGACTGCTAGCCTCTACCATCTACGTATTTTTGCTTAAGTCGCGATATTAGCTTTACGTGGGAAGTCTTAAAACTTTGATAGAGTACTTTTTGGATTTATTTTGGTGTATAGCTCTTAAAGGCATAAGCCAAGACAACAAACAAATTGTATTTCTGCATAAGCCTTTAAACCACATTGGACATGAACAACTGCCAACTGGAATCCAATCAATTAACTCGATCCTGTTGCTGAGGTCCATGCTTGCATCACCCAGATCAGAATAGGAGGCTTCAATGTCCCCAGGGAAGTGCAAGTGAAATTTTGCATAAAAATCGAATTGGTGACCGCAGATCCGAAATCCTAGATGTGAGTGTTCTGAATACGGACAACTTTGATATTTAAGGTCTCCAGTGTACAAGGTGAACGATCCCCTTCCTTGCGTGCAGCAGCTTCGGACGTTAACGTGTGACTGCTTCAAAAACAAGCCCAGAACGAAAAAGATCATTTTCTGGGGGAAGCAAGTTCGATGGGACATAAAAGTTAGAGGAAATGGGATGCGAAACGAGGTCAGGGATGCCACGGAATGAATATTCAGTGGGAAATGCCGAAGAATATAAAAATGTGTACGGGGTATGCGCAATGTTGGGTAGGAATAGCCGTTGAATGTGCACGGTGTGATAATGTTATCGCAAGTGCATTTCTGCAATCCAGAAAGATGGTTATGGGAGATATCCAGCCTTTTCATAACAGAATTGCTTCGAGGGCTGCCGCATTCCTAGGTGGCCCTCTCCAGCGTGGTTGAGGTGGTGTACCACAGAGTTTGCAGGAAATTCTAAGACACCCCGTATTTATAATATAATTCATGCAACATTTGGTCGGAACGTTTGCAGTGCTCAGACAAACAAAACTGAAGTGGTGTACACATTCATGGCCAAAAGTCGCACCTTTAAAATCTTGAGAGAGAGAGAGAGAGACACGCATTGAAGAGTCACCACAGAGCTTGAAACCTGAACGCTAACATGAAACCCAGTAAGGTCAGCTTGATTCAATTTGAGACGGTTTATACTGACAGGGGTCGTCAAAATCATAAGTGGTTACTTTTGTTATCTCTAGAGCTCCCATATCTAGGCAAATACGCTGAAAGTTGCGCATTATCCTAAAACTTCGTGATACGTGATTTTCTTCCAAACTCAAAATCTAGGAAGAAGCGGCCGGAAAGCGGCGCAAACTGCGCAAGCTAAGCACAATGTACTTGCAAGCCAAAGCGGAATTGGAAGATGTGCGTGGTGAACACGTACGTGAAATGGAAGGACTGCTGGAGAATATACGACAACTTGGACGGGAAATGTCATTTTACACGTTACTCATCGATCATTTCATTCCGAAACCCTACCAAGTAAGTTTTGGTTTTTGATCTAACAAATCGACCGGAAACCTCAGGGAGCTAAGTAAACCTGGATAAATACCAACTTGTTTTTGTGACAAAGAATTAGATTTTGGGAAACACGTCGAGCCGAAAATTTATAAAACTCTTGAGGATGGCCTAGTTAACGGATGGTTTATTTTCACCATCATTTACCCGGCACTGTTGTGCATCATTTCTAGTTGCCTACTTGCATCGCATGGAAAGTACAGCTAGAAATGTCAAACTTAGGATTGTAAGCAAAGTAAGGGATAAGGATACTGCATTCACCAACCCCGTCCACCTTCCGACTGTAACTTTACATACTAAACAAATCAAAAGGGTTATTGATAAAATATATTTATCGCGACTATCCCCGTAGAACATGGTAAACCTCGAAGAACCAACTGAAGCTACTCGGGTCAGTCTACCCGTTAGATCTCGCATCCCATTTTGTCAGTGAATGCGGTCGCGAAAGCATTGCAGAAAACTTGAGTGTCGTGGATTGCATCGATCCTGCTATGTTCATGCGAGAATAAGTATATCCTCATCAATGCTCTTACTGTAAATCGTAGTGCGAACACGAAGTATCTTTTACCCATGCCAATAACTCGATCTCCAGGTAGAGTAGGTTCTTTATTTTTCTATATATACATATATATATATATTATAGATATGAATACAGTGTGCCATCGAAATCATGGCGAAGGACGAAAATAATGAGCGAAAAAGAAGAAAGGAAACAATCTATAGAGTTCACAGAGTATGCTAGTTCTTCTGTACCCTATCTCCAAATCACCGGCCATCCATCGGGATCTATGACTCATCTGCGGACTTGCTACTACCCGAAGTAGAGGGTTGACATAGGGAGCCCATCCCGAGCCTTTGACCAAATGGTCTAACTCACAAGGCAACAGGACGATTTAAATGTCACGTAACCCACCGGGGGCCGGTGTCTAGTTGTTCAGTGTATGCGCCTTTCGGATGGGGCTAGACATACTGGGTGCCCAGTACACCCCTTCACCACGAAAGCCGGTGAGCATACAGTCATGTGGTTCGTATGTCGCCTATGGTTGTTTTGACTTTGCTATCATAGGGTACATTCGAACATTGAACAACATGCATATTCACACAATTTTTCTTCTGTATAGTGTAAGCAAAACTGTGAACTGTAGGATAGGGCTGTCTTGTTTTAACTGTAGAGAAGCACATGGCAATTTGGGAGGTGAGACTCGCGTAACTTTTTTCATCACCTCTGTGTTCGCACTCAATCAGGGGTGGTAGGATTTTGATTTCAACCTCCCCAAAGTTAAACTGGCTGTTTCCGGATGCCTGTCTCACTTGGAAACATTCTGTACGAAACTCGTTTCCGACCTTTTGCTAACAATGCGTAAATCTTCGCGCAGCATCAATCATCGCCTCAATATTCATGTCCACTAGTACACTGTAAACCTAATTCATTCTTGGATTTAATCATCAGTAGTGCCTGCTGGCTCTGCTCCAAGTGGGACTCAAATCCAGTAGAACACCCAAGTCAGACGAATAAGCTGAACATCAACCGTTTACCCCGGGTTCGAACCCCATTCCAGGCAGTGGACATGCACTACTGACGATTTTAATAAGAATGAACTAGCTGTGCAATTCTTCCGTATTTGTAAACAGTGAGTTTGAATTTGACATTGTACGATGAAATGACGCATATTTGCGTACTTCTGGACTCTGCTTTGCTCTAATTATGGAGTAAAACGGTGACGAAGCTAACAGGGTTGATCTTGAAACATGGTTAGTAGTCTCGGCCACAAGAGTCCTAATGTGAAGGTTCCTGTTGATAATTTGATAAAGCAATACAATTGGAGAAGTATCATAAGATGCATCACATCGAAATATCCACGGCTGGAACAATAAATAATCAGTCGCATGCCGCACATTAAGGTATGACAATCGTAGTTCCGGCTATTTGTTTAGAGAAGTTCGAGGCAATCAAAGTGGTTGATCAGTGTCGCAATACTTGTTTCCCCAGCGGAAAAATTTCTACAATGTTCTATTGTTTTTAGCTACCGCTGAAGAATATTTCGGCTACATAACCTTTGTGTTCCTCTACTACAACGTTTTGTTATCCTTACCCGCTGCGTATTCTCAGTCTCTAATCGAACAAAGTGTACAGTGGAACGAAGATATTGGCGAATGGCAGCTTCGATGTGTCGCCTACACGGGGAACAATATGAGAAAGTTGGACAAAGACCCACCGGAATCGGTAATATATCAGTTTTTCATCGTCGACCTGTTTGGGTATAAACTAGTCCAACTGCCGAAATGCGAATGATCTCATGTTGAGCATTATATATATATATATATATATATATATAATAGTAGGTTAGGGAATGATGTTTTTTTCTCGTAGCTCAGGTTCAACAGGATGGCATTGGTTTATTCGCTGAGTTGGGTAATTTGATTGCAAACGTTTCATTACCTATCGAGGTGGCTTCGTCAGCACTGACGGGAACTGATCTAAAGGATAACACTTTTTTTGATTTCCATGGGTTTAAATCTATTTTGGCCAACGGAAACATTTTCATAAGCTCGGTAATCCTGTCTTGCTTATTTAGTATGGCCTCAAGTAAAGGTTTGCCTCCACAATTCCTATTGTGTTCCTTAGGGAGACGTTCGAAAAAATCAGAATGTGAATGCTGTAGCTCTTGTATTCTATTCAATTCTTCTGTTTGAGCAGTCTGTAAATGCGAACTCTGCACGAGACGTTTATTGCAAAGAATGTCCTCAGTTTAGCGAACGATTACCTTATCCCCTAGGCCCATAGAACATGACAGGTAGTCTGAAAAGTGTAACGTCTGTTTTGAAATCAAAGATGAACTTTGCTGGTGAATTTATTCCGTCATTCCGGTTCCAGTTCGAATTCTGTCCTGCCAAACCAATAAAGGATGATCATATAACCTAAGTCCGATCGCTTATTAACAAAAACAGGATTTATACATGTTGACCAAGTAAGAGATCCACTGGTCAATTGCCGCGGTGCATCTGGACCAACGAGTTGTGCCATTTTTTGAACAGAAAGCCTTTAAGTAAAAGCAAAGCCGTCTAGCTCTCAAACGTATTAAAAGACTAGACAACCTTGAACTAGGCCAATTGACGGCGATTCCAGCTCTGTTTTTATGTGTAATTCATTTGATCTCACAGATGTGTTGACCAATCTTGAGTTCAGGAAATTGCGTCTCAAGTTGCATCCACGCGCATTCATATTTAACTGGGATGCGTTCTTGGTTGTCCGATTATGTTGACAAGATGCTAACAGGTGAAGTGAGTTGACAATTACCTGCTTTTGTGGTAATGTCCGGACTGATGCTTGGAGAACATGGGATCTGAACTGCAAACTGATGAAGGAGTCGCAAAGATGTCGACTCTGGTAATTGGTCACTGTTTGTTTAATTGGGCGAACTATCATCAGATGACAAATCCCTGAAAATTTGCAGTGTGAACCATACTGAAGGCATTTAAAGCAATTTCATTTGACCAAACAGCAAATTGGCCATAACTTTGAACTACATAGACAGCAAGACATACCACGAACATTAAACCAATTGAAGTGATGGATCTTCATACTGGAATACGTGATTTACCTATTGAGTATCTAAGTTCTGTCTGCATTTTACAGAATCAGAGCATACTGATTATGTTTAAATGATTTTAGCCGTTTTTCATTGTTGTTAAATGAATTTAAATTTCGCTTCTGCTTTCCCGGGCTAGGAAATGCGTACTGATTTGTACCGAACACACTATTCCGATTCGCAAATAACTCAGTCCGATTGCGGCCGAATTCTTATTTAGTCACTCCCTCAGTTCGAAACCCACGGGAACTCACCAGTGCATTAATATTTCTTTCACAGCTTCAAAACGTCGATATTCAAAACTGTAAAATATATACATATATATAATAGCACCAAGCCGCCCTGATGCACATCAGCACAACCCTTTGGGGGCCGACATACACCTTTCAGATACTTCATTTCTCAGTAAACAGGGCCGCAGGGAAGAACTATCGACGGAGTCGAAAGCTGTGTGAATACCTAAGAATACCGTTCGTTGGCCAGAGAAAACTAAGGAGATGCTCCAGGAACTGTCGAGGGAGGGAGGTTTGAACGGCACATCCACCACCAGTGCGAAACCCAGCCTGTTACTCGCGAGTTTGATCTTTGTATATAATGGCGATGCGGTCGACCTGTGTCCAACGGTGACTCGAAGAGTGTGGACGCCAAGTGACGTACAGCCAATTGGAACATCTGAAGCTCACAGTTGCAAGAAACAATCGATGGTTATAACACAGAAATCAAACGTTCTCCGTTTTCTGAGCGACAGGATTCTTGGCCAAAGCGCCTCCTAAATGTACCTCGTTCGACGACAACCGACACATTCTAGCATTCACGTCTCCTGTCAAAATCACGATGTCACTCCGCCTTGCTGTGCGTAAGAGGTCGTGCAAGCTTTTTTAGGAAGTGTCCTTAACTGCATCTGGTCTGCACTCTGTATGGGTGAATGCCAAGATGACTAGGAGATTGATCCTATCAGAGCGACAACTGTTTACTTTGCACGGACCTTTAAGTTTCACTGTGTATAGGCTGCTGTCGACTGGGATCCGGTCAACCTCAGCGCTCTCATTAAGGGCTACACCAATAAGACCAAAAGTCGAAACCCCAGTGTCCCCAGAAAGGCATAAATGAAACTTCACTGAAGTAGTGGATGGCAGTGTCGGTCGAATGAAAGAAGTGAAATTTTTGGTGCGAGTCTCCTAGATATAATACTCATCGATGAGTAGGGTCTTTAATGTGCGAGCTAAACAAGTCTGTTGTCTGTATGCATCAGTGGTTGCACGTTGAAGGTGGCCAATTTGAATGGGCACTGAGGACGAAGAAGGGCGTCAGCCAGCGGAACCGGATTCGGAGAGGTTTGGGGCCTACCTGAAGGAGAAGGTGGGAAGACGTAAGAAATTCTTCTATTAACAGTACCATTGGTACGGCCGACTGCAGCTCCCGATGACTGTGACAATAGTGGATGGGGATTGGAGTAACATGAGTCATTAGAGGAACGAACAGTTGTCTATGGTGGAAGATCGTTTTTATGACTGGGAGAAGACTGCAACACGTTCGTTGTAAGATCAGACGTTGATATTTGTTTAATTTGTGTTACAGTGTTGTTCGGTCTTCCGTTTCAGCTTAGGCCTTTTTATTGGAGAATCCATCCATAGACGTTGCACAACCAAGCACCATCTGCAAAGCATCAGAGTTGTTCCAGAAGAGCCAGTGGCTGGTTGATTGTTTCCATGGGCTCTTTTCTGAAAAACCTTACCTGGTCAGCGGATAACGATAGGGGCCGATGACGTTATTTAGTTGACAGGCCACACTCGCTTCGTCACAATGTCACCAGTGGGCTTTTTTGGTATTTATTAGGGGAACGCTTTCCAGGCGTAAACCCACTACGCCCTCAACACTGCCTTTGTTTGTCCGCGGCCGTTTATTCGATGAGCATGGACCCACTGTAATCAAGACCAAGAACCCAAATGCTGGTCGTTATCTTATGGGCAATCTAGTGACACGCCCGGTAGCATGCAGTTGTGCTCTGAAGTTCGATTAGGACTCAAACGGGAGCTATCATAATGCCAGATGTAGGAGTACTCACATGGTGCATTGCGTAAATAACAGAAGGCTGAAAAAGAAGTTTAGGAAAGTGAATTCATGCGCATAAGCATGACAGAGTGTAAATGCTTTTCTCGAAAGTAGGTAAATGATGAAGGAAACCTCCAGAAGAAGACATGGTACATATGAGAATCAATGAATCAAATCACCAGCCCTCTAAGACGGCAACTCCTGTCATCATCAAGCGGTAATTCCCAACAAAATGCTAAGCTTCATGCCCCTGTAGGTCACCGAATCTGATTACATATGAAAACATGTGGAACTGTTTAGAACTAAGGATTTTTTGGTGGGACAGTGCCAAATCATCAATGTTTAACAATGTCCCGGAAAATTTTCGAGACAAACTCTTAGTGACGTTAGCAAACTACATCCCAAGTAGAATCAGGGCTGTTGCTATCGTTAGCAGCGGAAGTACAAGACACTGATTTATTCATTGACTTTCTCACTGTATACCAATAACCGTGTTTTTCAACTGGAATTATTGTAATTACCATACCACTGAGTTTAGCTGAGGTTACCACGGAAACCAACACATTATGAAGGGTAGTCTTGGGATTATATCCGTATACATACACGTATGTATATTCACGGTACAACATTTGTACCCGGTCACATGCACCACATTTCTTATCTGCAGCCTCTCGATCTATCGCACGTCTATCTGACCTATGGTGGAAGTGATATGGTTTCGAAATCCTTTCCTGGAAAGGCTCCATCTGCAGCCAGTGCAAAACGGAAGACTGGTGGAAAGTAGGTTTGGCTCATTATACTGCATGCACCCTTACTTTGATTTCTTAACAGGAAGAAGATTCGCTAGACAGTATGCATTTTGTATGCTCTTGCCGGCCACAGGTAACGATCGGCAGGATTGCAAAAAGTTCAAGCGCGACCAGCAATCTCACTTGCAAGAAACCCCTGCATACATTCGATTATTTAAAGACGAAGTTATGTAAATATTTGTGTAGAGTCAATAAAGTCAACCTAATGATCCTTGCAGTGTTTCGTTGTTTTGTACACTTTCGCAATATAAAGTTCAATCAGATTAGTATTGCGCTGTATTGGAACCAGGACTGCGGCACCTTTTCTCAAGCGCTCAGATGTAAACGAGAGGACGCGCATATCGCGAAGTGCACCACAGTTGTATAGTGGAGAATCAGTTCACAGTCAACGTTTCAATATAGACAAGTACGGCTCATTTTCAATCAGGAAACTGCGTTTAAACGGCCTACATCTAAGGGAAAGCTCTGTGTAGCTCAAAGCTTAGGTGCCGAAATTCAAATCCGCAAGCTAGAAAACCTGAAGTCGATTAAAAACAGATTATGTAAACCAGTAAATGTACAGATTTACAGGAAGGATATTAGGTTCTTATGTGAAGCTTGGTGAGTAATGCAGCCAAATCGCTCGTATTCAATATACTCTGCAGGTTATCTGGTGCTCGCGTACGACGTCTCGCGAGAATTAAGCCCGTTTCCGAAGCGGTCGGATTTGTATCGATTGCATTTCCATACAAAGTGTTGGAACGTAGGCACATGTTTCAAGAGCTAACGAACACTGCCTACCCTGATCTGAGAGTGACACTCGATTCAATCGACCATGCGATCTTAAAGCACTACACTTCAATTTAAGCTGTGCCAGAGAAACCCACTTCACTTTTCTGATCGCAGCGTATAAAAATCGAGCCCGCGATCGTGCGTGTGGCGACCTTTTACCTGAGTTCATCACCGGAAGCGGCGTTGTAATGTATTGCATAGGCTTTTCCGTACAAAAATAATGTCGCATTTCAGTCAAGAAACGTGAGGGTAAAAAATACAAATAAGAAAAAAATACATTCATCACCTTGTAAAAATGCGAAAAACAAAACGCATCGAGGAATAACCAGAGCTCAGGAATTCGGTTAGAATATGGTCACAGTTTGTCAAAATGTGTGCTAAATATGGGACAGTGGAGTTCCTATGGATTTTGATTCTAGAGGGTATGGAACGAAAAGCGGATCGTGTAGAAATATGAGAGCGACACTTTGAAAGATCGTTGTGCAGAGGATGCGTGGGATCAGAAAGGATTTTGTTAGTAAATTTCTGACATGCTGATAAAGGTGGATCGCGTAGATTCAGGGACAATTCCGTTAGTTGAACAAAGGACACACGGGTAATAATTGTTAGCCCCCCGGCAATGAATTTTAAAGTCTTTTGTAAGTAAATCCGGAAAAATAACAGGGAAATAGTAGAGAAGGGTCGGAAAAGCACGTTGATATACAAATCGGGAGATGGTGCTTTGTTTCATCTTGTAGTGCCGAAGCTTCCTGATTTGAAATGACAACCGTCGGAGATTCTTTACACAGGTAGAAATGTGAGTAGTCCACTTCAGATTTTTATCGGTAGTAACTCTTAGATGTTTCACAAAATCAACCCTGGTAAGAGTTTTGGGGTTGATGGAAAACGTTTCGGATGAGTAGGCCGACCGAGAGAGAGAATAGACATCCGAAACATTTAGATGTGTTGAGATTTTAACCAGCTCGTGCAGAGAAATCGTAAACAGAAGACAGGTTGTTGGAAAAACTTAGAAAATCATCGTTATTCGAAACGGCTTGAGAGAGGGCAACATCATTAGCATAATTAAATAGATGACAGAGTGAGCTAGTAGATAAATCGCTGATGTAAGTAGAGAAAAGAAACGGTGAAATAATAGCACCCTGTAGCACTCCTGAGTTGTTGATCAACGGTTTCGAAACTCCACCGTCCATTCGTGTGCACTGGGTTCGGTTAGTAAAGTAATCAGATAATTATGCTAATAAAGAACTGTGACAACCAAATGTTTCCAGTTTGTGGAGTAGAAGAGATCGTGGAACTGAGTCAAATGCCGACGAATAGTCCAGGAATGCGCAACGCACAGATTTAACTGATGCGTTTAAGGACTTACAAATGTGGTGACTGAGAGAGGCGACAGCGTCCAAAGTGGACCTATTGGGTTTACAAGCAAACTGAAATGGCTCTTCAGGACGATACACAGAAGGACGCAGTCAGTTTAGGACAAGGTGTTAAGGCGATGGGGCCAAAGCGTTTTACTAAAGCAGTAGAACTGCTAGATTTTGGGATGGGAACATCAGTGACGGATCTTCAGCAGTCAGAGATAGAAGATGAGCATAATGATAAGTTAATTAGAAATGAATGCATCCATCAGGGTCACAGCACCATGCCTTAAAGCAGCTGGAGACAGACTGTCAGGACTAACCCCTGTGGTAATTTTAGTGGTACGGAGAAGATGGAGCACCTCTTCCCTAGAAAAACTTGTAACTGTGATATCACCACTCTGTCTAAATATGACTGGGGTATAAATGGAAGGATGGATGAAAGCATGAGTGGCGCTGTCGACATCCGCAGAAAATTTCGCGTTTCTTTTTCTCCCCACACAATAGTCGAATGTCTTGTCATATGGACCGGTTGTTGTTACCACTCAGGAGTTGGCTGGCGAGTGCAGTGTCGATGCATTTGATTTAAGCTTTTACAATATATATACCACACGCTTGAGTTATTACGGGATTTGTATAATTGCTCGTAGCGCCTTCTTAGAGATTCCACTTTCTGGGTGGAGATACGTCCATTTGAAACGGTGTTTCTGAGGGGCAGCAGATATCAAACATTGCGTTCGTCATCTCTGTGAAAAGTCTGACATTATCATTAAGCACGGGTTCAAAAGAGAAACAGGTAGATGCGAGCGAAAGGGATTTCTGAAGAAGAATAAAGCTGTTGTGTGAAAAGTTACGGAGGCGAACCCGGACTTGATTTGTTCGCCTGAAGGAATGGAAGGCTGAACCAGATTTTATCTTGGGCCTTATCAGAAGCAGACAATGATCACTACTTAAAACTGGAGCAAGCAGTTTCAGAGGAAAAAAATCAGTGGCTGGTAATAACCCTATCTAAAATGAAGCCACCTTTGGTGGGAGAAACGCAGAGGTCAGTCAAATCAAACAGTCAGTGGTAGGGTAGGTGCATGACTGAAATCACCCACAATAATATGCGGACTATCCTCGAAAAGAGGAACAATAACCACTAGAAAAGTTTTTAATGCCATATCGTGTTGCGAGCTAAAAAGGGCAATATATATGCTCGTTATGATTGTACTGGTATGGCGAGAAAACCTGGGATGACACTGTCACGAGACAACCAGTTACGTTTAACGAGTACGTAAAAATAACTCCGGAATTGCCAGACCAGGAGTTTATGCATGTTGCCACATCGCCTCCAGTCTTCTTGTCCGAAATTCTGTCCCGTCCATGGAATCTGAAGCTGTCTATAGACATGCCAACAGGCATGTCGATATATCAACACGAGTGAATCAGAGATATCCGGATTCAGCCACGATTCTTGTGTGCACATTGCACAAGTGTGAACAAGGATCGGTGACTGAAGTGCGAGGGACAGATATGACATGTTCGTAAACATAGAACGGATGTTTGTACTCGACACTGCGGAAACGGACATCTTGGCCGGAAGGGTGCATTTAAGAGCTGTCTGCCAGCCAGCACGAGTGTCTCTTTTAGATGAATAGGATCTTGTAGTGGGACATAAACTTGTTCCTCCGGATCGCTTGCTTAACCGAACGTTCACCGCCCAGCGCAGTCACCATTTGTGCGTTGCTAACGCACGCCCCGCTCGCCCGCTCCTTTCAAAATATATTCGAAGTACCACCGCTTCCGATTGTCCTTCACTTCTACCGGTCAAGTGTCAGGGTTGTCAGTATTGCAATCGTATAGAGCTGAGTAAGGGTTACGCTCAAGTGGTTACAACGGTTAAGGGCAAGCAAACATAATACGAGATCTGCGGGGAGATAGTCGGTCTTACAATCTTTGAGGCGCAGCAGTGCGCGATCCCAGTTCATGCTGAGAAGCAACACAGTTTTTAAACAACAATAACTCCGATCGATTGTAGCGGCGAACGGAGACAATAATCAAACTAAATATCCGAAGTGATTCCGGAGATGACCCTATTACCATTTGCTCCGGGAGTAAACTGTGCGGAGTTGTACTTCCGAATGGGGACCCATGTAATTTGCAAGTATTTCTCGGTCATACTAACGAAAACGTAATCACATTTTGGCTGCATTTTTCTTCTTTGATGTGTAAAATGCTATCGCAGAAATCCACCGGCTCGAAGTCGAACACTGTTCTTGGAGATGAAGAGATAAAAAACATGTTTAACGGACTGGGTAGTTGCACTTCCCGTGATGGTTGTATATCGTGTGAAGCGTCGTCACGTGTACGGAAGGCTCGGTTATCATTTAAAAACTTGATACATCTTTGGCATCGGCGTGACATACGGCCTTTGATCAATGATCGAGTGTATAGCGGAGCAGTAAGGTCAGCCCTGCTACATATTTCAGAGACATGCATGTCCAGGACAGAAGATAAGGGGAAGTTGACAGTGCTTGAACACCGTTCTCTTTAAAATATTATTAGAATATGGTGGTAGGATTGTCCCAGTAACCTAGTAGTTAGGTGTAAGGCATTTGACCATAGGATCCAAGCAATGAGTCCGAAGGGATTACGGTGATTGGATCATTTGTTGCGCATGCCTATACGGGGCTCATCTCGTCGTTCACTGTCCTCTGAGTCAAGTTGGAAGATAAATCAAGGTGGTCAAATAATGACTTGACAGAAAGAAACGAAGACCCTAACCAGTCAACCTTCTCTTGCAGGTCCAGTTAGACTACCACGTTGGGATCCATAAGATTTTTCTAAGCGATGGCTGGAGATAGTAGGTGAGCGAATCAGTTCAGTTTTAGTTTGTAAGACCACGAATCTCACATCAAAGCTCGCTTTTTACCTACATCACCATTTGCTCACAAGAAAAAGAATGAGAAATATTGAACAACTAAACAGATAAAGAGAGGTTTTGAACGACACTTACTGAGGTCTTGAGCCATATTACCTGTCCTCTCCAAAGATCACTTGGGGTATCTCGCGGACTGCAACCCGGTAGTCCAACCCAGCCCGCTAAATGACGTTTTTATACCCGTCTGCCGTGTTATCGACTAGCCATTCCGACCCATTTTCTAGTCGTTGTTTGTCTCTGACAACACCGTACAACGAGGCTGTTGTTCCGTTGACATGGGTCACATTCAGTGCCTTTTCTAAAGACTGGACCTCAGAACACAACGCTCTATACCTGACTTCTCAGTCATTCCCAAAAATTTCCTACCATATTCTGTGACAACATGAAGACAGAGGTGTTAAAACACCAGAGATCCTCGTATATCCCTTATAAAACACTTTTTGAGTCGTAGAGCAGGACCGATCCAACTGCTGTTGTGGATACTCAGCCTTGCTCGATAAGCGGACGTCACCCCGGTGACACAGAGGCCTCAAACTGTTGAACGGTAATTGAACCTTCTGCATGCAAGGAGACATCCGATATACAACCGCTAGGTGAGATACAACCACCCAAGTAACTGATTCTATCCACCTCATCCAGTTTACTCCCTACAAGGACAAGGTTTGGCTTAAAGTCACTCCACTCCTGAAACAGTATTTTACAGTTTGAAGGTGGAAAAACGCATCCCAATTTAGTCAAACGATTTCGCAAAACCTGGGAATTACTTTGGTATTCATTAAGAAGCATAACTTTATCCGAGGATTCCAAATCAGGAGGTTTCCAGTTCAGTTCGGTTTGATTTATATAAACATTCACGTTGCACCAACGAGTTCTGCTTTTGGTTTCCGCCTCACAGCACCTGTTATTCAAAGAGAAAAATAACGAGGAATAGTAACAGGTCGGGTGTGAAATAATAAAGTGAACAGCTATCGAGAAAGGGGGATTTTGGATGCAAGCACACCACTGCCCCAACATTGAGACAACATCAATCCCACTGTTTTCACATGAAAATAGGGCCATATCCTGAATAACTCCGTCTACAGGTTGAAAAGAAACGCTGAGGAAGGACAATGCCGACGAACACAAATTATGATGAGGAATCTAGGCGAAAGCACAAATTGGGCTCAGACTGTTAGAATGGAGAAACTGAAGTCGAGGATACCAAAGTCTTCGGGGTTCACATGGGTTGGATTCCGGCGTGACGGTTACCACAGCTCCCATCGTCCGTTGGGATCCTGGGAATTTAATTGTGTTAATAACGGTCGTGAAAGCTCCGACGGGAATTTAGGACAGCAACTGTCCTTTAGGAGTATTTGTGCGGCTTGTCGTTTTGTGACGGTGAGACAACAGTCTGGTCATAGAAAGAAGCGTATTCGAACCAAAGCATGCATGCATGTGGATAAGAATGATGCGTAATCCATGACCGACCAACCCCACCTGTGACTGCTGGCAACGTGTTCGGTCAGAGTCAATTGTGAGGACAGAAGACCAAAATCGGGACCATTTATCATACTATTGAAAGTATGCCTGAAAGGTAGGTAGCCGTAATCAACAAATGTCTGCCTACTTTTTAAAAACGTTTTCGGGAACAATCGATGTGGTGATATCCTGCCTTAAGCATTTACATCCAAGATAGTGAAGGTTTCACTCAAGAAATACCAAGTCTCATCATTCTCAGCTATTCAGATTCCACAGTTTTGAAAAAACTGAGTGGATTTAGTAACGCTTCGCGTACCATAGATCTGCGCTACTTCACATCGCTTTACAAGGCGTGTTTTGATAGGTTCACTATCAAACGGGGTGGAGAGGAGTGCGCAGAGTCAGCGAAATCCTAGGATATAGAGATACCATAAGTCAAGCTACACGTCACTACGAAAGCAGAGCGTAACAGGTTCCGTATAGGAGATCACTGTTCGTTGGTTTAGTCACACATGATTAGTCCTTGGTCTCCAGCTGGCCCAATTACGGAAGTCTATAGGTGGTTCATACCAGATAGCTTCTCGTAGCCCAACCATCGCAAACATGTCCATAACCACCGTCATTCCGAAATTCTCGAGTGAATGGTAACCAAACCAAACCAGATGTTGAATACATAAAACGCTCATGTGGCCCAGCGTAACAAGAGCAAACACAGCAGTCATAATGGCGTGCAGCCCTCCACCGGCCGATGTCCACCTCGAGAATGAAATGCCATCTTACCTCAGCTAAAGTGAACGTGCATCGTCATCGCCATCGTTCAGCGTTAAACAGCAAGACAAGCCTCACTGACCGTTGTCTTTCCCCAGAGTTACACGTTTCTATAAAAAGAGCGAATACCCAAGGGGAACAGGCAGTGGTCCTA
>LUCM01004448.1:224496-235454 GCA_008360955.1 Fasciolopsis buskii | reverse complement strand
ACCGATCTGATGTGATTCGAATGCTCGATTAGCTTGAAAGGACCCTCATCGTTTACCCAATCGGACTTGCGTACGGTGTGGTCACATTTACCGACTAAGCGACTCGAATAAACAATGATATCGAAGGCGCATTCTTCTCATAAAGTACCACAAGTTCGCCGGTGGAACTGTTTATGGCGAGTGGCCCGTGAGCAGAATAAGCCGCTGCTCCTTGATGTGTCCGACTAATCTGACATGGCTTTCAAAAAAGAGCGAATGAACCGTCGGCTCTTCCGGAACAACACTGCTGTCTTGCATATCGCACTTGGTTTCGCAAAAGATAGAGGCGAAATCTCGAAAATAGATCTGCTCTAGATCGGAGGATGAGGCAGAGGAGAGTTCACAGCCATGAATACGTTGCCATACGATAACTGTTCGTTTGCGCACAGAATTGATCTTCTGTTGTTCGCCAAAGATTCATATAACCCTTTTCCCGGATAATGATTTCGCACTCATCGCAAAATTCAGTCGACCATACTAATAGTAATGCCCCCGAACGAAGTCCCGCACCTTTTCTCTCGCGTCATCTTTCAGTTACCACCCAAGTTCCACCAAATTCGCTTCTGCCGGCTGATGTTTATCATCCTCACCGAGCCTTTAAACTTGCCACATATAGCGTACAAACGCAAATGCGCATGTTTAGACCGTTCATTGGTGATCCTAGACATCAATGTAGGTTGCATCTAGGAGGCTCGCCCGGTCATTCGATCAATATGCCAGTCCAATCCCTCTGTGAGGTTCCATCTGTGCGTTTCTGGAAACCTTGAAACAGCTACTTTCGCTCTTCCTGATATTTGTTTGGATCTCAGAGAGAGGGGGGGGGGAGAAAGAGCTGAGGTCGCATTGCTCGGCTAGATAATCGAAAGCCGGCTGCGCGCAGTAAGACTTGGAAGCTCACGGAAACCAGACAGTCATCGTTCCAGCAGACGCAATTTGTTTGTCGCTGTGACGCTGCCACAGATATGAGCCCAGATGAAATTGAGGACACTTCCTACGAAAGATTGCATGACGTCTTACACAAAGTCAAGCGAGTACCATCATGAACTGGCAAGAGACGAATACTGGATTGAGTCAGCCATCTTCGAACAAGACCCATTCATGAGGCCATTTTGGTCTCCATTGTTGTCGCTCGGAAAACGGCTGCTTGTTCTGTGCTCTGACTATCGTTTATTTCTAGCTTGTAAGAACATTAAAAGTTCCAAATGCCATAAAAACTTGTAGCCTGCTCTCTGCGATTCAGTAATGAACTCAGAAGAACCACACTGCTAGTAGCTACAATGGGGGGGGCTGTTTCCGACATCATCGATCGTACTGGAACACTCCATTCGACTTTGCTCAAGCGTTAGTCTGCACCAAGCTACCAGTGTGCTTCCGTGGACATTTCAAACGCATGATTTAATGACAGTTAGCTTCCGGTGGTTGTCCTACTCGAATTCCCCATCAATTATTTTTAATATGCACTAACTGAAAAGTCTACGTTGCTCTCACCCAATAACATCAATGGGTACTGGTCATTGATCAAGAATGTCTTGTATTCGGCTGCTTGGCCTAACCCGTCGCATCGTCACGCTGTGTTGAATCTTTGCGACTTCTTGAAACATCTCAGTTCATCGCAGCTGGTAGCGGCAATAACGAAGCACTGCTCCTAACGGGAAAACGCTAGTCTAAGTAGGGATCGCAAAACCTGCTGGTTTCAACAAGCTTCAGCGATAGAACATGTTGTCACTGCACGGAACTTCCGCAAGCTGTCACCGCCTCACAAAGTAATAGGCATCCCAGCTGCCAACCCCGTCTTTTCAGATGGTGAAATTGAGCTCGTTAGTGAATTACCCATTCTGTTCTCCAAAGTTTGGTGCGCCAAACAGACCCCATCTCGTGAGGGGTTGACTGTTGCCCAAATATTTAAGAAGGGCTGGCGCAGTGATTATGCTAACCTCAGGAATACTACCCTCACTCTAATAGTGTTAAAGCTGTCACTGTTTTTTATCCTGCGCTGGTTGCACCACATGCGCGATAAGCGAACTCCCGAGGGGTTTGTCGATTTTCGCGTGAGTTGGAGATGTGTCGGTCAAATCTTTAACCCTTGGCAACTGTTGTAGTACCGTTTTAGCTTTCAGAGGACAACGATCACTGTGTTCTTAGACATTCGCACAGCTTTGGCGTCCATCGATGGGTTTCTACTTGGCATTATCCGTTGATCATTTGTATGCCCGAAAAATAATTGCCGGTATTAAGTTGGAAATATGGCCATACATCTGGTCGGATTGAGGCTAATGATCAACTTTCGCTACTTTCGCCGCCTCCAGTGAAACACAAGGTTGTCCTATGTCATTTTTTACATTACTGTCACAGAGGATGTTCCACAGGATAATTTGTCGGATCTAAGATCGTGGAATAGAACTATTCCTAGAAGCATGATATCCTAATGTGCTGACGGTATTACCTTGCTGAACGATCTGCAGCAAGGTCTACAGAAGGCAGAATCTAGTTGCACCAACGGCTTACTCCGAAAACCGATTGAAGGTCTAAGTGATCCCTGCTCGCCTCAATAGTGCGAACCCGCGTCTTCAATTGGCTAACAAAGCGACATTTTCAGTCAGAACAGGGCGATAGTAATAGGCTCATTTTCGTTAATTCCACCTTTGGTCGGCGGAAAACATGGCGGAACCACTGTGGGCGACGCCTTTGGATAACGGACGAAGGCTTTTCGATGTTCGTAAAATGTTGACACGCAGCGGCGTATGATACGCGATCACAACACTGGATTTTTGCCACGTAACGGAAACACCAGTGGTCGAAACTTTCTAGTGGTTTTGTATAGTCGCATGTAAAGATCTGGTCAGAGCAACCTCTTCCTCGACGAAAGCCATGCGTGCCCGTGCTCAATCTTTGGGGGTTTCGGAGTCACAGTTAGAAAAAAACAGCTTGGTTAGTGGATTCAGCATAGCTGACAAGCAAGATTTGAAGACGGTTGAGATGTTATCCTCACCAGGTGACTTCTTGTTTTTCATTATCTTAACTGCTGAGATGATTTCCAATTCGGTGGAAGGCTCAATATCAGTTTCATATTGCTCCACGTCGCCTTATGTTACACAATTGGACCGGATAGGAGGACGATTGAGCAGGTGGCTGAAATGTTCGTTCCATCTTTGTTCACGTCCAGTCATGAAGCATGGAGGGCGGAGGTTGCGCCTTTCCCGAAGATGGGCGTATGAGTATGAGAAGCTCTCCGACATCTCCAACGGTAACTGTAATTTTCATGCACTCCGAAGTCGTAAGCGCTATCCCATATTCTTCACTGTGAGGATCATACTTGCATACTTATGGTCGCGTTAAGGTGCACAATGAACACTCATTTTCATTCAAAACGACCAGCGATGTTCGACATAGCTGTCTCATTTCGCCATTCTTGTTTAGCTTCGAAAATGATAAAATAATGACGAATGCTTTTGGTTTTTAGGATGTGAGCATCGAACTGGCGAATGCTGGGACACTATATGACTCAGACAACTTTGCGTGTTTGTTTGTGTATACAGAATGGAATGTGCACTAAATAGGCTCGCAACAAATGTAGCTCGGTTTAGCACGTTTTGTACGTTCAGAGTGTACAATGCTGTTACAAGACTGGACGTGAGAAGTCCCGAGCTTGATACTCGATGGGGATAAACTAATAATTTTTGATTGCTTCGCTTACCTCGGCATCAGCATGACGCAGGATGGTAGCACGGTAATAGGTGCGAGCACGTCCACATCCCAGACGTGAGTGGTGTAGGCTGGGCTGAGGTACATCATTATCGTCATCATCGTTCAGCGTTAATCAGCAAGGGAAGCCTCACTAACCGCTGCTTTTTCCCCTGGGTTACATTTTTCTATAGAAAAGGTGGATATCCAAAGGAGACTGAGACACTTCTGGTGCCTACCGGGTATCTCGGTCAAATCAAGGAATAAAAACGTGTGAAAACCCTAACCAGCAGGTTGTTTCGAATAGGTTGAGCCAGGTTGCCGTTTGTGATCTGCGATGTCCCAAAACGCGATACTTAGATATCTCAGGCTACATGTTTGGATGTCTCAGCTAGTGGCATTTATGAATTCGAAACGCTTTTGCTTATCTGCTATCCTGATCAGTAATCTTTTGGTCTTTCTTTCCCTGTTGCTCGGCGATGCGAGTGGCCAATCAAGTTCGGACATATTAAGCAACAGTGTTGGTTGCAAAAGGCCAGTTAAACAGAATCGCTGACAAGGACCAGCATGTTACTTCCCCATGGGTGGGGAAATGTGCGCTCATGCAGTGAAACCGCGTGTTCTGTCTTTTGGCTTTTACGGTATTTTTTCCTCTTCCATCCTTGTATATCAGCTTCCATTTCACCTTGCACATTGTCTTTCTATTGCAACTGGCAACATGGTGAGAAAGGTAGCAGTCAGTGGGTCTTGTGCTGTTGTTTACCGCTATGCGATGTGATATTTAAAGGCATCAGACAGTACAGCTTAGTGCTGCAATAAGTGGCCTTCTTGTATTGGAAATGCTTAAGGCTTCTTTGTCACATTTATCCTTTCACGGTTGGTCGTTCACTTTTCTTCTAAATTTTCCTTCTTCTGAGATAGCGACATTAACGAGCTCACATCATTGTGGCTTTTATCAATGTAGAAGCTGAAATTGAACTACTCAGTCCTTTGAAAATAAGGTCTCATGCTAATTTCAATGCTGATCATCTTCGAGTCGTTTCTTTTTGTACGTGGAACATGAGATATACTTCGTCGATGCAGATTTTTGTGTTACCTCACCATCCTAGTGCAGTGTTATCGAGTTTACTTGTTTTTTTTCAGTTGGTCTTCATCTACGGCTGCCACTACAAAAACGAAACATCTTGAGGACGAAAACATGAAGTGGTGGTCTCATGAAAAGCTAACTACGAAGTTGTGTGGCTGTCTGATAGATACGGCGTTAGCTGTTAGATCACACGCGAACAACCCTTCGATGACAACTTCGGAAACTTACAAAAGTCTGTCAGCCTTAATCACAGACGTCCGTTTAGCTTCATATGGGACACTCATGTCTTCCTCCAGAAATCTTAGTTGTCATTCCGAATTTGAAGGTGGTCTCATTAATGAAAGCAGTTTGTGTGCTTGGTTAATTCGGTCCGATCTTCTACTGTGCCCTCGGTCCCGTTATTTAACGGAAAGCGACTTGGTTGACTGTCGTGCCAATACGGTTAGTGAATCGTCTTGGCGACATCTGCTTGCCCATCCCGATGGTCAAGACGCACGTTTGAATTCAGGATTGCAAAGCTGCCGCTGGGCTTGTGACACGAGAAATTTTCAGTTGGCTCGTCGTCTCATGTTACGGGAACTTGAGGCTCTTTCATTTATCGACAAATCCCCAGGAAGGACTGCGGACAACGACCTTGAGACATTGTATAAACTGATACGCTCAATAAAGTTCACTGATGGAACTCAACTTTCTCAGATTCAGCGACTACTGTTTACCGATTGTTTGGCTCAACTTTTGTGGTCCGCCGAAAGTAAATCCACGTCGTTTGACCCTAAGCTAGCCGCATTGGATACCCTGTCACGTGGTTTGCGAACCGCAATTCTGGAAGAGGTAACGCCTGACTCGTTGCGTCACGCTGCGCGTTGTCACGCATCAACACGTGTTGCCCTGCGATTGTTCGACTGGTTAGAGTCACCCGTTCAGCAAATGAACGACAAAACGTGGATCGAGCGGATCAGCTGCGAACATTCAGACGTGAATCACAAATCATGCGTAGGTTTTTCTTGATGTTCTTTGTTTTTCATTGTTTGCCTTTGTTTTTGGAGTTAATGGTTCACGTAAGAGGTACGATATTCTGTTCTTGTCGCTTCCACTTGTTGCTGTTGAGTAATGCCATTGTGATGGTCTCATGTGCGCTACGCTTTCCACATTGTAGCTTTATGTTATTCTTCAGTTCAAGTTTCGGAGTTGGCTGTCGCTTAAAATGTGGTGAATATTTACGAGTTCATGGTACACCCTTATCACCCCAGTCATGCAAACTTGTCCTATCAGAATAAGACCAGGGTCAGATCACGAGAAGCACATGGGCTGCTGTCGCACCGGTGAACTGGGGGGCTAGAAGAAAACAAACGATGAACTCAAATATATCACTAACTAAATAGAAAAAGTTTGTTCTGGAGTGTTTCTGTCACGTTTTTTACGGTTGGATATCCCATTGCGTTTTGCATGGACATTGTTCAAGTATCATACATTGGGAGAAATCTGGTTTTCTCTTCATATAACACTCTTCTAACCTTACATCCAGTTTGAGCTCGGTAAAAAGTTGTGCGCATAACTTTGGTTCAGGAAACCCCTCCTCCATATTATTACCTAGAAATAATGAGAAACCTGTACACATTTTTCGGTCTCGGTTTTGTATTTTAATCAGCTGTGTTTTACTCTTACCGTATTAGATGAGGGAAGCAGCTAGCCCTGAAGCCTCGTAATTGATATACTAATGGTCCGAACTGCACGTGCTAATTTGAATTTGTTTCTTACTCCCTGTCTGAAACGCTGAAGACGTACTGTTATACCACACGAAACACCACTTCGTCCCACAGGCAACCTCGGTTCATTGTTTATCAGGGGAGCCGGTCTCTAGTGTTTATGATCAGTTGTTGAACTCACTTTGACCTCAGATGTTAAGCGGATACTTTTACCGGGCTAGTTGATGGGGGCAGACGTACTAGTAAGTATTGGGAGAAAATGAGACAGGAAAGTGAAAAAATCTTTTATGAATTGTTTACGATTTGATTTTCCGAGACACGATTGGATGACGTTTCCAGTCTGAGCGAATTGGTAATCGTAAATTTTCTTATTACACGTAAGGTGATGTACAGTAAAAAAAAATGAACCTCAGTCAAAAGATATATTGTGAAGATTGTTCGTTTTAGATTCCATTTGAGTTACCGGAAGGTAGCCGAGCCGCTGTACACTGCGTCTTCGGATAAGCGCAGACATTGGTTGGCTAGGTCGTCAGTCGATCTTTTGAGTACGCGTTGTGCACCAAAATTGAATTTTGCGATGTAAAGACGGTGTCGCAGGTTGTAACTCATATCGCTGTTGTTAAGGCTTTTCAATGAGCTTAGTTATCTTCGCGTATAAGATACTCTCATCAGTTTGTTTATGGCCGAATTTACCCATTGTGAACGGATTCTTGCGATCGGGTTGATTGCTGTGCGCATCAAAATCAGTAAACTGAAGTGTCGACCTTTGTTTAGTAAATCTGCACGCGCACCAGTTAATCTTGTGTCCTTAGAATCGAACTACTTCTGTCATGGTTGATATCGAAGGCTTCATATGCTATACTGAGGGTAAGTAGAAACGCAAGGGGTCCAGATTTAAGCTCACTAATAGATATCATATTTTTCTAGGCGGCTTATTACACTAGCGTACTCTGATCTGGAAACCTGACGTACCATAAAAATGGAAACCGTCTAAATCATTCTTCCTATATCTTCGTTATCTCGCGTACCGACTACTTTGGGTTTTTTGTCAACATTTCCCTGCATGCACAAATTATGTGAATGAAATAGATGTTTAACCAAATGTTCATTCTCCGGTGGGTATTCCAACGAAATATTGTATAGAGTTGTCATGTTTTTTTAATTATTCCGGATGAACTGTTTGACGTCTGCTGCTCCGCAGTCATGCATATTTTATGGATATATGAACTGCGAGTAGTATCTGCATGACTAAATTCCTCCGGAAACCATCGGTTTCGCGATTCTCGCTGCTTATCAGATATTTGTACCCAGTACTCTCCTGTCCAAATATCCTTACACTTGTACACACCTAATTTGCGGAAGTCCCCAGAATTACAAGCGCTGTCACAATGAGAGAGAGAGCTTGTGAGAGCTTGCGTGCTTCCATGACCTAACAAGCTCCACAGATTGGCTTATCTCAAGCCGAAGTTCCAATCGTGCCTATAAGGTCAATGGATAGAGGCCTGGCGAAGTAGTCTCCTGGTCCTCCCGATCGGAGGTTTATCTGAGTTGGCGGCTCAGTCGGAAAACCAGTGGAAGGATAATTGATCCAAGTAGATGTGCTTCCACTCAAACACTCCCTGCTGCCTTGCGGGTAGGTTGTTGTTAGAACCACAGACTTTGAATAGAAACTTTAATCATTCTTCTGCTTAGCGGCTGGACTCTTAAGATCTACTCGTCCGAAAACCTCCATGAACGGCACAATCACAATGAAGTTCATATTACATCACTCATCGCGCACGATGACCAGGACTGCACTACCCATTTCTTCAAGTGAGGTGGGTAGTGATAAGCATGTGTCTGTTCCAAGTTCCTGTGCTGGATTAACCCCCCCATGCCTTGTGGATGGGACTTTCGACTCAAGGGCTCCGGTTAGGCTTCCCGAACAGAAACCCTTTTGCCGTGGGAGCAGCCGTGAAGTACCGATCACCCGAATACCTCCAGCACCCTTTCTACTTTAGACCTTTCTTATTTCCGTTCTTCCGGTGTGGGGACCACGTAGGGTGCCACGAATAACTGGCTCGATAGATTTCTCTGATGATCGCCTTAGAAGAAGTGAGAGAAATCGTTTACGAGCGTTACTTAAACCTAAGTGTTCACTTCACTAAGCTGCTTCCAACGTCTGCACGCTGAACCAACTCACGCAACAAGCTGCCCTAGCTAGAACTATTGAAACTTTCAAAATGGACGTATGCTGTGTCTTCGAAAAGCGCATGCAAAATCCCATTTCCGTGATCACTCTTCGTAATCTAAGCACAATTCATTTTCTTACTTGACTCTTTGAGTGTTCGGTAATTTGGTTTATATCGCTCGTGGTCAGGCTGCCGCTGGGATCCCTCAGAGCATGCGAACGGGGCATGCTGTTAGACGGAATTCCAGTGAACAGTCTTGTGCACAGTTCGGTTGGACGGTTCTGTACGTGCCAGTAGCAATTGATTGAAACGTCGTTGTTCGTTGCGTCTGTGTTTAAGCTCACTGATTGCAGCCCCCAGAGTTATCTTGATTACTCTGAATTGTGCGTTCGACCGATGTTGTGGTCCTTGCTGGTGATTTCAACGCCCAACTTGGGCACTTAACAGAGACGGAACGGCACATCGGAGACCGATTTTCTGTCCCAGCCAATCAGACAGACAATGGAGATGGTCTCATCTATGTTCGTTCTGACCACAGACTTTCTGACAAACACTAATTTTTGTCATAAATAGCGATATCGGCTCACCTGACGCCCTTCTGCGCCTACACAGCATTGGAGTCAGATTAATCGCATTACCTATAGCTTTTCGATCATTCAGGTCTGTGTTTGCTTTTGTTTGCTCTTAATCTGGTCGCGCCAACGAGAAATCCGGGCGTCCTGCACGAAAATCGCCGACAAGTTCCAGTCAGAACTCGCAGCGCAACTGTCATCATAACCAAATACCCAGGAACCGATAGAACACTGGAAGCGCTGCACTCAGCGGCAGCTGCCACGCCGGGCTTCATGCCATGTGGACCTCAGAAACGATGGATATCCTCGACTTCAGTTGCACTATTAGATGCTCGCACATCGTCCCCTCGGAAGCAGCATACGATGAAAAACGTAAATCCTTCGAGCGTCAGCTGACCAAGAGCCTTAGAAATGACCAGGAGCAGTGGTGCATAAAGAAATGTAGGCAAGTGAGAAAGGCTGCGGTCATCGCATATTACTCGCAACCGTAACCGAGCGTACGCGAAGTGAACGAGGAATCCGACAGCATATTGATTCACACTCAGAAGCGTCGACTGGCTCATTAGGCAGAACACTCTCCGGCGCAGTTTAGTTGACCCACAACCACAGTGGACCTTCAAGTTGTGCCTGCAAGTGAACCAGCGCTCCATGGGAAATGGAAATGATGAGGGTGATAAGTGTTCTTAAAAGGCTTAAGACAGCTAGATCAGATGGACTGTCACCATTCTCCTTGAAGAATGGTGACAAAGTGTTAACGTCGGGGTTAACAAAATTCTTGGGATCAATCTGGGCATGAGAAAAGAGTCCTAGGGACTGGTGTGAATCGACGGTTGTACCTATTTATGAGAATGTTAATAAATCCCCATGTGAAAATCACAAAGGAATTAGTTTGGTAAGCATTTCATCCAAACTGCTCGCAGGCATTATCCTTCACCAACTATTTATTGGTTGCAAAATGTCTGTACGTGAGAATCAAGCCGGTTTCCGTCCCGGTCGGGATTTTGTTGACCAAAATTCCACTTCCCGATGAATCCTAAAACAAGCACATGTTCTGTAAACCCACGATTTTTGTCGTCCTTGATTTAGAAGCAGCGTTCGATTCAGTCGATTTTCCAGTTCTCCGGCACTGCTTTTTACTGAATGGTGTAGCCGAGAAATCCATTTCACTTTTCAAATCTCTGTTTTGGAACAGCCGAAACCGAGTTGGGGCTTATATCGATGTTTCACCCGGATTCACTACGAGACGTGGTGTTCGACAGGGTTGCCGTCTTTCACCTTTTCATTTGTGTACTTGTGATGGCCATGTAGATAGCCCTGTCCTCATGTGAGAATATTGGCTTTGATATTTGCTCAAATAAGAACCTGTCTGACCTAGAATATGGAGACAACGTTGTGCTACTGAGTAGGACCCAAGTAAGTTGCAAGTTCTTCTCCATCGTCTGAGCGAAAAAGTACGTTTGGTATGCGTTTCACACCTTCAACGTGTAAAATGCTGTTACACGACCGGATTGCCTAAAAGCCGGACCTTGTTCTTGTTGGGGAGAAGCTAGATGAAGTGGACAAACTTAGTTACTTGGACAGTTATGTTTCACCTGGCGGTCACATCTCAGATAACGTGTCCTCACGCATGCAGAAGGCCCGACTGGTATTTGGGAATTTGAGGTATTTGTAACGTCGGCGTGACACCCAGTTGTAGATCAAA
>LUCM01004448.1:143716-221920 GCA_008360955.1 Fasciolopsis buskii | reverse complement strand
TCGGGTTGGATTTTGATAAGGTCCAGCTTGGACCGACCAGATTTTCACCTTTCGCCAGATACTTGATACGCGCGACGCACAACGTCGCTCGCTTGGTTTCGTCGACCCGAAAAGCATTATTCAGTGCCCTTCATCGGAAGGGTAATCGAGAGAAGTTCACGAACCTGTTGCGAGTATTGCACTCCTGTATTTATAGTTACGTAAGGATATGCGGTGAACTACTAAGTTCATTCGAAACGACTCATAGTGTTCGACAAAAATGTCTTCTCTCTGTTCCTGTTCAACTTCCTCATGGAGGAGATACCGGAGAGCGTTCTAGACGATTTTCAAGATGTAGGCGTGGAACTGGCAAATGGGAAGAATCTGTACGATCTGGATTACGCGGACAACCTTTTGTACTTCAAATCAACGGAACATGCTTAACGCGCACTAGGCAAACCCGCGAGAGGTGTGGTTCTATTCGACATGTTCTGCATCTTAGAAGTCTTTTTACAAGACTAGACCACAGTAACCCCAAACTTTGTACCGACTTGGGACAAACTAACGATCGTTGACCGGTTCAGCCGCTGTGCATCTGCTTGACTTAGAGTGTGTGCGAAACCCGAGCTACGTTCGTGTGACTGAACCACTTGTGGCGCTTTTCTGATCTTTCGCTGTAGTTAAGATGTCGGATGTAATGTGCCTCGTTGCGCTCCGTTCTGTCGTATGATTTGCGAGACTTGGAGTTTGTTTGCTGGAGTTTGGTTATCGATTGGCTATCGATTCTTGCGTAGTATCACAAGTACTGAATGGAATGACCGTGTTAGCAGTGTGAAAGTGAAAAATCTAGTATTGCGTCCCGGTTCAGAGAAAACGTTCTCGAAGTGGATTGAACATGGTAGACCTCGTTAATTGGATCATGTATTGCGCATGGCGATCACTCGTCTACTATACCGCGTTTTGTTTTTCGTTCCTCCCACGCAACGGAATAAACCACATGGAAGTCAACAGTGAGAAAATGTGCGACGAAATTAGGCGAAAGAAATACCTCACGTCTTCGCAGTTGGGGTCCAAACACCCGTCAACCGCGTTCGATGGAGACATTGCAACGAACTATGAGCAGTGGCGATGGTGTTGTCATTTCAAGGATTTGTACGTTTGCACAGTTCGACTACGCCGTCTGTAGGCTACAACCTCATTTTTCTGCTGCACCTGACGACGTCCAACTCGATGAGTAGGGCAGCGGCGCGTGGGGTTTACCTCGCCGGTTAACGCGGAAGAGCGATGAAGGATCCCTCTACCAAGGAGTGAGGTAGTTACTTTAGCTAGGTTCGGTATATGTTTTTCATTCCATGCTACCGCATTGTTTATGGAAGAACGAAAAATAGGCCACGATGCCACAAATAAATGTCCCCTGGATACAGCACTTAACCCAAACCTACCGATGAGGTCTGCTAACCTGGATTTATTGTGATTGAATATTTTCTAGCCCGACCTAGCATATACGAACATTGTTTTACTACTGAATGAGGACCCAAGTAAGCTGCAGATTTTCCTCAATCGTTTGAACAGTAGTGTATGTATGCTTGGGGTGCGTTTTGCATCTCAGTGTTACAACACTGGATTGGTTCAAAGTTGATCCTTCTTCTTTCCGATATATATATATATATATATACTCTCCTTGGTAAACAAAGATTATCCTCTCTTTCTAACCTTCAGAGGAACATGATTCCACTGTTAACCGTCTTTTTTCTCAATCCCCAACATCCAGCCCATCACAAATTCCGTGGTGAGTAACTTGAACTTTTTCAGCCGTTTGGTTGATGAGCCATGGGTGAATGGTCTGCCTTTAGTTCCATCAGCCGACTTACCACCAAGTTCCCAGTCATCTGCTCGATCAGGTTCGCATCATATACATGACAATCATCGCATATGGCTTAGTCGATTGTTGATGATGACAACAAGACTGGCCCCGAACGGTTCCTCTTCAGCAGCATGGCTACGCATGGCCAATTGGTGCTATGCTCACGGGCAGACTATGGTAAGCGGATCATTTATTCTCATCTGTCACCACATTATTAGTAAATTTTTTAACTGTTTCTGCTACCATTTAGATTTTCGGTGTGGTGTTATGAAAGAATCATATCCTCCTTGCCGCAAAGGCTCACGGTGTAAGTTCCGGAAAACCCGACACATCGGATTCTGACACTTGGAGCGGTCTTAGTAATCGACTCATGACGAGCCGAAGGACAGTGGCTTTTCATCTGTGCTACCTGTTACTGTCTAGTGGAATAAATCTTTATGGGAAAAAATTGGAAATCTTAGGCAGACTTCAAAATGTGCTGTTCTGAGTGAGCAGCCTATCCCTAAAACCCTTTTCTTCTTCCTGGGGAGTCGGGTAGTACCTCCCATTAACTAACAGTGAATCTTAGTGAATAATCGATTCCATGTGGAGAAAATGGAGAAGGAAAAGGAGAAGTATAAACAGTCGGGGTGGATCTTACTCAAAGGTATAGTTTTTTCCTCTCCTGTCCCTGGTCGCATAATGTTTATATTTAAACTGATGTTCAGTAATTTTAGTGATGCATCCAGAATACTAAAATCGGAAATGATATTGGGAAAGTAATGGTTGTAAGCACTGAGCTCAGTTGACAGTTCCGTTGTACTGTCCGTGGAAATTTTTAGCCGTGTTTCTGAGATTTTAAATGAAACAACATTTTGTTTCGACATGCCAGGTGTTATATTCTCCCAGCTTAGCAGCGGAATTTATATCATCAAAAGCCTGTCGCCAATATCTGTTTTCAAAGCACTTCATTCGGAGACCGATACCCTAACCACTTTCAATAGCAGCTAGTTTAAAGTATATGCTTTTCTGTTTTAACAACCGAAATTCCAATTTAACCTCGTATGCTCACTACTGGTTGTTTTTAATAGAACTGTTTACCTCCATCCGCACAGGTGAAGCAAACACGTTCAATGGCCAAGGATATGCTCAATAAACCCAGTAAATGGACTGATCCACAAATAGCCTTGAAGTCTACTAACTGTCTTGTTCTGCAACTACAGGACTATCAGTCGGTTGCTACTGCGCTCCAGGAGCATGGATTCTCCACTTCCTCCTATTCAATCGAAGAAGATCAAGCGGCCAAGGACAGTCATATCCCGATGGTCATTGCATCACTTCTCACGTTTCTTGCACCCGATCAGCACACTTCCGTCTCTACGGAAAGCGTTGTCAATGACGAACGTAATGAGACTGGTTCGTTGCCTAATTTACAGTTGATAAAACTGTGCCCTGATGAAGAAACTAACCAGTCGGTAAGTGCTTATCTCGTATGTCTTCGGACATTGTTTTTGTGTTCATCAACGGCAATCAGTCGCTCATTACGTAAACTAGAGTTTTATAACTGCATGAACTGTTTTCCCAAGCTGAAATTCTGCCTTAGTGGGATTTTATTCCTCTAATATTACTTGGTGTGATTTAGACTGGTTGCTGATATGATCAGTTTGCTGGTGTCCGAAGCCCTCGCTGGGCGACCTCAAGAGATTGTTTGACTCGGTCGGCCCATCTTCCTTATTGTCATTTTTCAGCGGCATGTAAACCTTTCGAAGTCACTGCTCGAGGTTCGATAAGGCCGTGCGAGTGACTGTGCACCAGCAAACAATTCTACTGGTTCTAACTGTTGGTTGCTTTCTGGCTGACTATTTTTATTTCATCTTTGTTTTGTTTGATGAAGCAAAGGGCAATAGACCTGAACTGGCCAAAGGTTCCAGTTTTGGCCAAACAGGTGGCAATAGACCGGCCGTTATAGCACATAATAATAGCTCCATTTATACTCTTGAATTTATCGACCATGTTCAACACACTTTCCAAGTGGTGCCAGTGTCATGATCATTTGGTATGCACTTCGCATTCGGGAATTTCCATGATGCGTCGTCGGAAGTGGTAACAGTGAATACAAACAGTTGTAAGCAAAGAACCACGCTGTTTCTCTCGAGATATACTACCAGTCAAATAGATTAAGCGTCTGTCACCGAAAGGTTTGGATCTCCGGTCACTGGTGCTAGATGGCAACTCGCCGTCGTCAAACTCGTTGCCCCACTTGACCTAGTGTGACCTTATGTGGTTCTGTGCCACTCCAAGCTTCAGGATCAAGGTTGCTGGTTCTCTCCCCTTCCCGTGTAGTGAGCCCTGGCGGCTATGGGACGTACGCTTTCCAATACGCTCATGCTCAGAGTATGTCATGAAACGGTTCGCACATCAACAAGCATCCTGCAGTGAAAATTCGCTACTTGGAATTCCTAAGCTTTCCCGGATGCGGATAGTCGAACTAATTGTGTTGATAATTTTCACATCTTTAATTTGTGCCTTTCACGCACTCGTCCGGTTTTTCCTAACGCACGGCGATTGTTGTGCCGTCAATCATTGCTAAAAAATCTTGGCAGGCCAAACATTTGACTAATTACCTTATGTTAGTTAATGCAGTGCGTCGCTAAAGGCATGACAGTGTGCCCAGATAACCCATCGATAGTGTTTTGGAATTGCACATTTCCACACACCTAATCAGCAAACGGCGGTTTTATTCACTTTTCGTCTGACGTGAATGTTTGTCTAGAATGATTGTACACATTTAGTCACGTGTTTTGTTACATCGTCCTATCGATCTTGTTACTTTTCTGGTCGCATCTCCGTAACGAATCCCGTGACATTTGTGCGGTGTTTGTACCACGGTCTTAGGCAAACAGTTAACTATCCACATGATATTCTCGGTTTTAACCGTAATTCATCCCATCATCTTTGCTTACCAATTCACAATGTGTTAAGGAAACCGAGGTAACATCAGCTATTCAGCTGGCATCATTCACACGGGCATCGATAAGATTGCATGGAATTGTCGAATTTTCCGTGTTTTCAACCATTCATATGCATTTACAAC
Source organism: Fasciolopsis buskii (assembly GCA_008360955.1). Classification (NCBI taxonomy): domain Eukaryota; kingdom Metazoa; phylum Platyhelminthes; class Trematoda; order Plagiorchiida; family Fasciolidae; genus Fasciolopsis; species Fasciolopsis buskii. The sequence goes on along the minus strand of LUCM01004448.1, from coordinate 217,004 downwards.
TCACTTTTGTTTACTCGGGATTGCTGATGATTTTTATGCGCTTATTACTATTATTATTATTATTCCATTCTAGTGATGATCATAAACTTTGCATCGCATTACAGATCTACCTTTAACTCCTTTGCCAGTTGAGTGATGTTTATAAGCTTTCGTATTTTCGATGTCTTGTCGTTTGGCCTGTCCTAGAAATCTTTGTGATGTCATCCAATTCTTGCATATATTCACAAACCTTGAACATATCCAAAGCCTTTTGGACGTAAAGACAAATTCACTGCACCCCAACTGATATATTGAGTGATAGAACTTGATCCGTTGTTTTCACTTGTACGACTGGGCGCTAGTTTTGATATAATGCTTGATACGGATGCAAGTTTCGAAACGTTAATGCAAACTACTACAAATTTGTGAGAAAAATAAAATATTCATTCGTAGTAATTCGGCTGCAATCGATTCAATCATCTCACCCGTACTGTTCTTTGTCATTGCTCTCCGTCTGGGATTGATACTGATTTGCCGATCAAGACATGCCCACAATGTTTTCCGTTTGCGTTGCTCGTGTCTTCGGTTGGCCTGTGAGGAATGCCGTGGTACCGACCCCGACCGCGAACCGTTCAAAAGTTAGCGATCGGTCACAATGACTGATAAGGTGACTCGAGAAAGTTCCAACGTGTGCGGAATAATACGTAAAGTCAGATTTGCCTGGTCATACTAAGTCAAAGGCAGCTGTAGAAAAAAAAAAACATTTACTTGTATACATTTCCGATATAAACTTACGTATTTAAAAACCGCAGCGCAGTAGTGAAATAGAATACCATCAAATTTGCTCAAATATTCAGTCGTGTGCAATTTTGAGTGGAACATGGGAGAACATCAGAGGAAATCACTGGCAGAGTAAAGCCCTCCCACATTTATTTGTGCGAAAGGCGATTCCGCCCCCCCTCCCCCGCCCCCAAACACATTTGAGCGGGAAGTAGTTGGGATATAGATACAAATGACTAGGGCACAGTACGAAAAGAAGGAGCAGACTTAACGACTCAAGATGTGTCATTCTTTTACCTGGGGCTATCCGTAGTTTGAAAAGTTGAGAGATAGGGATGGCAAAGATTTTGTTCCCATCAAGATATCTTGAAATATTAATTTCATTTCTCTTTCATTCTTTCCTACTCCTGATTGTTTTGTTTCCTAAATGAAATTCTTGTTGTTTAAATCATCATCAACTTGTCAAGCGCTAATTGCAGAAATGTGCACTGGGCTCAATCTAACTGGCTGTCCTGGCACACTACTTGCGGTTTCCCCCTGTTTACCATGGAGTATATTTCTAACGGTTATGTTGCCAACAATGACCCGCCCTATTGACCTCAAGAGTTTGATTGTGCTCAAATTCAGTTCCTTATAAATGAATCATAAAACTTAGTATCTTCCATTTTGCAAGTTAACACAGTTAAAGATTGACCCAGTTTGAACAGTTGTTAAAACACATAGGAGTTACACAAATCCGATGTCAGTCTCAGTAGTGCGAAGAAATCGACATGCGACCAAATAAATCAACACTAATCACGTTTGTCGTGTATTGAAACCCAACAAAGGGGAATCGGGGTTCAAACTGATCACGGTAGGTAAACGGATTTTGCCGTTAGGGCCACGGGAAGTCCAAATAATCTGATCAGTGACCTGGTCCAACTCAACAGAACAAAAGGCTCAGTTAGTGGACAACACTTCACATACGGGGGGTAAACGGTATAAATTTTACCTTTCTGACAAACGAACAGTAAGATTTAAGTCAATTGTAAAAGAAAACAAGAGGAAGTAGAGCTTGGGGCTTTGGACTGTTTTGGACTCACAGTTCACGTTTCAATCTACGTGATGATTTTGTCGATTACAGGTTGTATTCAAAGTGTACACAACCTGGAAGCAGTATATTGTAACCAGACTGAACTAACTGGATGCACGCAAATCAGGCCGGCGAACGACGATTGACTGCGTCAAATTGGGATGCACGCATTTGTTTATGATAAGCCCTTAATCAAAAGCCCGCTCTGCAGTTACACACGTGAAATATGTACCGGGCCCTTAAACATTTTTGGCTTTTCAACTAAATTGGACTTGTGAACTGCTAGTTTGATACAGCTGTCTCATTGGTTAACGGTGATTGCGTGATTGTGGGCCGTGTTTGACAAATTGCGATCAATATGCAACCGTGGATGCATCCTGATCGTGTTAGTTAACGGACGAGTACAAATAACAAGACCAGAGAGGTCACGTTATCTCATTTGTTGTCGGCTGACTAGCCTCATTGGATAGTACGAGTGTGGATACAAACCAAAATGGTCATGTCTCTGGGGGTGCTAGCTAATCAAAGTGAGCGGTCCGGATTCGGCAATCAAACAACGTGAACTTAATCAGGTGAAACGCATTGAACGAGATGGGCCAATCTGAGCATGACACGGAAAACTGATATGAAAATGACAGTGAAACAGGCGCAAATATGAAGGCGATATAGTCTATAAATACGGGATGTTTTCATTTAATAAAACGAGATTTGGTGCTGTTTCATTTTACTTGTTCCTGTTTGAGCCAGTGTGGACGAACGATACCAACCTAGGGTCAAGATTGCTTGACTGGAGAGTAGACATACGGAACAATAATTTAGATATTACTCAACAGAACTGACTAAGCTTTAGACTACGTAATGGGCTTTGGAATATCTTGTGGACTCCAACCCGACAGCCGATCTGTTGGTTAATGTTGTTTCACCTTTTTGCCATGTCACCGGGTGATTACCCAGACCATGGCCACTCCGAATGAGAGGACACTGTGAATGCCGAAAAGTCATCCGTCGCCAGTACTTCTAAGTTGATTGCCCAATCAAACTGGCCTCCTGGCCCATGGATAATTTGATTCAGAAATCTTGGTTATTTAATTAGTACAATGGTGCGTTTAATATGCAGTATTTGGAAACCAAAACTTTTCTAATAGGCGTGTCCCAAGGTGCTTTCTTCCAAACCGAAACATGCTTTTCGTTTGTTTTGTTTTATTATCATTACGGTTCTTTCCCTTTCCAGATTTGCGAACAACTGAGTCAGCATCTCCATCAAACCTTACCCCAGTTGTTTCCGTCTCCAAAGTCTATCCCTACGGATTTGTTGAAGACGTTGCACCAATTGGTGATCGGATTAACACAAAGACAATATACATTGCACACTTCGGCTGCACAAGCCTATGCGACATACCTGACTGTGGCCGGACAGCGTGCAACCCCAGACATCGCTCGAACAGAAGAGCCTATCACTAAATTGGATACTACCACTGGTAGGCCTCTATTTCCGTTTTGTTACGTCACGATTCTTGTTATGATTATCCTTTCTCCTACTTATATTTTATCGTTTTTCTCCGATTCCCTGTTCAGCTACACTAAAACTGCTGGACCTACTCTCGTGCCCCAGTCGGGCTCTCAGAAATCTGATTGCGGGATTCTTGATGCACGGCGAACCAGCCTCACAAGCACGCGATCTCAACAGTTTAACTTACGGCCCGGGACGTGGATCGCGGCATCTTCGTGGCACGCATGGTCCCGGTGCTACTTTGGGTGGACCGGCCATTTGGGAAGCTTGTTTACATCAGGTACTTGTGCGGCTAAGTTTGCCCGATCCAACCATACGTACCTGCTTAGTTGCGCTACTTACACGCCTGATTCTTACCGATCCCGAGTCGGGATTGACTCCAGCTCGCTGGCGTTGTTCATCCTTGCGCTTCGCCGCGCATCTGGTCTTCCCCTCAGTTGTGGCTGCCATGGACTCCACTGACAAGCCAGTCAAAGCAAATCCCCTTTCACTAAGTAAGTGAAAAAGTTAGCTTCCTATTTTCATTCATTTAGACATCCTGACATAACTGGTTCCGTTTAGTAGATATGGGTGTATATCTCATCTTTTATCCACGTTCAATATTTTGATTATTGTGCATTTGTTTTTGTTCTTTCCACACGATGATAAATGTCGGATTTCTTCATCCACAATGTGTTGGTCCATTGATGTCTCTCATTTCAGACGATGCGGTTTCCGGTTCCGATTATCAGAATTACTCTTACAAAACTTCAGGATCTTGTTTTGTGCAAATAGTCTCGGCATTGCAAAATTCGGGATTCAGTGGACTTGTAAAGCAAGTGGAGACATTTGTGTTAGAGCTTCAGCGTCTTACGCTGCTTTGGGAAGAGCTCTGGTTGGGTTGTTTGCTCCAACACTTGGATGAGTTGACAAAAAAAGTGAGTTTTGTGGACTGATAATATTGTTGTGTTTTTGTCGTTTGGTTTGTTCAAATGTCATTGTTGTACCATTATGCATTAGACCTCGCTTTGGCACTTTGCAGACCCTTGGCAGCTTTCCGTATTCGGCCATACGCAACTCCAAAGCGATATCCGTTTCTAGAAAGAAATTTGAATGGTTTGATCACGAACATTCCATCATGGACTTATCCAATGCTAACGTAGGATGATGAATGCTTGCATGCCTGTTCACTTATGGCGAAGGACGAAAGCAATAGAGAAAGAGGAAAGGAAAAACAATGTCCAGAGTTCAACACGCATTATAGTTTTTCCATTTCTCATCTCCACATCACCGGGTATCCATCGGGATCCATAATTTCTATGGGCCTGATACTACTCAGTTGACCGAACCGAAGTAGAGGGTTGGTTCAGGGGGACCCTACTCCGACTATTTGAACTGCCGACAATTTCAAGGGAATTACACAAATAAAATGAATCTCATACTCCATAGTTTGTTTCACAAGGTAACCAGGGTTGCGTTGCCCATTACATCTACCAGCGTGAGGATATGATAGGTATACCCCTTCTTTTATTCAGCCTTTTTCTCCAACAGTCGCTTTTTTCTGACCCCCTAAAAACAATCGTCCACCATATTCTATGAGTTACACGTTGCACAGCGATATGGCGTTCCAATTCCACAGGTACTCTGAGTTAAACTGACCATATCGTTGTTAGTTCTGTCCAGAACTGTAGGTCGTACTAGATGGCGCGATGGTTTTAATGCATCTTTCTCTGCAGCTCAGTGGCCACTGACGCAAACGGCAAACTCGGTTGGGCGTACAGTCCGTGTCCGATCCGCATATCCGCGCTAGTTAAAAGGATAACCCGTCAGACAATCTAAAAACTCCGACGAACAGAAATGTAGATGAGCAATCCTATCAAATCAAATAAACGATGCACTTGGTAGCAGATTTCGCCTGCGGCCCTAGATCCGTTTAACAAAGACGAGAAAGTTTGAGTCTAATGAAGAAAAACGCCATTTTTAGAAATGCAAGGAGGCGAATAAAATAATACCGAATCTGCAGCATCAAGAATACAAAGCCCTAAGAAGGGTCGCAAATACTCGTGGGTTAAATTTCCTGAAGAATGGAAGTAGTAATATTAGTCAAAAACTGTTTAAGCATATACAAGACTGCCGTAGGTAGCGAACTTCAGTTAGTAAATTCGTGTGTGATAGGAATAGAGATCATTCAAGGCGAACCGTATAGGTTAGACCGTTAGTGGTAGAATACGGTTGTAGAATTTTCTCAGCCACTCAGTGATTCGACGTAAGCTTCTGGATCCGAGACCTCAGTCTTCCTAAGAAGTATTTAACATAAATGGATTCTGGTGTTTGGGGCACGTTTTACACGTGACCGCGGAACGCCTGCCTTGTAAGCTGCTCTTCGAGGGGAACGTATCACGTACTGGTTGGAAGATGAATCGAACTAGTTACCTATCGAAAGGTTACGAAAACCTTAACTAATCTTGTTACGAACATGTCAAGTTAGATTAGCGCCAGGCAGTGGTTGGAGATAATTGGCGATATGGTTAGATAACTCATTTAGTGACTCCTATGTTTCTGCTTCTCCTCAGTCGTTCTGATTTGTTACCTTGCGGTTTTTCTATCACTTATTTGGTACTTCCGGATGGTAACCCATACTGGAGCACATTAAGGAATGGTTACTTTTTGTTAAAACAAACTAAATGCCAAGTGGACTAATTCACATTCATTTCCTCTGTGGGTCGGCGTTCGTTGGTAATATCTCATTTTTGTAATCACTCAGTATCTTGTTTCTGTTTAGGTAACTCTCTGGGAATCGGAAATGAAGCGATCTGTTCACTTGAGCGATTTTGGACATCAGTCGGATTCGGATAACAATCTAGCGGACAAAGAAAACCGAGTTACGTGGCCGACACCTGAAAATACACTCGAATCCACCACCAAAGGAGACCCACTGTACACTAGTTCAGTGAAAGATGTTTTACGAATCAAATTTGTTGCTGTTGCACAGCCTACATTGGATCTGATAGGCCGACTGTCATCGCTAACGCTGGACGTACAACCTGAAACTCCACATGAAGAATGGTTCCAGAAAGCTTTTGGTCCGGTATGTTCAATGTTCTCTTAATTGATTTTCTAAAATTTACTCGTGTAAGCACTCAACTATATGTGATTGGCGAAATTATTTCGCGATAGACTGTCTCCACAGATTAGCCTTCAACGATAGCTGTTCGGTTTCTTTACTTCACTTTGGGCAAGAAAGTTACTGAGGTTTTAGAACTGATTCGTCTATTCTGCTTTGGTTACCAGAAGGTTAATATCCATCCCGCACTACTATAACAATAAAGCAGCTGCGTCAGAATCATCTGGTTTCATTTGTATAAGCAAATATGGGAAGATATGATCATGATCTTGAAACCTTGTGTGTCTTGGTTCAATTGTTTCTCAAACGTCTTTTTTCCTCTGCCACCTCTTTTCCGTTTTATCCCGATGAGCCAAATAGTCTCGTTAGTTTGCCTTTTGATGATAGCTGATTAGTTGCGTTGATCTCGTACAATCCTGACGTGACTTTATCCGGTTGTTCAGCTGATTATTCTTAATTCAATTGATTAGTATCCTTTCGAGCCCTGTTGTTCTCGATTTCGAACATATGGGGCGTGTCCCAACTGTTTCAAGTTTTGCTATCCAAGGCAAGTCACGTCAACAACTACAGACATAATCTCAGATGGAATTTTAGAGAAGTAACACTAACGTTCACTAGGAAAAATGCTGCAAAGGCTTCGTCGACAAAAAAAATAACGAAACCGTTTAACTATAATCTAAGTATAAGCAGCGTAGTAAATCATCATACCAAATGTGATCAAAAATTTTCACCGTCTCCCAAGTCCATTTCATTAGAAGTGTTTATATCAATCGATCGCGTCATTCAAGCGTGACAGCTCCTGATTACACATCTTAGTCTTCTCTTTGTACGCTCAGTTTCGTGTCATTAGAGGACATGGTCAAGTCGCTGAGTAGCGCCGTTTGATAACTGAGGATAGTCGAACGACAGTGTTTCGGGCAAAAGAATCTAAGACTCGATCCTATCGTCTAATTTTTATCAGATGGTAGAGACTCCATTGATAGGAACATTGCAGCTGTCTACCTTGGGAGACCAGGTGTCGTATGTCCATGTAAGCAGTGAGTGAGCGGCAGCTCGTTGGAAACGCAACTTTTTACTAGGGGTTGTCTCATCCCCTGACTACGATGGTTTCTGGAGTTTAAGGGTTGCTGTCCTGATACAGTCAACACAAAGCGTTCTACCATTGAACTAGAAGTGTGTCGGTTCCTGTGACATCCTGATGAGTCTAGTTCTACATTCGTTTTATCCGGACCGAAACCGTTGGCTTCACATACAATACGATCGGATGCCAGTTCGAACTATTCAGAATCCTGTCCGAGAACGACAAAATGTTCGACCAACTCGTGGTCTAAGATGCAATACCCGTTATTGAATTGTATTTCTCGATAGTTATCGGAAAGGAAATGCCATCACCCAGTTCATAATTTAGATAAATAGAACTGGTCCCATGCGGCACAACTGGATGGTGCCGGGATCAGATGAGACTTTCGGGTACTCCTTACCGTAGACGCGCACGAGGATATATACTCTCAACTGATGACCCTGACGACCTAATTTATCTTTCAGATACCCCATCATTTCGTAGTATGTTTCCGGGTGACTTCCTATTGGTCCATTCAACGTTATGGTGAAAGTCAATGAATCACGCGACTTGGCTACTGGACTTTATGGTAATGTCCTGAAATAAGTCGCGTCTTGACGATCCGATTAAAACATTTACACTTCCCGAACAGAAACAAGGCTATTTGGTAACGCAGTTCCTATGACCTTGGCTGCTGTAGTGATGTGGCTAATACTCATGAGGTTCGCTCAAGTAGTCTTGCCATCTTTTCTAAAATAGAAGTAGAATGCAAATTTCACATTGAATAAAGCCAATTTTCGGGCATCGGATGCTCGTTTAGTAGTGACTGATTAGTGAAATGAGGATGATGTTGAATATGGGAGATTGACGTCTTATGTTAAAGTGCAGAATCGCTAATGTTTTTCTCTATTATTGCTGTAAGGTTATATGTGGCTTATGATTTTCCTAAGTATTTTATTTGGACTTGGGACTTAGTTGGATTGACGCATCATCTTTATCATCATAAACCAACAGCCTATCTTCTAGGGCCTACTGAAATGCTAAGTACAATGGGGAAAGCGTTTGGGATCTACAGTTGTACAATCGTTAGTCCGGGGGACAAAACGTGTCAAACGGTGGTAACAGGCTTCTTGGAACCCGACCAAGATGTTCGATGAGACCAAGAAAAATGATGAGAATAAATTTTTACAATGCAGATCGTCAAAAATGAAATGGTCTCAATGGACTTGAAAATATGTGTTGGTCGTAACTCAAGTTGCTGGTTTTCATAGGGTTCTGATCACTGAACTTGACTTAATGGTCTTATCACAGGATTTACTTATTTTTGTGCATTTATTTTAATAGATTAGGTCTACATTGGGGATTCCGGGCAGGTAAAGAGCCACCAGGTGAGAAGAGGTCTTGCTGTCAAAGCTGTATAATCTAGTGTGAATGAAGGAGTTTCCGGGAAAGTTCTCGAGATTGGAATCTCCACCTAGGGAAAATAAAATCATTTGTTCAAACAATTCACCATGAAAATTGTGGTTATTACTGCGAGACACGGCAAAATCGACTGCATTTTCCCTTTGGTTGTAGACCATGTCCGTCAACACCTTAAAAACAGTGCCATTTTAAAAAGATGCTCTGTTTTTTCGTGTTATTTTTGGTGGCCAGCTTCAAGTTTTCTTCCAAAACCGATTCTGCTCAACACACGCTATGGAGTAAACATTCTTTACAAAAACCAATGATGGGGGACCAAATTAGGAATTTGAATGCATGCATCTATCCAGTTGTCATTTTTGCGTCTGAAGTTCACATTCCATTAATACTGTTAATAATAAGAGTCGTCTGCCGTCGCACAAAAGTTGACAGTTTTTCAGTCCTATATGAATACAACCCGAATCTGTCTGTTGCTATTTCATGTTCATTTCGTGTTGTTTACTTTCAAAGGTTATTCGCCAACTTCGCGAAAATTTGACGCAACCATCCGAACTTACTGACGGAAAGTATTTACTAAATTCAGTCCGGCAACTGATCGAGCAGCTTCAAAGTGTGCACCAAATCTCCAGCGGAAAAAATAACCGAGCGCTCCATGCCGATGGCGAGTCACGCATGCTTTTGCATCCGGCTAGGCCATCATTGGGTTGTGTGTTTCACCTTAGTTTGTCGCATCTCAGTCCACGGCTCACTCAAATGCAGTTTGGTGACCAAGCTGATGCTACGGAATTCTCGACTCGCGTCGGTATCCCCTTACCTGGCAGGCCGGAACTGCAATCCGCTCATTTGATCAATCGAGTTGCCATTTTACCGACAAAAACGAAACCGAAACGTCTATTGTTCCGTGCGCGAAATGGTCAAACATATCCTTATCTTCTCAAGGGCCTGGAGGATTTGCGCTTGGACGATCGGATTATGCGTTTGTTCGAATTAGTCAATGTCGCATTGGCTCAACAAAAAGATGTTGATCTTACACAACTTAATCAAATGTGCGCACGCACCTATGCTATCACTCCCCTCGGGGTTAGAGCAGGCCTATTACAAATGGTTCATGGTGCTATCCCACTATTCAGCCTATACAAACGGTGGCAGATTCGTTCGACTAAACCATTTGGCACTCCAGAGGATTCGGATCCTCGGGCTGTTCAAATCCTTCGTCCGGGTGAGCTCTTTCACTCTCGGCTCAAAGAATCTCTTTTAGCCGCTGATTTGCCGTATCATCCGCAGGCACGCAGCACGTGGCCAATAGAAACATTGAGAGATGTGTTTTTATCACTCGAAGCGTCAACTCCTGGCGATCTGCTTTCTCGAGAACTGTGGGCTGCCAATCCGTCCGCCGCGTCCTGGTGGTCGACCAGCCGCACGTTCGGTCGCTCAATCGGTGTAATGAGCATGCTGGGCTATCTTGTTGGTCTTGGGGATAGACACCTGGACAACCTGCTTGCAGACTTGACTACTGGACACATCATCCATATCGACTATAACGTGTGCTTCGATAAGGGTCGAACTCTGCGGGTAGCTGAACGTGTTCCATTTCGCCTAACCCACATACTTCGTCATACACTGGGCCCACTAGCTCAGGGTCACCTTGTTCGTGGTACTTTCCGTGTGTCTTTGGAAAAAACTTTGTCTGTCGCCCGATCTGTGATAGACCCTTTTTTGATCCAACTTAAAGCATTTCTCATTGATCCATTGGTAGATTGGCAAGATAAGAAACAACCTGGATCATCATCCAACGTGATGGTAACCGATTTCACGCACCTCAGCGCTTATTACGGTGGTGGCAGTTCGGCGGCTCAAAATCATTATTGGGCTTCATGTATGCGTAAACGAAGTCGGGTCTCTGCTGAGCTCCGTACCTGGGCGGGTTTACTTGCTACTCGTTTGTATGATATGTACCATTCAACGTGTCTTCAAGATGTCTGCTCCGCACTAAGAACCGCTCGGTCTTGCTTTCGCGTTTGGGTCACTTGGTGTCAAATTTCGCGCGAGTTAGCCGAAGCAGAACAAAATCAAAAGATGCTTACTAATTCAGTAACGACCAGTCTCCGTGCAGCAGAGATACGATGCAAAAACTATGAGGCGGCCTCGACTTCTGTGTTGCAACTGCGTAGCTCGTTGTGTGACCAACTGGCTAAATGGAAAGCTGAAGTTCCTCCGCGTTGTCAAGTGTTTTCCAAGCTTTACGATCCAGTCTGGCTTCCCACTTTGATGGCAACGCAGACATCTGCAAATTCCGAGTTAAGCTCTGTGTTGACCAAGTATTACTTATTGGCCCGTGTCTATTTGGCACATCCCGGTTTATTTGCAGATGATAACGAGAGCTGGACTCAGGAATTATCAGAACTACAGGCCACTCTGGCACAGTTTGTTGACGGTACTGAATCATTGGATGCTTGCTTGGATCGGTTCTCTCATTTGCATTATCAAAAACTATCTCGTGAGCCAAATAAGCAACTTGTCACGTTACTTGAGGAAGCTGTTCATCGGAGTCGCTGTACGATAAGTGAATTACAAGATAGTTTTCAAAACAGCCATGCAACTACTGGTAGCACAGTGAATCAAGTAATTCGTGCGGAATCAGATAATTTACACTTGTTTATCTATGACCAAGGTGTTTTTGGTATCAGCGCATACGTGTGGGCCCTAATAGATTACCTTCCGGCAGTCATAGCCAATATATTGAGTTTAGAAACGGAATTCGACAATGAATCTCATGCGCGAGCTAGCGGAGAATCGTCTCAGTCCACCTCCGAGCTGACCGTCTTCAGTCAACTCGCATTTTCAGCTGAATATCTCACGGCATTGTTTACTGTGTTACATAATCAACTCACAGGTGCATTTCAGTTCGCTGCAGGTTTCGAAATGGATATGCAACGCGATATTGCTTTCATGTATGCTGTCCGTGATGCAGCTGTTTGTATATCTCAGCTGCATACCAACCTTGTACGACTTTTACTCTTACCCGAGACCGAACTGGCTCTCATTGACGCCACCTCGACCACAAATGATGGTGAATGTGTTGATCTGATTGAACAGTTCACCAGTCTTATGGCTCAGTATGTAACAGAGTCAGATTCTCTGAGTCTCAAAGATCGTGTCAATCATATTCTTCTTGCTTGTCGAAACACGCTGACTTCCCGTGATGTGCGTTTGCATCAGGTCTTGCTGGCGGTTCATCTCGCACTTACTAACACGACCACGCAGTTGGAGGAAATCTCCGTTCGAATTCGTGAGCTGAATCTCACTGAACCCACTTGGTTTTATGTGGATATCGTTGCTCAGTCCGTATCTAATCTGCTCTCTCGTTGTTCGAACTGGCGAAGTGGAGCTACCAGTCTATGGGGTTGGGAGCAAGCAAATGCGTCTGATTCTCAAAAAATGGAGCTCGAATCCGGATTTCGTTGCTCATGGGTGGATGAGGTATACGCGATGGGTCTGATGGCTTTCGTATCCATTTTGGAAGAGGGGCGTGCTCATTGGAGTGCCATACGAGGCACCAGTAGTGTTCCCACGCAGGATATTGTTCTTAATCACTCGTGCGAGGCAATCGATCGGTTTGTATCCCGTCTGGTTTCGCGCACCGGGTTGGCTAGTCTGGTGGGGTTTGCTTCTGGACGTTTGTTTTGCTCTCTGGTTGAGGATACGGGCGTTCCTATACGTCGCCTGCTGATGGAGAATGAACACAACGCAAAAGTTTCTGGTGTTCACAATGTCGTGTTACAACTTTCCGCAGAGAAATTGGCCGAAACTGCAGCTCTCCATTTGGCCTCTGTACAGCCGATGGCGGTACACCATTTGCATAGTTCTGCCTCTACTTTGATCCAGAGTTTGGCAATTCATGCGAATCAAGCCAACGAGGAGTTCGTTTCCACGGTCAAGCTCGATTTAGCTCGCAGACATTTTGATCGACTGCAACAAAGTTTAACTGTGCTCAAGTGGATTTCACCCCAAGAAATAAAACCACCAGAGAAGTCGGAACCGAGAGGAGACACAGAAATGTCTGAACAATTCAATTCAATTCAATCCACAACCATCTCATATATCCTGTCTGCCTTAAAACAGGCCGTGGCAAATGCTGGTGGTACCGATTCTGGTGATGTGGACCTTGCCAATCTGTCTCTGCGTGAGGTCGCTATTTCGGTCTGTTTTTCGGAAGAGACACGCATATTGTAAGTTACCTAGGCTTTTCTTTTCTCTCACCTTTGTGATAGTTATCATGGTTTTTTTGTCACACTTTGGGAGAAATTAGAAGACAAAATTATTTTGTCATGTCGGCGTTTTTGGAATCCCGTAGAATTTCAACTGTACTGACCTATATTGTTAGCTCACCAGCCGCTGTGACATAACGATTTAGAAATTCATTTCACTTTTGACAATATTGCTCTCTTCTTCACATTCAATGGGTCAACTAGACTTCACCGACAAACCAACAAAAAAACGTCCTCGTTTTACTACCCAACTGGTCAATAACTCTGCTGGTGGATAGTATGCTTATCGATCGACCCCAGTGAAGAATATATACGAAAAGCCCACCGTTTTTACTTCGTATAGGTGATTCAACGCTTAAGTGGTGCTTTGATAATAATAATAATAATAATAATAATAATAATAATAACGCGTTGCACTTTATTCTACGCAGTATGATCTAACTTTAGTCAGTTTGAGGAAACTTCGTTTGCTTGTGACAAGATAACTCATGGTTTATGCCACGACTATTATTGTTTTGTTCGTTCATGTTGTCCTTATCGCGTTGCTTGTTTCCATTATAGTGGGATTGAATCTTACCCCGGCTATATTGAATCCTTGCGTTTACTAAAAGAACTGAAGACGGCCTTACTCGAGGAAGCGAATTACTCGTCCCAGCTAACCGAGCTGGATAAGACACTTCTCGTTTTAAAGGTGAGCGCTCCACCACCAATGGCTATTCTAATAATTATACTCCTCCTTCTACCATTACTCGTTACTCATGCATTTGTTTGATTTTTTTTCTGATGTTCATGCAATCTCTGCCGTTCTGTAGTTTACCGTTTGCCAGCTGCATCAGTTTCAGTAAATGTGCAAATCACTCAAAGTTTCCATCTGCGCACAGGTTTGTCGATTCTTGCGTGCTGTAACGAAACTTCGAACTCAGTTAGACTGCTAAATGGGTGGTTTTACTTATTAACTGTCATTCCATCGTGAACCAGGTGATTAAACCACGTTCATCACACAGCACTACCACTCGCTACCTTGATAAATCTGCAGTGGCAGCACTAGTAACATATTTACCGTCGTATAGTAGCTCCTCGGATGTTAGGGTTGTCCATTCCACCAGTATGATTTCGAATATAATTTGAGGTTGACAGTCTAACATGGCAAAAGGATATGGAAACAACTTGTGAATTGACTTAGGTAATCTTAGATTTGGAGGGTGATCATCTTGCTGGGTGGTTGGCGATATCACTCACAATTGCGTCGTAGTCGGTGGGATGTAGTAATTCCAAATCTCTGCTTATCTGCATTATTTTTTAGCTTTTTTAATTATGTTCTTTTCTCACTGCATTTCTGAGTAGTCGTGCAGTTGTACTACCAAAAAAGTACTTGTCAAAACTGAGTTGAACTAAAACTGTGCAGTGGGACGTTGCCAAACAAGTGTGCTTGTATTCCCAGGGAGTCGAAGTTCCCAAATTTGAACCGAACGATGTAAGGTATGTATATCAAAAAATCGATGCAAAGTGTGAATTTATGTATGGAATTGCTCAACACTATGTTACTGACTTTTGAGCATTTTCATACATCGGACAAATTTCAGTCACGATTTAAGACCTCGCTTCTATTGAATGGTTCTTCAGTTGATGAATTGGTTCTTTTTCAGAAGTTACTTGTTTAAGTACAACCGATAGTTTCTTTTATCTCCCATTCATTCAGTCCAAGTACAATCTCACTTGGCCAGCCGTTGATTGGCTCGATCAGCATTGTGCTTTGCAAACCGAAGAAGCCACGAAAAATGCTTGTACACTACGGGCTCAACTTCAAGCTGATGTGCGCGCTGCTAAAACACGATTCAGTCAAGCCCATTCGGAAATCATGCGAATCAAGTCGGAACTATTGACTTCGTCACCTAAGACAGATGATGGCGAGACATTCTCTACAAGTAATAATAATCAACCCACTGCGGTGGCGAATCGATACATGAACAAACGCTCTAGTGGCAAGCATGCCCGTTCTAATTTGTCTTCATCTCCTGGGCTCACCGTCTCCTCAACCGCCAACGATTTATCCGTGGCTGCATCGACGAAGGTATCCTCACTGGCAATTAGACTACGTAGTGCGCTTACAGCTCTTCAGTCTCAACGATTGACCGAACTTCGTCAATTGGTGAAACTACTCAGTCGTTACGAATCAGCACGGACACAAATTGCCATACATGAAGCCCCGGCTCTTAATCGAGTCTGGATCAATTGGCTTGATAAGCACCAAACTTGGACTAATCACGTTTTAACCATGTTGAGACAGTTGTCCAAATTTCTCTCGCAACTCGGATCGAGCACTCAGTCAAATTCACAGAATGACAGCAATACGAAACTTCAACCTTGCACCAAGCACCCGGATGAATTGACAGATCTGCAGTCTGAAGCTGAGATAGCGGATCGCCTGATGCACGATTGTTTATCTATTCACTCGGATTTATGGTCTTCGTTGCTCGAACCGTTGTTTCAGGCAATCGAACAAACCGTTAAATCAGACGATTCGTTATCGAACTTGGTATCACAATTACTTAACCCTGTTCAATCGAAAATGCGAGAACTGGTAACCTATGATCTTGATCACTATCAGCAACTAGTAGTCCAATCCGAAGGGACCATTGTGGACGTCACACATAACTTGGATATAGAATTAGCTAACGAGCAAGAAGTAAGTCCTCAAAGATCAATTTCTACTTTTTCCTTTCGTTCAACGTTATTCGGTGAATGGGGTGATTGTTTGGTCATGTAGAACTTTGGGAAATACTAGGCCCACGGTCGAGCCGTTAGCTAAATAAACAGCCAAAGACATTGAGGAGGGGTCTAGAAAACCTGACGTGTGATAAGACCTGTGTGAATGTCTCTTTTCTTCTTGCATTTCTTTCACGTTGTTTCCATTTTTGCGATGGTTCCGGAGACACTAGATTTGTTCACACATTTGTGACATATATATATATATATATTGTAAGTAGTATATGGGTGGGTGAAGCCCACTACCGGTTTCGCCGTCATTGCCGCTCGTCAGATCATAAAATCGTGAGCAGCTTCGCAAAGTTTTTTCAAGTCACAGTTATGCTCTTCTGTAGCCCGCATATCGTCATGTTGTTCAGATATGCAAATGTCCCCTTCAAGTCGATAAGTTGGCTGAAGAAGAAAAGGAAAGGTTCATCGCCTACGCTCATTTAATAAGGGAAAAACAATTGGAGAGATTACGGTCAGCGCTGAGGAAATCCGTCAGTCCAGACAAACCTAGTGGTGAGTTCCCGTCGGATCCGAAAAGATTCGTCCGCAACTTGTCTTCTGTAAGCCTGGATAAGAGATTGCTTGAAGTCCTATCATTAGGACCGAAATTCTGTCGCCCATCTAACAAAACCAAGCAACTAGATATGGAGGTTGAATTTGAAAATCTGTTTAGTTAGCTGTCGGATCTTATGTCGTCCTCTCCGGAGAGTTTAGAGAAACTTAAATCCGGTCCCGTCAACTCATGTTGCCAATATCGTGACGAGAGACTAGTAAAGCGAGGATTGGTAACGCCTGAGTACTTGAAACGTCTAAAAGAACTACAAACAAACAATGAAATAATGTTGACCAAACCGGATAAAGGAGCCGGTATTGTTATCATCAATAAGTTGGACTACATTGAGAAAATGAATAGAATACTGGGCGATGAGTCAAAATTCACAGTCTCCAACCGAAAAGGATAGGACAACTCAAATAGAAAAATCAAATTCTATGAAATTACGAGCCTTAAAACAGAATGGAATAATTGACGCCTTAACTTTTGAGTGGATACGACCCACAGGTACAACAATCCCCAGATTGTACGGCCTACCGGAAGTGCACAAAGACGGAGCTCTAATGAGGCCTATTTTGGACATGTGTAATTCTCCGTATCACGCCTTATCTAAGTGGTTAGCCAGCTTACTAGGACCAGTCAGGGCAGTCATTTCTAGACATAGTGTGCGAGATACATTTCATCTTACAGAAACTATTAAGAGCCTATGTCTTGAAGGGAAGCAGATGTTATCACTGGACTTAGTTTCTCTGTCTACGAATATTCCGATCAGCGAAACTATTAGTTACATTTGCGAGTACATTCAAGATAACAACATCTCCATAGGGATCCCATTGGATGAACTGAAACAGCTATTCTTTGTGTGCACCAAAAATGTTCAATTTCAATTCAGTGGTGAAATATACCGGCAAAAGGACGGAGTGGCAATGGGGTCTCCTCTGGAACCATTGTTTGCTGATATCTTTATGTCCAAACTGAAGATTAATGAACTGCGCCCACCAATCAGGCACTGTACCGTTTGCAAACGTTATGTTGATGATATACTGTGTTGTAGACCAACATGCAGACGTAAACCACATGTTACACACGTTTAATAGTGTCCATCTAAAAGTACATTTTACACTAGAAAAAGAAGCAGACCATAGTTTAGCATACTTAGATGTGTGCATAAGGCGACGGCATAACGGATCTGCACAACTATCAGTCTATAGAAAGGCAATATGGAACGGACAGTACATTCATTTTCACAGCTTTGTGCCGTTACAAGCGAAGAGGAACCTAATATGCTGTTCAGTTGATAGAGCAAGAAGAATATGTACGGACGACACAATTAAAAATGAACTTCGTTTCCTGCGGAGCGTATTCGTACAAAATGGATACCCCGAAAGATTCATAAATAAAAATATGGAGAAAAAAACGAAGTAAGACTAAAAGTAATAGGACCAATGAGGAAACCCGTATACGTTCGTTTGCCTTTCAAAGGTAACACGGAAGCGGAAATTATCCAACGGAGACTGCCGAGTTCAATCAGTGGAACATTCTTTGCTGCACAGTTAAAAACTGTATTCACATCCAAACCGATCATGTGTTTCCAACTAAAGGACAGACTGCCAGATTCTGCAGCCTCATTCTGTGTGTATTCATTCACCTGCTCCTGTGGGACCAGGTATATTGGCCGCACGACCAGGCGTCTGTCCGATCGCGTTCGAGAACACCTCCCGGCTTGGTTGAGTACAGTAACAATTAAGGCAATCACTAGCGCGGTGTGTTCACACCTTGTCGAGTCAAACCACTCAGTGAACGTGACAAGTGCTTTTCGCACCATCTATAAAGTTAGGAGCGGACAATCAAGAACTGTCAAGTGTCGCATCTTGAACACAGTCGAAGCCGTATGCATCCGTTTGTACAACACCCCTTCTATGAGCTCGGAAACAATTTGTCCAGACTCTTAAACTTCCCTGGCCCACTTGTCATCCTACAAGTGGTCTACAACCTGATCGTGTGACAAATTTATCAATCGCACATACACACAGACGCATTTTTTATCTTGAGTTATTTTGTTAGCTGTCCTCTAGAAGCAAGCAAAATCGTTCGCAACTCCAAAGGGAATGCAGCGAACCTAACAGAGATTACGGCAAGCTTATTGGTATTTGACGACTCTGTAGATCTAATGTGCTTTATACCAACCAACGGGAGATAATGTCGGTGATTTCGTCTATTCTTGGATAAGCATTCAGATGAAGTGTACCGATTGATAGTTTGACTGTAGTCGATCACCATTCACCGTTTGTGATTACCAAAACATGAATGGTCCGATGACGACATCTTTTACCGGTTTAAATTTTTCTTCGGCAGCTGAATGGCGGCGTGATTTGCTTATAATTAGTTCAAATTTTTAAACATCTTCGCTGAACAAAGGTGAAGAGTCCACATCAACGGCTAACAAACTAAATAGGCAGAATGAGGGCTTAGTCCTGGGGAATGGAATTTCGACTGTACTGATGCGTTTTGAGATATTCATAAGCAAAAAGCATATCGGAACAAAGATATTTGTGTGTGCATATTTTAACGTTTCTGTATTGATAAATTTCATATTTCAACCTAACTAAACAGTGACCATGAATAAAACTCGTCAAATACGCGCTCGCCATTGAGCTTTTATCACGCAACTTTATAACCAACCGGCCAGTTGAATTGTTTAACAATAGACTTCGCAATGTAGCTTTCCAAATTCCTGGTGTCGATCAGGGCTTTCAGTGAAACGTTGCTGATAAGACCATCAGTTATAGCATGAGAGAGACTACTGGGTGTCTCAGCGAGAGTTATTGATGACAAGCAGTTCCGGACTGATTATGCAGTTTTTTATAGAACCGACAAATCTTCTGGCAAGGACCCTTCTTGTCGCACGCTTTGCAGACAGCGTCACATGCAGGACATAGTGCTCTTGCGTGTCTACCGAAACCACGGAAGAAACACTTCCTGGATCCCAAATTTGCAGCTGCAGAAGTGCTGGTGTACTCCACTTCAAAATTTGAACTGTCATTCGCCGGTCTCAATTCGGAAGTATTGGATGTAAATACAACGTAAGCTGCTTCTGATCGGTAGGACTGAGTGGGGTTGAGCCATTTCGAGAGGTCGTACTTGCTCAAAGGCCGCCTGTAGGTGAAGGTAGACGTTGTCGTATCATCTGTGACTGAAGTCCTGTGATAGTATCTTCCGGATTTTCCTCTGCCGTTACCGATTTGAAATTACAGTTTTTGATCAGCAGTTTAAGCTTCTTCATGAATTGACCCAGATTCTCATTAGCCCGTTGTCTGCACGTAGGTCATATCTTTCTAGCGAAAATCTCGTTCTTTTGTTAGATATACAACTTCGTGAGGATGTCTCTAGTAGATTGGTAAATTGCTCATCCCCGGATATAATCATAAAATTTGGGAGGTACCCAGGTAACCAATGTTCTGAGTTTGTCAAGTTGTAGGGATTCGATACTCTCCAAAAAGTATTTGAACGTGTCCAACCACTTTGTTTTTCTGTCACTGGAGAATTTGGGACTAAGAATCCGTTCCATTGTTTGTAGAATAAATTGATGATGATTTTGTAACGTTCATATTCAGAAGTCGTGAGCCCTGAATGGAAGCTTCATTCAGCACACAACTGAGATATGCAATCTGGAGTGTTGAAAAAGAAAACATGTTAAAACGGTATGCAAATAATAAGACAATTTGCAACCTGTATCAGGCTAGTACTGTCCTTATTCACATTCGTTGTTTGGATCTAAGTGTTGATTCTCTGAACCACGTTCTCCAATCTCCATCGTTGATTGCATTATTTTTTGAGTGAAACAAACTTCCTCTCATCGATTACATGTACCTTTCGATTTACCAAATGTTTTTTTTCCATTTCCACTCTTCTCCAAAGTTGGCGTCTGCGCATGTACGCACCAATTCGCATCCTCCTCTCGACTTTCGCACCTTGGTTTTCTCAACTTGGGATCACAATTTAGGTGGCTGAAGATCCGTTTCCTTTTCTGCTATTTTTCCGCTACTTCAGTAGCCATGATCCATCATTCTGCTTCACGCCCGTGGATTCAAATCATTCTTAGATCTGAGCCCACTTTCGTTTGCGCCGGTCGGTTGCACCGACACGAAAACCACCGGTTTTAGAGGATAATCGTAGATGAGAATTACAATCGCCGCCCCCAATGCGGTTATCATCACATTCGACTGCCTGGGATTCAAGCGAACTTTGAGAACAACTGTCACTCAGGGTTTCAAGTCTTGTGGGACTAAGAAACGATGGATATATTCGACTTCATTTACTCCGTTAGTTGTTTGTGGGCCCTTCCCCCATGTTGCCTCATACAATAGGGTCCGGAAACTGACCAACTGCCTGCGAAGTGACCGCGAGCAGTGATAGATAGGTAGGTGCACGGAAACTGAAAAGACTATCAGCCATAGGCGCAAACACGAAAGCCAAGTGGTTATTGGTCAAGAAATCCGATGGCACTAATTTATTCTCAGAAGCGTTAGGTAGAACTCTTTAGGGAGCTCTTCATTCGGTTCTGATCGCTGAGCGGGATGTTTAGATTGCAGACGTTTTGTCACCATTCGGGATTACATCGTTAGTGCACGTTCACATTTGTTGAGGTTCTTTGTTTGTGGGGTTGTCATTGACCTTGATCTTGAAGTACCTTGGCGACCTTGACCTGGGAATTGTGCGTCTGTTTTCAAATTGATTTCTGTTAGTTTGACTTATAAATAGAGAAGAACCCAACAACTGCGCGCATGCGCTGACTTCCGGTTGTCGAACGAAGGTCGATCATATACAGCAGCACTAAGGTCCTTATCCAGAAACTTCTGTTGAAGACATGTGCGAAGATGTTCGCTGTTCATGTACTGTTGTTTTCGCAATGATGGTAGAATATGGTGGGAATATTTTGTGAGTAACTGGGAGGTTGGACGTAAGTTACTGCGTCAAAAGGTTTCATCCTTAGCAGTGGCATTAAATCTGACTTCCAGAGCAACTTATCAATGTGCCTAGGTCATTCATAGATGAGTCCCTATTTAATTTTTTTGACTGAAATGCGACGCTTGTACTAAAAGTCCATACAATACAATAGAATAATTTATACTATTTCTTGGACTCCATCTGTGTCAACCATTGTCTCTTGTGCTGCATGCTTCCAAACGACTCGACATAGGGGTTGGACGTCTCAGGTCCCGAGTCGACTGCTCTCCCTGAACGCCTCACAAAATGCTCCCAGATCGCCGGCTTCTCACATAACCTATGCCGAGGAAGTCCTACGCACCACCTTCTCGTGGCGGAGTGTTTTCACAAAAGTGTGAGGAAGATGGCGAATTCCGGGCCTCCTTCACTGGGTTGGTTAAACCCTGATTCCAGCCGAACCACAGGAGACGTAAGAAAGCGTACTGTTATGTTCACCAACATTTGTGGAAGACGATCGTACTGGGCAGTGATATCCGACCCCATCCAAAGGGTGTAAGAACTGAATAATCGGTCACCGATCCCCAGTGGGTTGCATGACCCCAAAATTGTCCGCTGCCTTGTAGGTTAGATTGTTTGGTCAGAGGCTCGGGATAGGATTTTCTAAATCAATCGTCTACTTCGATTTCGAGTTCCGGGTAGTATCAAGCCCACAGAAGACTCATAGATTTCGATGAATGGCCTTTAACGTGGAGATGGAAATAGGTTGAACTGTGCACATTGTTCCCTTTTTCTTTCTTTTTTATGGGTGTTTGTATTCATCCTTCGCCACCATTTCGTCGTAAAACTTGCCTTGAGAAAGACTATCCACGGTAGTTGAAACGTTGGCGCACTGCATCTACCAACAGCGCTGTGTTATTAACATTATATCATTCACAATAATTTACAGATTAATTGATTCTAGAGGCGTACTGTATAGACCAGGCCTTCTGACCAATAACTCGTTGGTTGGTTCTTTGAAACCGTTAGCCATTCAAGTACGAGGCCCTCAGTGGCACCATGGTTCCGACGGAAATGGATGGTGTAAAAGAAAATTCTCAAAGTGTTCTCACATGTCGTGATCTCCATTCTTTTTCCCCATTTTTTCTGCATTATTTCTTCGGTCTCGATGACACTTAAGCTATGATCATGTGTGTGCGATATATATATATCCGGCAGACTGTGAAAGTGGGTGTACAGTGATCGTGTGTTTTTCAAGTGTTTTTTTTTGCAAGACAAAGCTTCGCAGTATGCTGATAACGAGTGTGATGTGAATCTACAGCCCTTTCTTTCTTGTTTGCCAATTTACCCTTAGTCATGGGTTCCATTAAATAGTATGGTTTTTCCGACCACGAGTTATTTCCTCTTATTTGATACAGTTGTCAGTAGTTTAGTTTTTTATGGTCTTCCTTCCTGTGTTTTTGAATCGAACTAACATTGCACAGTAAAATCGGTTCTTCTGTAAGGCTCAAACGGCCCGTTGAGGCAGGAAACATGCAAATACTGTCGTTGTTTGGATATCATTGTCTCCGCAACAGTGGTGGGATCCAATAGGGGATTTTCATTATCATCGCTGAGGTTATTTGTATAGTTCTTGGTCATTGAACTCACTCGGTTGGATGAGCACTCAGTCGAAACAGCCTAATGTATTTGAGCGCATGTTATGCCTACCTACTGATCGACTCCTTCGGTATCGACGGCAATAGTTGGAAGATGGGTCAAGGTAGTCAGTCCAGGATGTGGTCGAAGAGTCTGGAAATTCTTACTGCTTGATCGTTATGGATTGATTGGTCGAGTTAGATTACCGGGTTGGGGTCCAAGAGATTTCACCAAGCGGTCGTTGGCAGCATTAGATGATACGGCTTAGCTCTCCAACTGGTAGCATTCATGCAGTCGAAATTTTTCCTTGCTATCCTTGTGCCATTATTTGTTGCTGCGGCGTAGCAACCGAAATCAGGACAAAGTTTGTGGTTGTGAAACCTTAGATTGAACTTGTCATTTGTCAAGAACTAACTGTACTATAATTCAGTTTTTATCGGGTCATAGTCACCATTAACGTGCAAAATCGACTTATTTGCTGCATTACTCATTTGATCAATTTACATGCGCATTCTCTGCCAGTTCCTACATTAAATCCTTCTCTATGTGGCTTTCCCTTCAAAGCTGAATACAATCAATCCATTGGCTCTTGAAGTTTGGTGTCGTACCCGAGATCGTCTATTGGGTCACGACCCTCTACTTGCCCCGTATCGCACTGAGCCAAATTCAGCAACTGTGCATGCCGACGATATGACTGGTGATGTTGATGGTAGTGCTGATATCGGCCGTGGTATGCCCGTCCACGAGCAAGTCGAATCATGTATCCGCGCTGCGACAGACATTGATAACCTTGCACTAATGTATGAAGGCTGGACAGCTTGGGTGTGATTCAGTCAAGGCAAGCTGAGGGTGCCCCTCGTCACTTCTCACACTCGCCGTCTGTGGCGGAACCCATAAAATCAGCGAAAAGGTGCGCCGCTAAATGCGCTCACGCATCCAACTTGCGTGTCTTCAACTGGGTGTGTTCGCAAGCGGCTTTTTGTCCAGGATGATTCAGTCCTCCTCTACATAAGCACTTACGTGCTTATTTGTTGCTCGCTCGATATCTCGGAGTTTGGTTCCAGCCATTACCATCAGTAACAACATCAACAACAACAACGAGATCGCGAATCAAGCAACAGCACCAACCACAGTCTCACTCGTGCTGTTCGAACTGTCAACGTCGATAACAGCGTTGCGTGATTGCTGCGTGAAGGTCAAGTCCAATCCAATACAATCTCATCCTGTTTGCCGTTGCTCGTCACCCGATCGAACAGGATCGAGCAGTGTTTGTGTGGCCTCGTGTTGTATGGATCAGCTATTGCCTCCAAAGTATCCCCGAAGTCGCGATTTCACCCCTTCCCTGTTAATTACACTTTCGTGATATCCGGACAGGATAAAACGACTCAACGAACAGTGTTAAATCACGGTTTTGGAAACTGCTCATAACTCAACAATCTCTTTACTATTACCAGTCCTTGTTATTGTCTTCTCAGTCGCTACTCGCCCAATTGTACTTGGTATACGATTCTGAATGATGCCGTATCAAATAATATCGGTGCTACCACCGTTGATTAAATAGTCTTCATTCCGGTTATCGAGATGTAAGCGGAAGTTGCAAGAACTATGCCACCGGTACTACTGCCAACGACTTCTCCGGTAATTTTTGGTTCGTCAGTTTTTCTGTGCTACTATCTCATATAAGTTCTGTTTGTTTTTGTTTTACAGTGCGTATATTAGGTATATGGTCATAAGTCATTTTATCACCTCAACGACCGGATTTCGAATCTCAGCTACACTGGTCATTGTTTTTCAACTGACACTTAACGTGCTGCTAGATTTGTGGTTGACGTCATCTGTCCTATTGAGATTTTGCTTCAAGTCTGTTATGGTTCTTAGCCGTCCGCCCGACTCTGATGTGGGATAAGACTCTTCCACAACACTCATTCTCGAAGTAGGAATTGAGAAATAGTCCTCCATTAATAAGGAACTCGAGGTTTTGTGATTTACTTCAGTGAACCCTTTCCTGTGTTTTTGTTGAGACAAACAATTGAATTGAAACAATGGTAGGACTAGATTATTATTTGTTTAACAGATAGCACCCAACATTGGTGTTCCATGACCGGGACGACGTGTCACATGTAGTTTTAGGGATTATTGTTGATGCTTTTCCTTCGCCAGTAATGCAACCTACACAGCGTCCAGTATCGATCTTTTTAACGCAGCCCAAAGCATCCCGCCACACAAGCACGTATCTTGTACTGTTTGTTACAACTCCGTTTCCTAGTCCCTTTCTCTGATTCCCATACTGATGCTGCATGCCCCTTACGCCAATTCGACTTCGGTCCAATAGATCATGTCAGACAATGATCGTGGTGGCTGATTGCTTAATTTCAACTCTGTCTAGTCCACCACTTTCGGTTCAGAAATTTATTTTATGGGAGCTTTATGTAGAACTAACGCTCTGTCTTTTATTTCTTTCAGGTCGTTTACGGTGCTTCGCCGTCCGTGTTACCATTCTTAGCTTGTCGTTTTCCTGTCTGTTCCCGATCGTCTCTTCCCACTTGCTTTTCGTTATCGCTGATCCTAATTCCCTTCATAATTGTTTGTCCCTAGTCATTTGCATGTATGAATTCACTTAATAAGATATACGAAATTCATCATCCATCCTCCTATTGTTCTTTCAAAAAACCGTTTCTCACCGAAAACTTCCGTTCCTCTATCCTTAGGATCTCCCCGCCCCTCCTATCCTCAAATTTACCGGGGTTTTTTTCTCATTCAAGCTCTTTTATTTTAACGTTTGATGTATATCCGAACTCTCTATCCTAATCGTTATAGTGTGACTCTTGTTTTTCCACCACACCTTTGGTTACAACCCTAATTTCTGTGCTTATTGGGTCCGTTGTCTAACAGAAAATGGTTCGGTGCCTGTGAGTGGACATTTGCAGGTAACGTTACTTGTTCATTGAAAAAGGTAAGCCACGGTCGTGGCGTGAAGGCGGTCCTAGCTTTCGCACAATAAATTGTGGCCTGGAAGGCCTTTCCTCCGGTAGTTCCTTAGGTACGTCAGTTCACCACTTGGTTGAAGTTTATACATCAGCACCTATTCAAATCTTTTACATGGCCAGATTTTTTTCGTTAGGATTGCATGCAGTGACCGTGTGAGCAATATACAGATTAGGAATCTGGTATTAGATTTCGGTTCTGAAGATATTTTATATGTTTATGAAGATTTCGTTGATTATGCCACGTGTTACCTATAGCACACACCCGTCTATAATGCTATGCCCTATTTTGCGTTTCTCCCACGGAGTGGAAGAAGCCACGTGGAAATCAACAGATGACATGACAACATGGGACGATAAATGTGCAGGTAAAGTGTGTCTCATGTCTTTGTGGTTGGGTTCCCAGAGGTCTGACAACTAGTTGGCTGGAGACACTGAGGGAAACGGGAGCGAACCGTAAACAGTAAAAATTATGTCATTTTCTGTCGAATCAAAATGATTGAAAAAAAAGTGTCTGTGCAGTTTCATTCTATTCGGGGTTTTAATTACTTCCTTATATTCCCTGTCCTCCTCGCTTATTCATTTTTCTTATGGCAATGTGCAGCCTGCATGTGTGTCCAGCGGTTAGTAGGACTTACTCTGCTGCTTTACACTGAATAAGTATGTTGATGTTTTGTCTGTCGGTGGGCGCATGCGTTCGCTCAAGAATAGTCTTCTCTCCACTGGGCATTAATCGAGGTCATTACGCCTTATTCGCCCTCCACTAGTCGTTTTATTGGCGGTATAGCTGCTGATGTATGCCCGCACATTGTGGATCGATCGGTGACATATTAGGGAATGTTCGGGAATAATGTGGTAGGGGATATTTCAGAGATTAGTACATTCTGTCATCTCGGCAGTGCTGTTCCGATCGACCAAATGTTAGGCCTGATCAATGGATATGGCTTAGCGCGTGCCTTTAAACAAGTTCCCACTGTTTATTTAGCCAAAAAATTGTTTTTTTTTCATTGGCCAATGCGGTTTTCACAACCGTCGCCAGCATGCTACGTTGCAACAAAGTCTACTCGATGACGAAGTAAGTGAAGGAATTTCGAGTAGGCAAGTGGAAAACCGCAGGAAATATTGGAGTTTTCGTGCCTGATTTCCAATTTCTAACTGTTCAAAAATTAGATTTTTCGATTAATTGAAGAGGAATTCGCATAATCAACTCCTTCGTCCGAAATGAAATTATTGTATGGGATTCGCCATCCTCCACCAGTAGTTATACCACCATACCTTCAGTTTGTCGTGTCTCGTCGATCGATCATCCGTTAGGTGCCGTGTTTTCCTCACATGAGAGAACAGGCTGATTTATCCTCATGATTGATGTCAGTTTCGTAGTGCTTTGTCCACCGTGACTGTCGATTTCGCTTAGACAGTCTGGTTGCCATCTTGGTCTACGCGGCAGTACACCATCGATGCACCGAATCCCTCCCACCCCAAGAAAAGTTGTTATTGTTCGGATACCTAAAGCTGGTATTAGGCTGATGTCCTCCCGTTATCGCTTTTTAGCGGTTGTCTTCGTCTTTTAATCCGAACGGTAGTGATTATCGGGAATGCTGAGCCATTCGAATGTGACTGAGCTTTGTTACTGATCGTGACGTTTGAGACACGCCGCACAATATTGGAATAAGCTATCCCTTGTTATTAACCGAAATACGCATCTCCTTCCTGAACTGTGCAGATTACAGTTGACAACTACGCCGGTGCCGTCTTTCAAGTCAAGAAAACCGATGTTCGCGCCGGATGCATCTATTCTTGACTTGAGCAGAAAGCATACTGTTTACTCCGCCACTCCGCGGGAAATTTGCTTGCTGACATCTGTTTGACTGTTGATAATCAATCAATGGCAACGGGTATCGCCATCAGTAGCTCTAAACTGATCCGTCGAAAGGTTGATTCCATCGGTAAAGTGGACACGGATCGGCAAAACTAAACAGCCTTAGTGACAGGCCGCTTTTGGATTAGTTAAGATCATGATCATAACGGCAAGCTCGCCGCGGAGAATCCTGTCAAGCAAC
This sequence comes from Fasciolopsis buskii, assembly GCA_008360955.1. Lineage (NCBI taxonomy): Eukaryota > Metazoa > Platyhelminthes > Trematoda > Plagiorchiida > Fasciolidae > Fasciolopsis > Fasciolopsis buskii. Next base: position 188,877 of record LUCM01004448.1, on the reverse strand, counting down.
TGGGTTTTGGCAGTTTATCTGCAGGAGTTCGGGTTTGTATCTCTCGATCGGATGCATTCAGTGGAAGACTGATTTAAGTGCTGCTATCGTGACAGGCGATCATATTTTGCCTCCGGTGTGCTCACTTCCTCCGATGGCAATATCTAATGGAGGTTGCAAGACTCATCCTGAAATAATGACAATTCGTTCCCTGCACATATTCCCACGAATGTTCCTTTTGAGCCCGTCTCTACCTGGTTCCAGTAGTTCACATTATGTGGGCTGTTTTTACATCCAAATCTATCAGTCAGGTAATCCAAATTTGTGATCTGTTCAGCCTCCGCGAGCGCACGCGTTTCTGGATCCTCCCGTTTCGTATATCGGGTTTGCATTTGCGAGTGATTTGAGACGCGTCGCATTGATACTAGCCAGCTGGTGTGAACAAACAACCCCTGGGCAGGCTGTCTGTAGGAAGTAACCAGAATAAGACGGGGGAACTGAAACAATCTGGCGGAATGGCTAAAGGTCGATGCGACTTTTTGGCTGCTCAATTTAAAGCCACTCAGGCTTCATCTTAGATCATATCCAATGATTGAGTTGTTAATGTAATTCAGGTCGTTGAATTTCAATGCGGCGGCCACTCCGTTTGTCTTACCGGGTTATTGAATGCTCCATAGCTAAAATATCAACCTTTTAGGTAAAGTCAGTTATGTTCACGCCAGTATGTCCAATTCTTTGCGCATCTAGCTCTTTTCGGTAGATGTTATATTGAATGCGTAGTAGCTTCCTGAGTAGTAATGACATGCCCTAATTACAAATACGACCGTGCTCACTATGCCATGCGATAAACACAATTCAGTCCCCTAGTAAGGTGTCAGTGACCTGTGCATTTCTAGTCCCGGCTAATCGACCAACCTTAATTCTCAAGTTATGCTTCGTGTGCTGTGAAGATTAGACCGTCTGAACGATACATAGGCATTGAACTGATACTGACCAAAAATCTTGTCATTTAGAATACAGTGTGAAAATCACGTGGTCGTTCCGAACAGTCACACGAAGTGAAACCGATTGGAGCTCATGAGTCGTGATCAACAACTGCGTGAACTTAGCCTGTGTTCGTTCGTTTTGATCATAAAAGTAGTTACCCTAATTGCAATGTGAAGGTGGATGACGTTGGTTCTGGACGCGTTTTCAATGTTCTGTTCGGGGGACCTGTCGATGCCGGCGATCCAGTTTTTTTTTCTTATGACAAATCACTCATGTACAAACTGCCTCGCGGTCGTGGTTCGCATTATCGACCATTCACAATAATCTTTGGTGCCTTTGCAAGCGAGTTGGCACCCACCTGTCTCCTCACTGTGAACCGTTGGTCAGGGAATCTGGTCTACAAGGCGTTTGGTAACCGGTGGTAGCCAGTGATCAGTATTCCATTACTTAACCGAATCGTTCTAAACTATTAGCCCGGAACTCAGCTGGAATCCAGAAGAACCGTTGATTGAATGCTCAGTTTATAAGTATTGTATTCCGAACACGTATTCTCGGAATGTATGTACACGAGTCAGAGATTAGCAATAGCTTACACTTGGATGTTCAAGCTACTTGCATGCCGGTAGGAACAAAAATCTGGGCCATCATACTTAGGTTTCAACCGCATGCGGAATAATTCACGAGAACCAGGTGATTAATCTGGCCCATACCGGCCACCAATCAGAATCAGGTGAGTCCGTGTGTGTATGCTCGCCTTGTGCGCATGTCCGCTCAATCGTCAGCACGTGCACGTTTATGTTTCAATCGATTCTATTCTCAATGACGGCGGCGTGCTCGTGTTCATCATAGCAGATACAACATCACTCCTTCCTCTGGAAACACGAAAGTTACAGGACCGGTAGTTTCACAAAACGTATGCTTAGCAAAACAGTATGGCGCAAGGTTCTTTGTCACTATTTGTGGTACATGTTTTGCGTGTGTAACGAAAGAAAGTAAGAGACCAGAATACCTCAGCAACTGGGATTGAGGAAAACAGAAATCACGATGGAGCAATTGAAACATTAAAACGCATGTAGTTGAGAAAATGAAACGTCGCATGTTTGTGAGTGTATGCTGTATCACCAGAATTAACGAGTAAAAATGAATTGTGTTCACCATCTTTCTGCTCTGAAAAAGCTTGAAGAAAGAAGTACAAGAATAAGTGTCACACAATCGAAGATACGAATGTAGCGCCGGACGGCTGAAAAGAACAGAGTACATGTTAGGCGCAATACAAAATGGTCGCGGCGACCAAACGTTGCGAAAGAAGGGGCAACTATCGCAAGATTTTGTTCAGCGTAAGAGAAAAATTTAAGACGAAAAAAATTGAATGGCAAATGGGCTCTCGATACTCTCTGCAGCAGAATGCGAAATTAGTAAGGTCCCCTGTAGAAAAAGCGTTGGAAATAATCGCGACTTTTCACATCACAGGGATTTTTCTGTTGGATCTCCAACCGGAACTTTGATTGAAAAGTTTCGAACCGGGAGCATTGAGACGTTGACCAAGAGCGGACCTAGGAGTATGCACATGCTTATCACTACTCACCACGCTCGAAGCACTGGGAAGCAAAGTCCTATTTACTCTGCACGACCACCGATGCAGTACTATTCACGGAGGTTTGTGGACGAATGATGCTACGTAGTCTATCCGCTAAGCAGGAGAGCGATTAAGGTTCTTTCCCAAAGCAGCGGAAAGTGATCGAGTGGAAGCCTATACTTGGATCAGTTATTCATCCACTTCTTTCTCTGACTGAGTTGTCAGCTCAAATCAACCTGACCAGAAGAACTGTTCACCAGGCCTCTTCTAGTTGACCTTTCAGAGATGATTGAACATTTTTCTTAGTATAAATTGTGTGTCAGTGAACCGGACTTATGAAGAGCATTGGATGTGCTTAGTTATATATCCGAATCATTACCGATTACGTCATAGGATAGGTCATATGTTACTTCATTTAGAAATCGCAACATAGTATATGATGCATTGGCAACTGTGTCGGAGTGAGGTGCAAATGTATCTCTCTCACGTGAGTGACAGTTCCGTAGATCCTGGACGTAGCTATTGGAATGCGCCTAGCTTGGTCTGGCGACAGTCTGTATGGAACTTTCGCGTTCAGCTTGTTACGTCGGCAGAACAGCATTGTGTCCCGCCGAAGTATTGACAACTGTTGCTAGGTTATTTGGCCGTGGGTCACACTGCAGTAAATCCTCAGTAGTATAACATTCCTGATCAACTTGTACTACTAAACTTGCTCCTAATGTAACGTGCTGCGTTTTATATGCCTTCTCGGACGATTCGTTATACAATTCCGAAGAAAGGAGAAGTGCACTTTGATGAGCTGAATCCAATTCCTCGGTGCAACCCCTGAAGGTATTCGCGTAAAAAACCTAGTCTCAGTCAGGCAAAGCAGGATCGTCCTGTGTTACCGGTGTGTTTGCTCGCAACTTGGATTCATTGTGCGCCTCATCCCGTTGTAAGTAAGTGGAGTACATGTAGGAAACACATGAAGAGAGTGTATTGTATTGTGGGCTTTTGTACCAAATTGAAACAGTCAAGCTTGTTTCGCACTTCTCCGATTGAAAACCTGAGTATTTTGGACTTGACGTCTTCTGACAACTGTTCGCCGGGAATAGTGGTGAACACGAAACTCAATGTAAACATAAATGCTTCCATAACGATTTTGATGGTTTGGCCAACCCACCGGCCCAAGGCCAAACTGGTAAGAGGAGTGACTGAAGGAAGATGCGTTTTTCTACCTCAAATCGGTATGTTTCAACGAAAGATTAACGTATTGTCACCGTTTCGGTGTTTTCCTGGATCCGAATCGTCCGTTGTCACTAATTCAAGTAAAAACAACAGAACTGGATCAGTATAAAACCCCGTTTATGGAGCATTTGCTAGAACGTTCGCAAATGTGACTGACATTCACTGAATCGGTCGCTCGGGTCACTCTCTGATTAGTTCATCCTGTTCGGTGCATTTTTCCAGATTGAGTTCATGTTGTCGATTGGTTGGCGCAACTCACGATACGAGCTTCTCATTTGGCACATCCGTATTCTTGCTGCCAATCACGCCTCCATGTCGACTGGCAGCCGGTAGCCAGTGAGGTAACAAGGTCTCGATCTGTGCGCGACCGCACACCAACGAGATAGCTTTCCCAGATTCATGCGCGATTTTGATCAACCGGGCGTTCCTTCGCAAGTCTCGGAAGCGAATAGTGCTGTGGCCACGTCACGGCGCCCTTGGCAGACGTGTGGCTTTTTTTGACAGTCTTTGTCAAACTGAAACTCGACATTCTCGGCATCGTTGCGGCCTATAAGCAGTTGTGTAATCAGTGAACCGGAACCCACCAGCCCAGAGATCGTCTCATTATCAGAAATCCATGGATGCGTGCAGGTATATTGTGACTGGTGATTCGTTATCTGGCGCATTTCAATTGAAGAGAAGTGTCGTCATGCGAACTAAACCTTTAGTAATAAGCAATGGAAAGGACAATTATAGATTGTCTCTGCGCTTTTATTCTTGGAACATTAATATTGACTCGATGGATTTGATAATCCTCGCACCCTCGTTAGGGAAACACGGGAACTCCTTTAGACTGTTCTTATTTGCTGGTGGAAAAAGTGCAGTTTTTAATTGACGCAGTAGCTCTATGCCGTTCCCTGAGCTTCGGCTGATGCAATTTCTGCTTTTATTGCTCAGACACATGCAAACCCTACGAGAAAACAAATCCGCAAAGAATAATGTTCATTATAGGAGCTCCAGTAATATGACCTTGAATTTTGCCCAATGCTACCAGTCTCTGAGATAATCATTACACACGGCCTGAGTAAGTCTGTGGCATTGAGTTCTTTTCAGTGGTTAGTGTAAAACACCATTCACCTACCAACCATTCTCTCATGGACTGAATGGAGACGAGAAGTGCCTGACCGATCGATTGACTGGGTTCTAACACTTGTCGGAAATACGGCGTATTGGCAACAGACGGGTCGTAGGTTCCCCAAGATTCACGTAGAAGCCTAGGTTGTGAACACTGAAGTCACGATCAGTCACGCAGACATATTTTGCTCACATGCCAAATGACGCTTTTTCTAACTTGATATAATTCCAATGATACGTTTATTGTATCAGTTAAGTCTATGTACATCGGCTTGAATTTGATGATTCATTCTTTTTCCCCAGATTACTTATCCATCGATTTTCAGGTTTCCGTCTTAATTTTCTTATATTAAGATTTTGCATCGCTTTTGAGTACGAACGTGCAAAAATAAAAAAAATATGCCGATAGTCCAAAAGATCGTTTAAAACACCGCTCTATACGAAACGACCTGATCAATTTTACTAGCCGTATAAGTGAATCCACTTCATCGATCTTCTGTGCTAAACACTTTGTGCCTGCAGTGAATCACGTGAATGAGTGCAAACGGCATACAGCATTCAAGATTTCTTGGTTGTTTTCATTCTGAGCTTCCTATACTTTTCCTCTTATTGTAAACTGAAAATAGCATTCGGTGGGGCGAGTGTTTACTCGTGCCATCCGACGAGATTACATTGAAGATTCATACGCAGTCAATTAAATGTTCCATTCTTCTACCCACCCTGAGGTCAATTTCGTGTTTCTACCGGTTGCGTATTCCACCTCTGACGTCGCCATTCTCAATGGGCACACAAAATTGTGCCCTTTCACAACAGGCATTTTGTCGTTCATTGTCCGTTTTGTTACGCAGTTAGCGCTTGTTACTATGGTTCTACTTGTCTATCACGAGTTGCCTTTCGGTACGTTCTAGCTGTTCCGTAAACAGCCTCTTCAGTCGTCGTTTCAGCTAGAACGTGGGTTGTGAATATAGAGTCCAATGTCCTCGTTATTCTTTTTATTTCTGCTTTTAACCCATCCTTTCGAATTAGTGTTGAAACTGTCAGGAAAATAGCGGCGCTGGGAATGAATTTACTACATCGGACAGGTTACACACATTCAAGTGCACGCCCAAGTACATCATGTGGGCGTGTCATTGACCAAATGAAGACCGATCCAAACCAACCACCGATTACTATCGATCGTTCGCCACCCCGCTGATTCGAAAACCAAAGATAACACTGAACCATTCAACAATAAAACACCGTTTCTGTTAAATGTTTGTGTGACTGCCTCTGTATTACTGACATACCTTTGTTTGTTAATTAGCTGCCTACAATCCACGCGGTTTAAGCATGTATAATACATGCTTGTTGCTAAATTTCTTTCGAGCAATCGTTTGTCAGATTGAAACGCCAAACGATTGACCTAAGTTTGTACCGCCGCAGTTTAAACCATACCGATGCTTTATATCCTTTGGGTATTTTGAATTCTCGTTCAATTTGATTTTGGCGCACCGCACGACAAACTTTTGACCAAAATTTTTTTCTCATGCTTTGACCTATTCGCATTGTCGTTTCCATCGTTCTGATTTGTGTGAATCCCTGTCTCGTTTGTGCTGGCTTCGGAGAGGATTCTGAACTGAACGAATCTTTAACCGGGTTGCTTCACTGAGTAAAAACGTCCATCCTCGTTACAATTCTGTGCAATGTTTGCGATCAATTCTTGGGGAACCGTATTTGGACACAATGGGACTATCAAACTTTTTATGATTATCGTGCGTTGGTAACAGTTCTTTGTTCTGGACTTGCCTGTATCCCACTGCAATATCCTATTGATTCCTTTATTTTTATTTTTGGGCGCCTAGAGTAAACTGAATTAGAAATGTTCCACTAAGTGAAAAGTTCTCAGAATCGCAAGTGAATAGGTAAGGAGTTACAATGGTCGCATGGATAGACTATTTCACACGATATCTATCAGAATTTTGTCGTAGTCTAATCCTAACTGGGAAAAATGGTAGAAATTCGCAGTAAAGAGCAAATGCGTCAACCTATCTTGAGTTATAAGTGGCAAAACGAGCGTTGGAAATTTGGGTGGAATTCAAAATAGTCTTATGGACACACACACAGCAACAATCGTTTGCATGGCTACTTATCTTTTATCTTTTACTTCCTTTATTAATGAAACAACAATCTACATCATTTTTTCAGGAAGGGGGCCACGGCCAGCAGAGGGCTGCCAAGTAGGGTTGTCGATCGGCGTTGGTAGAATTCAAACTCGCGACCTTCACGTCCAAAAGCTACGACTTTATCCGTTTGGCCACCGCCGGCCAAGGCATCTGATCATTTTCGCCCTATAGATCACTTCGACTTCACTGTCATCGACCCCATCTAATTCTCAGTTCTGCTCGGTGTTTTCTTTTTTGATTTGATTTCGCTTTAATTAACGCACACGGAAGTGGCGAACTAAAAATGCTGAACTGCTGTTTCTACAATGAGGCTGAGATAAACATGACGCCTAAATGCTCCCTCGAGTGCATAATCTCCGTGGTAAATGCAACAGTCCCCATCTGTAAGACAACTGCGGGATCGACAATAAAATATACTACTAGCAACATTGCCAGGGTCCTTGGTTTATACGTATTTTCATCATCTGCACCAATAACAGTCCTCAATTATTCTTGACAGGTAGTTTAAAATTCAATCGTACCAAGCTGTTGTGAGAGTGTTTTTCATACTGTGAGGGACTGAAAATTTTCCAGTCCATATAATCTTTATGTGATCAGACTACGTAGAATTTACGTGACGCGATCTGGTGCAGCATCGCTTTTACCTGTACTTACGACCAACCAATCAGAATATCAGGGACTCAAAGTAGTGGTAAACGAAAATTCCACGACATCCATTGACACAAACGTATTCCGATGATAATGCTTTTACCCAGGCGAAAGCCTAGTACATAAACTCAACTTGATTTTTATCCCTCGAGGTATTTTTCCGGTCTTAAGTTGTATCGTCTGGGATCGGAGCCAGATCAACACCTGCTGGTGAATCCCCTTTGTACACTACTACACCCGATTACATTTAGCAGCACTATTTCCAGCAAAAATATCACTAGCTTCAAAAGATCCCACAGATATATTCAATTTGATTCATAATCTGGAATTTTAATGGAACCTCCGTCACCATACATACAGAGCAGAAATAGAAACTATCTCGTTATTGCACAGAGTATGTATCTGACCTTGACATCAATGTAAAACTGATTTGTGCTTACGCATTTCAACCAGGTCACGTGATTTGGTAGCATACCTTCCGGGATTCTTTGAGGTTCAAAGATTCGAATATCCACACCGAACGTGGAAGTGGATGCATAAAAGTCAATATATCACCCAGACAATCGGCCGCGCGAACGTCACAACTGCTCCATTCATCCACCACAGTTTTACCCTCCCGCGTCGGTGTTCTAAAAGAAACCACGATTTCTTCGTCCTTCCCACACAATCAGTCGTCATAGATCAAGTCTAGTGCACCATTACATCCCGGTTGTTGTATTCGAACTATCGATCCTTGGACAAATTGCACTGAATGATTTTAACTTAGTCCACCAATACGGTATGACTTAATGACAAAATATGAATACTCACCAATAGATACCGTGAAGATTTGAAAAGATGTTAAAATACAACTTTCAACAGTAACGTAAAATTTGGATGTGCAGCCTGATCTTAAGTCCTGGAACAGCCAGAATTGGTTGGTTTACATCTTCCGGAGAACATATGCGAGAATGTGAAAAGAAGCACTCCAGCCACTTCGTCATCTTGGTGATATTTATGCCAAATAAAAGACAGGAGGCTTCAAGTTGCTAGTTGGTTGAAGTTTGTCAAATCATTCTCAAATTTAGTCAGATTTACTGATGATTTCAGTCATATGGATGCATCTCTGAGTGCAACTCATAAATTAAGTGGCATGGAGCACGAAACCGATGACACAGGGTGTGTCGCAGAACCTACGGAAACCCACTGTCTAAATGGGGAAACATGCCTTGATGCTACACGTACCTCCCACTGATGAGTATCGCAGTCAAGTTCAGATGAAGGTTGTGTTGCCCTTCTCATTCTTGAGTGAATTCTGCACAGCGTCGTCATACTGTCGGAAGATCATGTGCTGATTGATAGCATGCCGTTAGTGGTTTCAGAGTCATGTTTTTATTCCATAGTACTTGCTCCTGTGGTCCTACTTGCTCTTTCTTCCTGTTGTTACTCCCGTCCACAAATAACAACCCACTTGTGGGAAAACTTTTGTCACTCAGCTGGTTCGATCCTTCATTCTTGGGGAGAAAAGCAACACTAGGCAACAGTCCGCGGCCTTCCCTGAAAGGAGGACTTTTTTCAACACACACTCGACAGACCGATTTCCTTCATGAACCTCGTCCTACTTCCAGACTCTAACAAGTGAAGGTGTAACATTTTGGCAGGATAACTCGGATTCAACTTCATCACGGCACCTCGGCCATCAGCAAACTTACAGTCATGTCATACCGATTGAAAAACTAACAAGAAGGATCCAATATCCAGCGATCACTAGTCTCAGCACCCTTACCAAGGTAAGACAACAGTATACGCAAAATAAGGCTATTCTTTGAACTGGTCGCCATTTGTAGTCCACTCAGGGCTAGTGATTTGGTTACGTGTTAACCCATGTGACATCACAGAATATGTTAGTTGATCATGGAATTTATCCGCTTCACAGTATTTTATGTTTATCCTACGGTAAATGTGACACTTCAAGTTGGAATGTACTCCTCACTGTGTCATTTCATAGGGTCGGGTCATCCTTAGAAGAATGATCTCCCAAATAACAGACTCCGCATTCTGGGGCTCGCTATCTAAGCGAAAGCAAAGGTGAGTAGTCAGGAAGATAGCTACTGATGTCCGGGCGAGAAGTTATGGGAATCCATCCCACAGAGCTCCAAAACGCTGCAATTCCCTGTCGTTATCAGGCAACGATTCACTTGAATCGGTCACACTGTTATCGATTTTCGTTGGGACATCGATGATGGGCAAGTGAACTAAGCGTCTATCATCCTGAATACCGAGAGTTCGAATCCCTGATCAGCCGGTCACTGCATAGGTAGTTGGGAATTTGTTGTTGCTGCACACGCTACCACCCCAGATGTATGACTACTCTGACTCACCGTGTCGAGGTTGTCAGTCCCATTCCCTCACCGTAATGGATTACAACAGCTCCGGCTTTGCAGACACTAGCTATAAATCAACGTGCTCTAATTTTGGTCGCTATCTCAAGACGCCGTCTATTCTAAAAGGAAAAAATGAATGATGAGCTCTTAGACAATAACTTGAACAGATATATAGTAAGGCCAAGGTTGCTAATTTAAGGACACTGATGTGAATAGCACTGAACCCTGTCGTCTATTGTTTGCAACCACTACTAGATAGGATCTCGTAAACCCATACCCAGTAGTCTAACTACGCATTCAAGCGTCCCTCTACCGGCTAAATTTTCCATACTTTTCCCCATGTCATCACCCAGCCGCCCCGCTTTCTCTTCCAGTCTTTACGTACATTGCAGATCAGTGCACAACGAGTCACAGTCAATCTGTTGGCATGCGAAAAACTTACCACATTAATCTATTCTGATTCAGGGCTTGTTCTAAAGACTGAAATCCGAAACCCACCATCTTAAACCTAACCTATCAGTTAGTCACAAAATTCACCTACTAATGCTACGAAAACAACGGTGTTCAAATACCAAAATTCTTTGCATATCTTCTGCCCTTAACAAGCAAGTTTTGGAGCTGTTGATTAACACCGACCTAATTGCTGTTGCGCACACTCGACCTAAGATCGATAAGCGAATGTAAAGCAGCCGACACAAATGTCTCAAGGTAGTCAGTGCCAGCTGGGATACTTGTATGCGTGAAGACACTTTAGGCGATAAACGACCACCAAGTGAGATGTTATTACCCAAATAACAAGATCCAACAGCTTCACCCAGTCTTTGTGTACAAGAATGAGATTCGACCTTGGGTTAATCCAGTCCTGTAATCGCGTTGAACACTTCCGAGTTGTAAAAAGCATCCAAATATGCATTCAATATCGTTCAGGTGATCGAGAAAAAACTGCTACTTAGTTGGATCCTCTCCCATTACCACAACACCATCCGCATATTTTTGGTTAGTCAAATTCCAGTCTGAACAAATATCAATATGAATATTCTCACATAAAAATACGGCTTCCCCCACGGTTACGTCAATGAAAAAGCTATACAAAAACGAGAAAGGGTTCAACCCTGTTGAAAACTGCCTTCCTTGGTGAACTCGGATGAAAGATAGTCTTGGGCACGAATTCGGTTTCTGGTGTCCGCATACAAAAGTTGGACGGGTGAAATGAATTTCTCTGACACACCCTTCAGTGAGACTCAACGCCACAGAGTTGCACAACCGCATCGTCTAAGGCAGAGATCGTGAGTCGGCGGGTGTTCCGTCGTCCGTCTTAGATTCGCTAGAGGCTCAAAGGTTTCACCGATACAACACCGACCGGTTTAAAAGATTCATGCACTAGAAAATGTTGCAGCCAGCCGTCAACAGCGGAAACCGTGTCATCACGTTATGTTGGGACAGGTGCATGAAAAAAGTTGGTTTATACGGTAAGGTTGTTTATTCGGAGTGTTGATTACTACTACATTCTTTTCTCTTCGCTTTCCCTCTGAACCCGCTGCTCGTTCGCCGTGCATATTCATTCTTTCTACAGCAACTTATCACTTGGTGAGAAAGCTATCCGTGGATGTTGCTTGCTCTACCACTTAACGTTGAATAGCAGTGATGATGACAGGATAGAGTCCGAAAGTTTCCAACATAGGGTTTCGTATTTCAGAAAGTTTTTCATTTCTGTTTGATTGTTTCTGTTTTACTTTCACCACTGAAGCTTAGAATGAATCCCCCGGGCTATGCAATGCAACGGTGTTCTTGGATCGAGTGTGGGTGGCAAAATGCCGAGAAGCTGGGTTGCGTTCGTAAACTTCTGACGTCATATACATATATATATATATATATGCGTATATGTGCGCGTGTGTGTGTACGAAGTCGGCTGCATGTTCATATCCTCGCGTAAGTAATACGTGTTCGAAGTGGACACGTTGAGCTTCTGGTTTGAGATCCTCACGAGTGGCTGAGGACGCTGCGCAATACAACACCGACCAGGCCGGAAATCGGATTGGTTCATATGCAATATGTACTTCTGGAGTGCCACTCGCTCAGCACAGGATATCGTCCACTAGCTGTTTAAATGTGGTATTCAACTACCCACTTCTTCTCTGGCTTTCACCAGTCACCTTGTAAATCGGTGCAATCACCGATTCACATCAGACCGTAAGAATCTGTTTCCCTTCGCAGACTGATTCCACGAGTTTTTTAACTACGACGTTAACATTTTTCCTCCACCGTTGAAGCAGGATGGAGAAAACCAATTTTATCCAGCTGCCTCAGTTATACCTTTTAGGAAAATCGATCTCTGTGATGACCTCGACTTCTGATGAAGGACTGATATCTACTTATACTATCTCACTTGCAAGTGTCAGTGGGAGGTTTTCACTGTATTGGTGGACCAACTAAACTGCCCACTAAACGGCTGGGCCCAGTGCTCTAGCCGACTATCTTGAGAGTAAATCAGTGAGTCGTTGGATCCCTTGATCGCCCGGCTTACACGGTTTTTTCATGGACCGGTATTCCAAACAGGTCGATAAAATGTGCAACTGTTGCCGGTAGCCACAATATTTTCATACTCTCTGAAGTCCACTGTCCACCGCTGCTAGTAGTCACTTCGCAAACCCCCGGTCAGTTGGCATCTCAAGGGTTTGCGCATCTTATCGCATGTGGCGTCGGGATAGTGATCTGTTACCACCTAAAGGACCAACGACGGTTGGCGATGTCCACCGTTTCTGATGTTCACATGACTTACAGTCCAGTATAGCGGTTGCTGCCGGGTTCAGTGCTTCTTTGATCTATACAGAAAATTTTTTTCGGATGGTGGGCATCTGCTTGTGATTTTAATCAAGTTGAAAGTTTCGACTAGAACTTGTGTTGACGATTAACGTCTAGAATCTGTCACGCAGGACCCCGGACCCCCGGGATTAAGTGTTGGTGACCACAGACCAGGCACAAATAAAAACAAGCTCAGACAAGGGCGCAAACTGAATCCGCGGTGGTGAATCAGAATGAGCGGCAATCCTCGACTGATCCACGCCACCGGTGACCGAAGGAAACATGATGGATCTGAATCCAATGCTGTTTAGGCGAGAGAGGGCGTCAAGTGAGTCAGTGTGGCTTCTTAGGACAAGAGTTCACTTCCGCTAGGAATAGTGTATGATCGGATCAAACCTGGATGGTGTGATAATCTTTGTATTATGTGAACGCTTGAGACAAAAATTGGACCTGCGTTGTTTCTCTCTGTTCGTGTTAAGTAGCCCACTCGGTCGTTAAAATCACCGACAGTGTCCACGACGTCCACTAGACACATCATTCGGAAAATTCGATACACGTCCCGATACAACTCGTTTTGGCCTCATGACAGGTGTAATCAGTGGTTGCATGCACAAAGGTGAAGAAGTGGCATAAGAAGAACGATTATCAGCGAATTCTGGGGGGCTGCCAATCAGTTCATCCGAAATCGAAACAAAATTCCATTCAAACATTATCTTTGACTCAGTTGCCGTAAGTGGCCATATCGTTACCACCGACCCGGGAGTAGATAATCGCTCTTCGTTGCTCTATGAAATCTCTTGGGGTCCCGATTTTCGATGTTTTGAGCACGAGATGTTCTTCGAACGTATTAGTTGAATTGTTCTAGTCATTCCAGGTACTTTGTTATTGACCTGGTGGGTATTTGCAGTTCCTTGGCATAGTTTTTATGAACGTTGTGAACAGTTCGTTTCGTCTGGAAAATAGCTCCGAAGGACCAGTTTTGTGCTACTTCGACACTTCGAGTTGCAACTACTACTCGAACCTTTGTTGAGTTTCATTCATGTCGACAATCTGTCACTAACTCCTTGAATTTCTCTTTTCCGAAGCACGGTCTGATGTTCTTTGGAATTGCAAGCGGACAAGCCTGAAGAGAACGAAAAATGAAAGCAATCATGAATCGTTTTTTGTGAACCATGTATCTTGTAGGTGGGCAAGCTGTACCATCATCAAATGTCGGATACCGCCTTGTAAGAATAGTTCCCTCACTCGTTTTGCTTTTCTGCCAACCTAAGCCTAGCGATGAGAACCTCAGGAAAAACATCGACCATTTTTGGGGTAGAGCCAATCTTCGTAATTCCGAATTCCCAAGCGCTAGTGAATTCACCGGGGACTTCGGTATTCCCGACTTCCGGTCACTATACGAAACCAGTGAACTCAGTTTGCGGCTCAAAAACCGGTAAACCAAGTCAATATAAACTATAAAACGACAGCACACATAAAATGAAAAAAGCTCAATAAATCTAGCAAGCGCGAACACTTCAGAATCCGGACAATGTGTGAACAATGTGAGAATCGATCTTGTTGGTAGAATGTTGCATTCATACATTCATCCCACGTGACCGAATAGTGAATATCAAATGCACATATGGTAATAACCCATCCGCACCACCCAGTGGAATGTATTTCGGTGAAAATACCGACTGAGAACAATGTCAGTTTCATCAAATAAATTGTTGGTACTCTCAAATTCTCTTCGTTCTATCCAGTTGGTATTCATTCACTTTCTCATTCAGCCGCATAATCATCTCATTACATGCACACAAACACACACACACGAACCGAAAACATTCATTCTGACAGCTATTGGATTAGCTAGTGAAATGATCGACCACATTCGTTATAATGCAGGTGATAGGGAAATCAGTTTAATATCTCCCTCTCAATTGGGCGTCCATTAAATTGGAATCAGGCTATCGAGAAGAATGGGACAAAAGAGAACTACCGAATGAGGAAGTTGAACGGAGGATGTATGCATGATTCGAGCCGGCAACCTACACGGCCAAACGTCACAACCGAATCGGCGGTGTCCATCAAGGCTGCGAAACCAAGCGATATTGAGGTTGCATCCGAAAATTCAAAGTGTCACCTGGGGTGTTTATTTTGATTGCTAAAATATTTCCGTCAGTTAAAATCGTCTTTCATCCCCGTTCCGACCACCCCGAGTAACCTTTTTCCAAGGCACCAGCAACGGAATCATTAGTAGCCGTAATCATGACGGGACCACAACTCGCAAACGTTATGAAAATGTTATTTGAAATCACCGGCTATTTATTCATAGATTGGATTTCATGACGGATATATTATTCTGTTCGTGATGCAAGACTTTCCCCTAACCGAGCTCTTACCTTCCCCCGTCCACAGCGTGTTAGAAGGCAGTATGGTGCAAATGATACGCGAAATATTCGCTTCGCGAGATAGTTAGTGAGAACCAGTTCAAACGATTCTTGACGCACTCGTTTGTTTATAATTTTCAACTAGGCGAATGACATTCCAAAGGCAATAAAATTGCGTGAAATGCTTCGTTTTTTTATCGAATACAGTTGATGAGACTTTGTTGAACGTCTTTCGCTCTGGGGTAACAGCGTGGATTTTACCACGCAGGACAGCGCTTGATGCTGTATTGATTTCAGAGTCACTGTATACATGTCTGTTTTCGATCGTTGATTGACCGTTCAATACTGTCCAAATAGATACACACACACACACACAAGCAAACACACGACGTGCGCCATAGTCACCGTTTTACTCAGGCAAACTGGAATTCACTTGTGAGTCTCATGAGGACGTTGGCATATTTCATCCATTTGGTGAATTGCTTGCTTACTCGAATGATATCTCAAGGGCTCGCGGACGTATCCTCGTGGTTGATACAGTGACTGCTTACATCGTAATGAAAACGACTGTTGATGGACCATGTGCTTACAAGCGCACGCAAAAAACCGGTGCGCAATGTGCCACAGTCAGTGGGGGAAAGATGCCTGTTCGTACGCGATAGTTTTGTAAACCAAACCAACCGAGAGAACATCAGGATATGACCGTAGCTTTAATTGATTGCGCATTGTACAGACTAATCTTCTCAAACTAGCAATGTACTGACGCCTGACAGTAGTTTTCGAATGTCAGTCAACTTCCAGTCACTCACGTTCATCTGGCCGATGGATTTTGCGTCAGTGTGGCTGACTATAAACCTCAGTGAGAGGTTATTTTATCCGATAAAATCGGGAAAATTAGTACAACTAAGCCTGAGGAAATTATCAGGACGGCAGAATGCTAATTCGTGCACGATAGAAGCCCAAAAGTACACGATCGATGCCGTTCTTTTTTTGCTACAGACCTGAAGAATCTTCCTCAAGGATGCTTCGGTCACATTCCCGTACTGGGCCCATTGCCCCAGTGAAAAACCACTCCTGAGGTGTGGGAATTCTCTAAGTACCATTTTCTGAGACATCTCTATCATCCCTTCTGTGAAGATTTTTTAGTAAATCACACTGTTTTCACGTGAAGACATGGAAGTTGCCACAAGTTATCATTGTCCAACTATTGTATCTGTCAAAAGTCGAATATTCAGGAAACCCATTCAATGTGTTGTTGGGTCGTGCAGTAAGTAAATCTCGACCTGTGGCAGGAAGGCAGTGATTTACAAAGCCCGATCCACCAGTCAGGTTGTCGGGTCTGAAGATGACAAGTAAAAGTCTTGATTGAACCACTCAAAAGACGGCACTGACGTTTTGGAAATAATCTTTTTTTGGTTATCGGCTGTTAGATTTGTCTGTTTTGATTCCTAGATAGTGTATGCCCTTCCTCGGTCGGTAGGCGTATTTAGTCATTCACCTCAGCCACCTGCTAATCAACTTCGGTCTCCTGTTCCACACTTCTGTTATCTTTCTCGTCCTCTTTGTCTTCGTCACCTTCGTATTCCTCTGATTTTCTCAAGTGAATTCTATTCCTTCTTTTGAAGCGACTTTCAGACCGCACTAGAAACGAGCATTTCGTGGCTCGTAACACCACCTTTTCTTTCGCCCAGGATTTTTTCATTCACTCCAGTAGTTGAACCCAGCGGTTTTGCATCCCGGGAGTTTCTTCAGATTTGGTTTAGTCGTTAAAGGGTACTTCATACGTGGGGTCAGTAATCCATGACATATTTGCAGGGTCGTTCCCTTTCGTCTTCCAAACAGGTGCTTTGTCGGACTTATTTGCATGACGGTCGTCGGTGCATTACAAAGTTCAAGAAGGTCTATGAAGCGGTTGTAGTCGTACCGATCTTTCGGAGAAAATCAATTGCTCTCAGATACCACATTCTCTAAGCTCTGTTTTGACGCCTGATACCTCACACCAGATCCGTACTTTTCCAGACGTGGGACACCTCTTGAAAGTTCTCAACGACGAATTGCTTTGACTACAAGGTACCTCTCTGCTGCGGTTTTCAGTCTCGCGCACTGTCGTATCGGTGCTGCGTCGATGCCACAATATATATATATATATATATATATTACAATTTTTCCACCCCGTTTTTGTTGAATCAGATCTTCTCTGTTCCGTCGACTGAAGGGATTAGTCAATCGCAGTATCGGAGTCAGATAGCAGACATGTTTGGGGGAGTACACTTCCAACGTTTTCTACAGGATCACCACCCTCCAACATTTCCCAACTATCTTTCTTTGTTTAACCCGGTTATCTGCTTTGCTACTGGACTGACTACGGTAAGAACCGATAATCTGATGTTCAAACCGCCACACATCTGAAAGTTAATAGAACTCTGCGTCACGAAACTGCCGGCCACTATCAAAAATCACGTGAACCAAAATCCCTTGCAGAGTAAAGTTCGCCCGCAGTTTTTTAATCTATGAAGTTCCCTCTGCCTCAAGAAATGAATCCCGAAGAATTTACTTAAAGAATCCATGGTCATCAAGTAGCTGTCCTTTTCGTGGTCAAATTTATCCATTGACACAATCTCTGAAGACCTATCAGTTATTGGTCCTGTCATCTTCGTTTTCGTGCTTTGTCGCTGATCAAATTGCCCATATGTCACACCGCTGGCTGCCATCTGGTGAATACGTTTTGCTACATTCGGTCAGCGGTAGATCTATCCAACCCTGTACGTTACATCCAAAATGAACGACGTAACAAGTACAAAATATTCTTCTAATTGCTTGTGAGACCACGAATCTTTGATCCCGAAAAATCAGTTCATTCATTGTCATCAGCTCGCCGAGAAACCTAGAGTTAGGTACGATTTCTGCTGCAGATCTTTTATTCACTGTTCACTGCCGACCAATAACCTCCCTAAGAGGTTGTGGACATAAATCTTCAATCTAAACACTCCGTATCTGCGGTAATTCAGATTCTGCTACACCCAAAGCAACAGACATCGTCTCGTCTTGAAGCTCAGTCTCAGAAATCGTCAGCATGCCCGGCGATATTTTCTCTCCTGCGAACATTTGCCCGGTTTGTTGGTTGTGCAGTAGGTAGTCACAATTTTGCAGACGTGTTAGTGTTAACTGTATTCTTCTCGGCGCTCAATGCGGTATCTAATACAGGACCACGATCAGTGATCTGTGGTCTGAATATGTGTGTAACTCAGACAAACGTACAATTTTTGAACTTTTCAAGAGCGCACTTGATTACTAACAACTTCTCGCTTTGTGCATATTACTTAGATGTTACTTAGATGGTACAGCTTCCACTAATCTTCGACCGTCTCAAACATGTCCATTGTTTGTCTTTTTCACAACCCCTGGACCGGCACTGATCAAGTGAAAAAGGTCGCTCCTCCTAGACAAGATGGCTGAGAGCTCGAACTACACCACCGTCGATTGGTTTCCCGACTTCGCAGTCATCTGTTGGACGTTGGTTCGCTTTCTGAAAATGATGTACACTGGTATTTCATTGTTAAACGAAGTAAAGCTGTAAGATCAAAAAGACAAAATACTGAAACAGTTTGGTGCAAAGTAAACTACCACTAACCGTGAATGATATAATATTAGTAGTAGTAGTAGTAGTTAGCTATCCAAACATCAGGTGGCAGGCGAACGTTCCCTTAGTCATTTGATTGTAAAACTTACTTTGAGAAAGACTACCCACGCTAGTCGAAACATTGACGCATTACAACTACCAAAAAGCTGTGTTATTGACATTATATCATTAATTATAAAAACCAGTACATGGCGCATCGATTTTTTGGTGAACTCCTTACATCATTTGGTTCTGATACAAACTATCAGTACTTCTTTTGTGCGTCAATATGCTTCCCGTACGTCCAGTTATTTTTCTGGACCTACTAAAGAAAGATCTTCATTGAGTTTACCGAGATCTGTCTGTTATTAGTAGCATTACTTCCATCCTTGTTGATTCTTTTATTGACAAAACATGTGACCATCGTAGCATGGTTCTCAAAAACTTAGCCGCAAAAATTCCTACAGATCCCACCCAATCCTTATATATCTTAATCTGTCTTCTTACCATTCACATGCACGCACTCGTCCAAAGTGCAAACTAATTCCTTCAGTATTAATGTATGTGTGTGCACGCGCGCCTCCAGTGGTCCATATTTAGCACGCTTTCTGGTTAAGAAGGACGAAATTGCTAGGGGGCCGCTTTGAGACTTTCATAACTGAAAATATTTCACCTAACGTCTACCGTTCATCTGCTTGCACGTCGATAGAATTAGTTTTTTAGCATGCATACTAATCCGTTTTCCCTTCTCCTGTTACTGATTTAAATCGAAGCTCTCTAACTTGCAGGAACCAATCACGCCATGCTACACTATACTATACTATACTATGCTATACTATACTATACTATACTATACTATACTATACTATACTATACTATATCATGCAGTACAATGCAACACATTACGACACAGGAGAATGTGCTACACGACTTCCTGTTCGCAAATCCAGTCGGGTGCCATTTCGTATGAGAAANCTGTCTCTTATACACATCTAGATGTGTATAAGAGACAGATACTATACTATACTATACTATACTATACTATACTATACTATATCATGCAGTACAATGCAACACATTACGACACAGGAGAATGTGCTACACGACTTCCTGTTCGCAAATCCAGTCGGGTGCCATTTCGTATGAGAAAGCATGCTAACGCGCACTGACTCCTATCATAGAGAATACATAGCAAAAATGATGAGTGGCAATATGCGAGAGCAGTAACTCTTATAGTCAGCTGCTTTATGCGATCGAACACTAACTGTTGCCCTTCTGTCCAAGTCCATGTTTCTGTTCTACGTGTTAGCCGGCGGATGGGTCACATCAGTTCTGTTAACTGTGACAAGAATCTGATAACACAGTTGATCTTCCCACTAAAACCTGACATGCCTTTCACATCGTTTGGTGCAAGCAAATCTACATTGGCACACACCTTTTCTGAATCCGACCTGATACCCGTGCCAATGAAAGTGTGACCATGAAACGTGACTCCTGCTTTAGAGAATGTCAACTTCTCTCACTTTAGTTTGATTCTCCCTCGAACATCGTTGTGGGAAGAGGTCGCACCTACTGTTGTGTCTTCGAATATTCCTAACAGAAACAGAAATGTCATCTGGCACTCAAAACACTTCAAACAAGTTGTCTAATGCTTGCAGAATCCTCTTCTGAAAAATTTTGTTGCATACATTTAAGTTATACTGTAGTCGCTTGGAACGATAACTACTTTAGTGTGCCAGAATTCGGCAGGTAAGTCCAGGCCTCCCCTAGTTTGAATTGTCAGAAAGTTGAAGCTAGGTCAATTTTCCTAAAATACCACGCATTTGACAACTCGCGTAAAATGTCAAGTGCGTTCTCTGTTTGGTGACTTTGGGTCAATGCAAATGCCTAGTTCCTCGGAAGTTTTCATCAATCAGGCGATCTGTTCATCGAATTTTGCCAGGAGATCTTTTTCTGCGAGGATTGTCACTCTCTAACCGCGCGCGGAACTCTCACGGGTGTCTAATGCAACCAGTCCTGGAGACTACACCATTATCTCATCGAAAACGGACGTACACTTTTCCAGCTACCATTATACATTATATGAAATATAATGAACAGACGAATTATAATGGTTAGAGTTCAAATTCAGGTTTCCACACTAGGGAGTGGGGATTTAGCTCTGATCAACAGGAATTCCGTGACCGAAGATTGGTCATTCCTAATTCCGTTGGCTTTCTCTGTCTCTCCTTTCGGAGGAGCCTTGGCAGCTCGGCACATAGCGAGTCTTGCCTCTGTCGATCTGCATGCCATCTTCTGTACGGCATTCGCAGGCATGATGTTTATCTGTCTCTGTGTTTGGCTGGAATTAGATTTTTTATCTGATCAGCAGTATTCTGGTAAAAACACCGTTTCGTTTTGTCAAATTATATACTCCATTTACACTATACCTGCTTGGCGAGTTCTAATTTGAGGTCATCCTTGTACCGAAGGAACCTTCTGACGCGAAATGATTGTGCTTCTTGCAAATTTCATGCCCCCCCCCCCACACACACACACCGAAACAGGCCAATTTTCTCTCTCTCTGTGAGGTACAGACTGCCACAAAGTCGACACTCCGTTCTCAACTCCGGACATTCCCCGAATGCTACCTTGTACAGTCCATGAGTTTCTGACGTACCCAATGTTTTCATACGTGTTTAGCCGTCTCCTTGACTTGGCAAACATTCTTGTACTGCTGGAATGTCAAGTCTGGAAACTAAAGTGATCTTTTTATCACAGCTGAATCGTTCAAACTTGTCACAATTCTGCAGCGCACAATGTCCTTCTTCAGGCAATTGCCAAAGCACAGCATAGTACAAAGGCTGATTAAGAATTAAATGTCATTACGTCTCGCGGCCTTTCCAAGGCAGCATAGGTCGAATGTCAACATCGCTGTCATCCAGTGAGGACCATCCTAATTGTCTTCGAACGAAAGGCCGGTCCTGGTAGAAAAACGAATTAAAATGGAAATAGGTGGTTTCCGTATTTTGAATCACTTTTTCGCATCAATGATCCTATGAATAGTCTGTTGCTTTTGCTTCAACCCGCCAAGATGAGGTTGTGTAGTTCCACAAAGTAATGTGCCCCTGCACGCACACAAACTCTATCCCTCCAACCTCGGTCCAAAGCGTTTCTTTCACACCAAACTATTGCAAATTCGGTTTCACCTACACGAGGTCCAAGTCTGTGCCCCACGACGAACCGGTGAAACATGCAGAAAAAAGTGCAGATTAAAAGTGTATATTTTCTTGTAGATTTGGGCTAAGAAATGCTCCTATTGACCGGCGGTGGCCAAACGGTGACATTTGGACGCGAAGGTCGCGGGTTCGAGTCCTCCCACTTCCAGTCAACTTCCCCATTTGGCAGCCCTCTGTTGGCCGCGGCCTCTTCCTGAAAAATAATGTGCGCTTTCGTTTCATTAAAAAAGAAGTAAATGAAAAATAAAAAAGAATGGCTGAAAAAAAGACGAAATTCGAAAATTTTTGTGAAATCCATGCAGCAGAGATGAGCTCCAAATGTGGAATAAATATAGTTAACTTAGCAATGAACAAACACTTTGGTGTGGTCCGCTTGTGTGAATCGAATTTTGAACAACATCGCCTATGTTTTATGACTATTTTGTTTAAAACACTTATTGGTGATGCGAGCATCATGTTATGTGCTTCACGATTCCGCACACTCCGCCTAAATTGGGTCATTCTTCGCTCAAGCTAGCTGATATATGACATGAATATTTGTGACATTTTAGCGGCATCAGCTTTTCGGAGAATATTGACTGTTTTAGGATATCATGTCCTTCTATTGCGCCCTCAGATATGACAAAGAATTATCAACGAATCACAGTTGCGGTTCTCCTGTGGATTCCTCGACGAAGAGCTTCCAAGCATGAGCCTGACGCCACAAATTCGGTTCTGGTGAGACATATCAATTCGAAGTGTACAAGCGTAAGGATGCCTGAACAAGAGGGTGCCGAGTACGCATACCTGACGAGCGACAACAACCGCGAAACCGGTCGTATGCTCCCGGTCAAATTTTCTTCATCCATCCAGATTCTACTTATATATATGCACCTTGTGTTCTCATACTGCTCATCTGCATTCGATTCACAGGCTGGGAACAGTTGTTTGTCCCAGACTTTTATTAACATGGCCATCTGAATTCTTTACCGACAGAACTCAATTCTCACTACTGAGAAGACTTCAAGCTTGGTGAGCAGAAAGTCATGTTAGCATCCAGACGGTTGACTGACAATTCAGGCCTGCTTCCGGATGCAGGTCTTCCCCGTTGTTTGTTTGTCACGGATATCAGTGGTTTACCACCTAATTCCTTCTGTCATGCGTTCATGTCTGTCACCGATTTTACTGCCTATTGGGTCGTAGCTGGAAGTGAAGACCTTTGCGTCTTGCCCCAGAGACTTATGCCTTGCTTAAAACTTTTCCGAACGAAATAGTTTGCATCTTAACCTATCCAAATACTCGGAATCTCCGCTCTCCATCACCATCCCCGATTTGCCCAACCAGCTGATCTACCCTGACAGAACTCTGCCGTGTTCATTGGAATTTTTTGCCTATACAATGCCCCCAGGGAAATTTTCTCAAATAAGAAGAATGCAACCACTTCCGATTTTATCCATCACTGTGTTTCTCTTACTCTTTATTGTTCCGTAGTCACGGTTTCGGGTTTTGTGATGAGAAGCTTCAAAATC
Source organism: Fasciolopsis buskii (assembly GCA_008360955.1). Taxonomy (NCBI): domain Eukaryota; kingdom Metazoa; phylum Platyhelminthes; class Trematoda; order Plagiorchiida; family Fasciolidae; genus Fasciolopsis; species Fasciolopsis buskii. Next base: position 165,303 of record LUCM01004448.1, on the reverse strand, counting down.
GTTTGCCGGGGTGCGACGTGCATCTTTTACACCAAAACAGGTCATTTTTTTCAGCCGAATTGTACGTGATCAACACAAATCTGCGTGTGCAAAGCTTGCACAAGGGGTACTTACAGTTTTTGTTGATCTACTACAAGATTATTTAACAGTCACTCGATCTCATATGTCCACATGCCCCAAACCCTCACGAATCAATGTGCAGAATTCACACTGTTCCTCAACTGCCATGTAGCCTGACAAACCAAGACTGTCTCTGCAAATTGTCATCATGTATCGCAATATTCATGCTACGATGCGCTTTGTCACTCACTGCCGACGAGGTAGTGAGCGAAGCCTTTCGGATTTTCTGAACGGAATCGAAATATTTGTATACCAAAAATTTTATACAATAGGATACAATATCAGAATCTCTCATTCCGGTTGCGATTGAAGGGCTACGTCTATCGTCATGCTGAGTCATATCATGACATTTACGAGACACGGTCGGTGTATCAGCGTTGATTCATCAAAACATCTAGATGTGAACGAAGCGACCGTTTAGTCACCCTTACCTATACAAACATTACTCTTGGAAAGCAAACTAGCAAATTCATGGACTATTTTAGATTCTTTCGGAGACTCAGTCAATTTACTACTTTGCAATAGGTGGCCATCTCTCAAAGTCCATCCTTCATCAAGTCTGCTTGCGTCACCTTACCCGCGCCTTGATTGGAGTAGCCGTTCTTTTCTCTTACGTAGACCTACGATAAATCGCACTTTCCTTTGGGCTTCTGTGATAGAGACCACCAGCTATCATGAGGACAAACTAATTTTGAATTACCCTCTCGTTTTCTGGTCGATAGCTTTTGATTCAATTAAATTTTCAAGGCCAGAGAAACATTTCAAACTGCAATCCGATATTCCAGTTTGAAACAGATTACTCGCCAAGCAGCGAACAATTGAATGTCAGTGGCAATTAAGTGTTTAAATGACCACTCCATCTAGGCGTGATCGAAAAATTTCTTGGCGCCGGGGCTGGTGTGCATCACGGGATCGATAGACCAAACCGGATACATTTAAGTTTTTATTTCTCGTCAGAAGTTGTTAATAAGGACGTGTTATCATAATTCCCATTGGACATCAAAAGCAGACACTATCTACAATGATCACAACATCGGTCTATCCTACGGTCGAAGTGTACAGCAGTCGGTGCCGATTAGTACAGAAGTGATTAGTTGGAGTCAGGAAAGCTGGACTCAATGAGGTTCACGATTCCGGGTTTGGAAGAACGAAGTGTATCTAAGAGGAAAAAAGAACAGTAGTGATAGAGTAAACGAGCCAGTGACGTTGAAAGAAGCTCTCAGTGAAAGAAGATGGTTTAATAGGGAATACCATGTGTCCGTAGATGAGCGAGCAGAACCATACAAAAAAGCCACAAATAACAAGTAAGGGGAACATTTCTCGTCATGGAACAATTTGTCCGTCCCATCAGTTGATCAGCGTTGGGTGGGAACATGCTCATTGGGTTTCGGTTTCACGGAATGCTTCGGGAACTTCCGGCTCGGTGCTTCTCGGTACTGAAACAATCACCGCGATCGCGATAGTTGTGATGTAAAGGAAAAAGAAAAGACGATCGAGCACCAGAGCTAACGTGCGCCATTCCATAGCCACAATACTTTTACGTTGCATTTCTTTCTGACGACTAACGAACGCTTTGACGTATCGCTTCACTTCTCGTACATCCCGCTCGAGTGTGGCAGTTGAATTCATCCAGTCCGGTGTTTGATCATCTGGATCAGGTGTTCCATTCTCACCCTGGTCTTTCATCCCAGGGAATCCAAAAGCATCTTTGTCTAGTGCAGGCGTTCCTGTTAGATTTCCAACCGGACCGTCACGTGCGGCCGCCGCGCCACAACTACATGGCTCGAAAAATCCCGCGCCAGGTGGAAATTTAGGCATCATCCCGGATGCGGGACCATATGGACCCGGAATTGATCCGCCGGCACGTACATCATATGGGATTTGGTCACCAAACATTGGATAACCCGCACCAGGTAGAAGACCTGCTGAAGGCGGAGGGCCGTGCGCATTGCCCATTGGAAAGCTAGTTCGTGAATCCTCTCCAAATGAAGATTCGTTCATCAGGAAATTGCTCCCGGACATATCGCGTCTGTATGGCATATTGGACGTGGGACGTGGTGAGCTGTGTGTGGTGTTTTTCTTCACATCCGGCAAAGGGATTCTCTGTCGGACCATCAACAATCGACCAATCCCTTCGATAATAATCTGCGCAAGAGAAGAGGTTGGTTATCCAAAAGTGGGGACCGAGTCACATTGCAATATGCTAAATCAAACTTGTTTCATACAGTAGAAAGCGAGCGATTGCGCATTCACTAGCCATTATAAACAGTCTACACATTCATATGGTTAATTAATCCTACTCCCATAATCAAAGATTTATTGGCCGGAATGTCGACGAATTAATCGAATATTGGTGATCTCAAGTTTCTTTTGAATAGAAAGCATCACTTAGGAGAATGAATGTAAAAACTTCAAGTAAAGTTTAGGTTAGAGCGACTATTGATTAAAACCGTAATTGGAACACCAATGATATATCTGGCTACCATAAAGCAAACGCGTTTGTTATGACATGTTTACCGGATGAGTATGGCCGAAGGAATATTGCCCCTAACTACATCAGCTCCGTTGCACAAGGGACGGGAAATCGAGACCCTGAAACTTGGAGCCAAACGAAATCACATAAAGTCCCAATAGGTCAGATGCGATAACGCGCAAGGTGGCTGCAAACTGCCATCACCAAAGTGACCGGCGGATCTCGTGTGCTAATTTCTGACCTTTTATGAGTGACAGATTCTTAATCCACGTAACCACCGCCGGTCACATGATCATATATATATATATATATATATATATGCAGGAAGTAGTATCTGGATGCGTAAACAAAATTTGCCCGGGAGCACACGACCGGTTTCGCGGTTATTGTCGCTCGTCAGGTATGCGTACCCGATGCTCTCTTGTCCAAACATCCACATATTTGTACACTCCGAATTGATTGATATTTCTCACCAGAATCGAATCTGTAGCAACAGGAGTGTGCATATATATACAAATACAAGGAAATGAAAATATTTGAGGGCTAGTGTGTCTGAAACCGTGTGAAATGTAGTGTATTCACGTACCCTTCGAAGAAATCTTGGAACAACTCCATTACGGTCGCCACGGAAATACAAATGAATGACCAGCGTTGCCAAGAAAGTTGAAAGGGTTATCATTATCATATTCAGACAGAAGTAGACACCTGAAATGTGCAAAACATCGAGATGGAATTAAATGTGAAAAACGACAATAACAACTGTGCTAGTGCATGGTCACCAAATGGTTATTTTCGTGACAGACGATGCTGTGACTTCGCTGAGGTCACTGCCAATTCTTGGTGTAAACAACCTCAATCGATCATACGTCCCCGCTGTTATTATTATCATTATTATTTTATTACATGCTTCATCTATGATTTTACTGGAAAGGATATGCTCCATAGTCACTAGGACCCACTACAGGGGCGGAGGAAGAAACCGGCAACCATGACCTCGAAGCATCGAGTCACGTGTGGTAATGAACCGAGCGACAGCTAGTTGCCGTCTACAACCCAACCCCCCATTGTATGATTATTTGCTGTCGTTATGACCATGGGCGTCTCACGAAGCCACCGTACACTTTTTCAGTGTCCAACCAGCGATGTGGCAATCATAAGGCTAACCGATGATCAGAGACATCCGCGTAGTACCACGTTCCGCGAATGTGCGGAAAGTCAATTCCGACTGGAAATATTATATTTGAACCTTCAGTACCAGTGACTTTTTCAGTTGCGTCAGGTGTAAGCTATCACTCGACTGATGCCTGTTCGTGTGAGTTGACTTCTAACCGACAAATCGGATGGTGAGCTGCTAACCCAGGATGATAAAAGAATTCAAGTGAAACCTCGTCCATCCGAAACGGATGAATAAAAGACAGCGGTCTTATTCGGTGCTGTGTCATTTGTGCAAATCGCGTTACTGTTTAGGAACTACTGTGAAGTGCTTGCAAACGTTTCTAACTAAGAACCTCTAGTACACTAGAGTAACACAGATACCCACAGATCAGTGACGCAAGATGCTCTGGCCTGCCGAGGATATCTCCTTCTTCCCGTCCCTGGCTTGAGTTCTAGTTCTTTTGAAGAAACTTAATTGCTTGAACCTGACTGGGGATATACATAGTCGGCAGCGACCGAGCTTCATTCAATACGGACGGAGCAAATTAAACGTGCACTTTTTACGATTCTGTCCTCTAGACCTGACAATGGGATAAGATAATGAACTATTATAACAAACTCGGAGGCGTCGACAACGATCCTATTGCAGGTTGGATTGATACGTCACATCGACTACCGAATAATGGACCAAAGAAGAACGAGAAATACTTAGAAAAATGACCAACGAATACCAGGTCACTTACCGATAAGCGGGAAATTTTTTACCGCACTCGGTGTTGACTCAGCCAACAGGATGAGCAAGACGAAGAATGCGACAAATATGTTCATTCCTGTTTTTTGGCAGCCAGGCCACAAAAGCAAGATAATAAAAACGAAATATAAGTGTTGGAATAGTGAAAGGAAAATCTTATGCATAGTTGAGAGAAAATTTCACATCTTCCATGAGCAAGTTTCCCAACATGGAACCGAGAAGCTTGCAAATGAAGTCCATTCCAGTCCATGACGTTTGACGGAGAAAACTCCGTCCTAAGAGGAAGGTTCAGCAGCACTATCTCGACGACTTTGAACAGGACGAGAATTCATGCTTGTCCTATTGGTTGCACAAACAGTTGCACACAATTCCTGTCCAAGAAGTCACTGTAATTCTGACGACGGGATCTTGAAAGCAAGTTGGCCATTTACAACTAATCGGCTATGGCCGCCTTATACTCAGATTCCTGGAGACGATTGCACCGCTTAAATTGTAAAGGGCCAGTCGGCCATTCTGCCTAACCTTTAAAACCGTACTTAGTCCTCGAGATGACCTTGGACGTTTCTGTTTTACTCCCATTTAGACAATGCGTGCTGTTGCATCTCACTAAACATGTCTCAGTCTAGTCCCAATTGGTTTCCATCCTCCAAATCACGTGACGACCGACCCATTCTGCCTTACTGTTACCTTTATCTTTGACCGAGACTAACATTGTCATTAGAAAGTCCCAGTCACTAGGCCAATCAAGATGGTTGGCAGCACTACTGGATATAGCTTCCTTCAGTTATCGGCTTTGTATATGGCCAAATAGTTCCAAAGAATCTGCTCTAGTCATTTGACGGACGTCTTCTACGTAAGAACATTAATTGAACCCAAAGCTCGGTGTGTAGGCACTACGGATTCTGCGCAACAAACCGAAGAAAATAGAAATACGGTAGTTCCCACAATGAACTGAGCGTGTGCGGGGCGTAATGTTTCATCTCTCCAATAAACTAATAATGATCGGTAGTGGGCGTTTCAACTTGATTTTTCCGAGTGATTCGTTATGCAGTGTCAACATCAAACTCGACAGTGAAAACCAGGGAAGCACGGTACAGCTGTTTCATCCTTGTTGGGAATCATCAACAGTGCATATCCACCGCGAATGAACTGGGACGCGAACGCCGGACGAACGATTTTGAGTCGAACTCCTTGGCCATTATGCCAGACTGGCTGATTGTCAATGGTTCAATGAACACCAACATAACATGATATAGCAGCCTTATTCGTCACTGGATCTTGTAGGCCACAGACCAAATGTACACCGGTTGGGCGACTTCCAAGAGTGAACGAACTTCTCTGCAGGCAAGTGAAAAGAGTGCACTCTATCTTGTAGAAATTTCCTAATTAAATTGGTCAGCATGATGATTCCGAACAAGGATGAAACAGCTATACAGTGCTCCTGTGGTTTTCAACGGCAAGTTCAATTTTGACACTGCATGACGAATGGTTTGCAAAAAGTAACAATTTGAGTCTGCCAAAACGGCGAACTAGTCGAGACTCGCAACAAAGTTATCACTATCATCTCGGCCAATCAACAACCGACGCGGCGGTAGATTAGGCTAGCTAGTAGGTCAGTTATCTCGTTTAGTAAACAGCCGTGGGCTTAGGATGAAACGGAATGTCTTGCGACAGCACATAACAAAAACAAAGCCAGGCTCAGCGACGATCATGCAACGACAACAGTTAGGCAACTAGCTGCGCAAATAACTGCATCATTCAATAAAGAACGAAATAACACACCACGGGCGGTGCGTTGGAAAACAGGATCGCAAACACATGGACACGAAGAAGCCCGGTTGTGCAGCCGAACGAAGGCGTGCTCATGCAGTGTTCCCGGGGCTATGAAAACTGTTTAAAATAGCCATATGGGCTGGCCATTTTCTGGCCGGGTTGCGTCGAATTCCACGACATCGCAGCACGTGGCACCGATTCGGCCTGCACATTACATACACACACGGTGAAATTCTGTTCAAGACTTCATCTGGGACTGCAAAAGGTACTTCGTTTTGTGACGTAATTTGCTAACCTGAACGTACGAATAAATTTTGCCTTCTGACCACAGCTTACAAAATACCTGCTCAAAGTTAGCTTCAGACACGTGTAAGAAACGGAACGAATCGATACTTAATACTTCAAATGAAAGCAGGCGAACTGGAACTTGGAGAAGGTGTGGGACTCAGAAACTATCATGAGCCAGACCAGAAGAAAATGTGCACTCCTCATGGTTATCTGTACCAGCTACACATGCGTTCGTGGGCGAATTTTTAACTCCCAATTATTACATTCTCATAATATGGTAGTCACGGATTAGGTTCCACATTTGGGAAATTCTGGAAAGTAATAATAAAGTGCAAAATCTGTCATTTCCACTGGTACCATGCGAGTAAAACGCATCGTCGTGAATTGTCTTTCTATAGCTACGTTAGTTGTTTATTTACATTCGCGGTAATTAAGACCGACATTGAAATATGACAACGGCTAAGGAAGCCCTTCTGCTGGATTCGTGCATGCGCCATCACCAATGACGATAACCAGAAATCCCTAGTTGTGGTGGTGCACTGATCGTCCTAATGTACGAAAATAAGAAAATGTGTTTGAAACTGTGTCGAATCTTTGAGTCAAACGGAATAATGAAATGCGATTTTTTGGCCTACTGTACACCGCAATTTTGTCGTTTTCACTCATTTAAATTCCTAATTCTATCGGTACAATAGTTCACTATCGAGATATGATTTTAACTTGGTAGATATGCTATACCTTTAAACTAATCTCCATTTTTCGTGGTACAGCTTGTCCAACTGGAAGACCACAAATGGAATCGAATGGACAACTTACCAAGCATCATTTTTGCGGGCGATTCTGGCGGTAACCAGAAAACAACCAGAGTAAGCGAGGATAAAAGTACACAGGGAATGACCAACATGAACACGTAGAAGCTTGGGTTGCGACGGAGACGCACGAGGTAACGCAGAACTGGATAGTCACGTGTTATCACCTGGTTCCCCACTGTTTGATTACGACGCCGATATTTCTTCACCGACCGAATCTGTGGAACAAGGAATCGAAGTAGGTCATGAGCCAAGTGTTAAACATTGGCGATCTTTTAGCAGCAATTATTTCTGACTAGGTAGCCACGGTCTGACAAGGAATAAACATACGTTTATGATACCCCTGCATCGCATTTCGTAATATGACGCAGGTATCGTCAGACCCAGTCATGTGGCCTGTTAGCCAAGTTTGGATCGTGTCGACTGCTTTGCTTTTACATCGAAGAAAGGTGTGCTGATTCCATCCTGGGTTATGAGCCTCGACTGAAGGCGACGTTTGCAAAATCACCGCCAGAGGCGATCATACGATTTTAGGACAGATTTCAGCAACAGTCGAATCCCAGTGAGAAAAACATATAGTGACTTTGGGAAGCGAAAAGCACAGCTTACGTGTATCATATTCAACTGTGTTGGTGTTGAAGGCACTGCCATATGATTCGCTGCCTACAAAATAAACATTCGCCGGTCTCGTCTGCCATTTCAGCAAGCTTCTCTAGTGGGGAAGATGGGTGTCGGTTGCTTGAACTGAAAGGTTCCCCCTGGTGTTGGCTGGCAGACGGCTAGTTCATACCTGTCACAAAATGGACTTACTGGCTTGTGATGTCAGTGTAGGGGTCGGATGTACGGCAGAAGTTAAAAGGGCAAACGATCACCGAGCTCTGCGCCCAACAGGCGCTACTGAAGGCATACTTCTTCAAAGGATGTGGTGCGTTTCGACACCGCCGCCTTCAAATGACCATAGCGGGAATATCAGCAGACATAGAACACGAACAGTCAATATATTCAGAAACAATGTCTGTGGACAACTGTGTAACTACATACGAGAACATGAATACTTTGGTGGATGGGGCTTAATAGCGACCCTGTTGGTGCTGCATCGTCAGACGTAAATAGGGAAGCCAAGGGAGACAAGAAAAAAGTATCAACAGGAAAAACGGGTAACGAAAGGACAGAGTGACTTTGGGAGGTCTGTGCTAAAACGATCACGTTGGGCTCACCAACTGCATCGTGGCCCACAGACTTAAACGACTAAAATGCTAGTAGTAGATGCTTGGATCAATGCCAACGGCAACGCATAATCGGCCGAAATGTCCAATAGGGAAATTGGAGCCAACCACGTAGACACGCAAGCACACAGTCAATGCTGAGTTGGTGATCTAATCCGCCAAATGGCAACGAGTGAGTAAAGCTTAAATGCAAATCAAAAACGAGCCACGGTGACCCAAGTGGTTGCACGAAATGTGTGTGTGTGTGTTCACTTGGTTAAACAACAAAATGCCATGTAAAAAATGGTGATACACAAACTAAACGACAACGAGTGCATAAATGCCACAACCTGGCAACTAATCTCAACGATGAATGGTCAATGATCTCAGGTTCATTTCCTAGCGCTAGTTAATGCGTGAATCAGGTGAAATCGATAAGGCTTCGTTCAAAAGATTCAAAACGTTGGGAGCACTGACCTCCATGTTGTGAACAATTGCTAAGGGCAACCAAACGATCGTCAGAGATAAGTAATAGACGGAAAAATGGGTAATTTAACAGATGAAAGTGACGATTCTAATCAAACCAACGAATAGTCACGGTCTGATAAACGCTTTGAATTTCAATTAATTTCGGTCAATAAAATGCGGCGAAACGTCATAGAGGCGCTGATCACTTTTTTCCAGCCTTCGTCTGACGAACATCTCATCCGTGAAATCTTGAGCCCGGTGGGTTTGTATTGCACCCGGAAACAATGTTCAGCTTAGGCACAAGAAGATACCTTGAACCCTCGAGATTCGCACAGATTCGGCATCGTTTCCGAAGAGTTACAGTCGGGCGATTACAAACCGGAAGTCTGTAAAAGATTTACTTCATTTCGTTTTGATTCACTTCACAGCATGCCCGGAATGCGTTCTCCCAATATAGAACGTCAGCAAACACTAAGTTAGTGAAACACAACTTTTCAAGTTCGCTGTGGACCTTGATACACCCAATAATAGTCTACCATTTTTGACTGTTACTATGACGATGATGCAACTTTCATTGTTCTGAAGCAAACATAACGTTTGCATTCTGTTATAAATCAATATTTAGAAAAACAAATAACACGAGCTATATAGGGCAGGCAATTTATTTTTTGAAATTTCAGTCGTTAAACATCAGATTTATTGAAATTGATTATATATATATATATCTTGAGCGAGAGAGACATGCATCAAAACTCAATCGATCTCCTAAATGGGTTAACTAATACTTTTTCTAGCCTCTTTGTACACTTAAATTGCTTCCACTTGAAAATCGACGTTACATGGTGTCCCCCGCGGAATCATGGACCACTACCCCTTTGTGCGAAACTAAAGATTCAACTTAATTACAACCAGATGAGGGCACGTTCATATAAAGTTATTTATTGGTCACATGCGACAACACAACAGGGGGTCGCCATACTGTCATGCTTTGCATTCAAAGTTTGCATACAAAAGTGCGCTTCACCATGAGGGAAATGGGTATTTCGGCCTCCATTCGCAGCTGCTTTGTGTCACAAGTTTCCGGTACGCCTCTGCCGGTTTTCCTGTCCCTAGTCTCTCACACCGCATCGTTTTGCATCCATGTCTAATTACAGTCGGTCATTCGTGTTGTTTCTCATTCGTGTGGCACCATTTCTGCACTGTGCGGTACTTTGAATTGGAAAGCATACTAATTTTATGCGCGCCCAACTGACGCGTATCCATTCAGATCTCAGTAAAACAAGTTGAACAGGAGGTACGATTGTACACATATCGCGAATTCGATTGCATATTTTCATGTGTCAGTGATATTTTACGGAATATGAATAAATGCCGGCCACAAGAGACAAAATCCACCGAAAGCCGGTTGTTAAAACCACAATGAAAGTTAGTCTGCGATGATTTCCGGTGACACTCAACATTAAGGAACTGGGTGTATACGAAAATGTGCGACGGGTGGTGGAAGACAGTGGGTGAATAATTTTTTTTGGCCAGTGACAGTAAGCCGAAGCTCATTAACAAATACGCGATACGAAGCGCGCTGGTAAGCAAGCGTTTGGATAAACACGTGAGTCTTGGTGATCAGAATAATTGGTCGCGTTAGATCCGATAGTGGAACAGTTATTGAAAGCGTGCTTGTGAATGTAATAGTGCGCGAAATCGGCCAATCAGTGAACAACGTGGATTGGGCCTGGAGCCACGGTTCAGACAGTGACAGACAGAGGTAGAAAAGAATATGCACACCCGTTCTTTCGTGTACTTAGGCACGGAAATCACAACTGGAAAATCTATCGGTCGGTACTAGGCTTCAGCCTAGAGACCTAATCAAGGAATTTTTGGGTGAAATATCACGGATCAATGAAAACAGAGGTAGCCAGAGTGAAAAGTGATGCAGCAGGAACGAGCGATGACGCGCAAGGATAAGAAATGGCGCAACAGAAAGAATAGTACATTCCGCAATCACATATCACTCCGTGTCACATCCTTGGACCTGGGGTTCCATTTCACTTGACAACTAGTTTGAACAGTTTTTTTTGCAATCATCAACAAGAAAGACCAGAGTGCTATTTTACTAACTCATCCACGATGGTTCGATCACGTTTTGCAATAAACAAAGGCATATTTTACATGATTACGTAGTTCGATCGTGTTTCAAACTTGTGTGTAGATCTAGTGCAGAAATAAGTTAACCAATCAAGCATAAGGAATTTTATAGTTCTGAGTTGGTTGGTTCCAAAAAGGAACAGAAAAGAGGATGGGGTTAATGGCATTTTGAGAACTATATTAAATCGGATGTACGGTTGAAATAAGGTTCATTGATGGTCATCCGGTCGCTACGAGAATGACTGCTTTGCCACGCACAGGCAACCCGTATTTGTTGTCAGGCTGTTCTGTCCAAGGTCGAGGGCAAAGTGTTGAGACGATCGATGACATCGATCAATGAGGAGGACGCCCAAGCGAGTTTTGACCGGGTAACCACCCAATAAAACCAGACGAGTCCTAGCGATGACTGTTTACAATTTTTGCGAAAAATCGACTTGTCTGGAAATCGATTTTGCAAGCTTTTATTTTCAAGATGGCAAGAGGACCCCGATGTTGTGTAGAATGTTAAATCGCTTATGCATTACGCATTCAAAGGGTCGCCGATTCCATTCCGGCCCGTCACGTCTACTTTTGGATGCGTAGTTCGTAAGTGAATTTACCATTCCATATAAATTTCTATGCCTAAAAAGAAGAATAGTGTTGTTGCTAGAGGTAATAGGATAGATACGGAAACCGTTCAACTAGATCACGTACTTGAAGCGTTCGGTTTGTGTGATGCACATCGCGTTCTTTCTCCCCGTCTGTGCGCCACTCGTTACTTGGCACGTAATCCGAGAAATCCAAATAAGGCATTGGATCGGAATCTGGAAGCCACCACGTAATGTCCAATTGTGTTTTATCATAGGTCCACGAACCGAACTCCAACATGCATATCTGCACAGATGATGAAATACAAAGAATGTAGCTAATGTCCAAAAGCTAATTTTGTAATGGAATATCCATGATGCTGAGATCAAATAAGATTGCGTGATTCCCGAATTTCCAATTACCTGAACGAGCTCGCAAAACGGAGATGATAAACTGTGTTATTTCGCAGGAACGAAACTGTTTATCCCCCGGGGGGAGTTCCTCCGGCGAAAAAACCCAGCAGACCCAGTCAACCTTCAAAATAGACAAACTGGACGTCCGGGTGAAAAAACTGGTTGTGTGTGAAGCCTCCACCCTTATTGGGCAGTTATCACGTGATTCAATTCATGGCGTTTTTTGTCCTGTCGAGCCGCTCATTCTGATTGATTGACCCAGTTCACGATATGGCTTTCTTTTTGCACATTTGCACTCTTGCCTTCTGGTCATGCCACTATGTCGGCTGCCCGCCGGTAGCCAGCGGGATGACGCGGTTTCAGCCTGGTCTCGCTTTTTTTACTTGCTCACTGTCTGGCGGGATTGGGCTACATCTACGCCCATGTATCAGCCATGATTTGTCTGGTACAATCAAGCGTTGCGCAACTACCGATAACCAATGAAACAGCTCCATGAGACAGCCGCCAAGCCAATCACAACGCCAATCCCTTACATTATGATCCTAAAACACCCAAATCGCCAAAAAATGTATCTCACGTGCCTAGTTCTTGCAATGTACGCCCAAACGCAGTTTTCACGAGCAAATGAGCTAGTCTGCCGGTCAACACAGATTTGGAAGTAAAAAAGCAAATAGATAAATAGAACTTTCACCTTGTAGGTTTTCTCAGACCTGATGTCTTTCATGCTTGGGTGCACTGTTTTACGTCTCATCAGGACTTCCGCGGCAAAAAAATCAAACTTCCAGCGTGCCTTACGCGTGACCGAATAACATTGTTGATATCACGTAATGCAACGTTTTCATCGATCAACAGTCGTTGTAAATCCACTAAGTTGAGATGGGGCGAGGCGTTGCATACGGTGATCATGATGTCAATTCAAATCGAACGATTACTATTCGGTTGCACTTAGGTATACTGTAAAAACGTTCCGACAACTCACATTGGTGAATGATGCTATCTTCTCAAAGATGAAATACTCATCCACCGGACGAGAAGTACCGAGCTCAACGAAGGCAATCGCCTCCATGACCATGTAGCTTTCTGAATTTGAACCCAGTTCAAAAAAACCTATGGGAAGGCTTGAAAAAACCCTATGTGTTGATGGAGTACCTACCAACTCTGTGCAGCTAGTAAAATGTCCTGACAATAAATTGGGACCAAATGCCGGTAACATTCGTCCACGGACCGAAGTGCGAGGTATTGTGAAACGGAGCGTTGCGCTCGTCGGGATGCGGTATTCCTCCAATCGCTTTTCGCTGCAATTCTCAGTTATCTCGTTCATCGGTCCATTCGTCTCTAACAGGGGATTCGACAACTTCGAAAGTTAATGTTGGCGCTATGTGCACAGCTAAGAAAATAAACACAGCTTCAGTTCATTATTAATAATTATTGGATATCAACTATTTAATTTGCTCTACATTTATTCGAACCGCACCGCGTCCTCGTCCCCATAAGAATCAATGTGTAGTGATGTAAAATAAGTGATTGAACGAACCGATCCGAACTGAATGGTGACTTGCTGTAATGTTTGAATCATGTCCGGTAGGATGAATTATTACAAATGAATAGAAATACATGAGTAACAAATAAGTAGACATCACTTTCGTGAGTTTCTTTCACTCTTCCCGTCGGTGGATAAATCATTTGTTTAATGCCAAATCAGGTCGACATTAGTGTCCGTCGCGCCCACAGCAAGGACCACGCAAGTACTGTATATAACCGTAAGCTTTGAACACCCGCAACAGGGCCATTCCAGTGTCGGGCGTTCGTATGTTAATCGGTCAAATGGCGAGGTCAATTCAGAGTGAACAAACCTCAGATGAACAAGTTAGTCCCGGAATTACGTCCAATGTATTTGGGACTAACTTGTTCGGAACTCGTTCACACCGATCTCAAATGTCACCGTCCGTGATACGAGAACAAATCCGCAAGTGCGTACTTTAAGGTGCACGGACGATCTGTACACAAGACAGATCCTACGGAAGTTGTCCCGGTTTGCACCCAATTCCGAAGTGTATCGACTCAATTCTTAAATAATGTGAGACAGGGTACAGAACGACGAAGTAGTTCAAAGTGGTCGCGAATCGCAACGGGTCATTATTTTGCTTTCAATTGCAATCTCTTGAAACTTCCTGTGAGTAAATATTCCCAAAATTTTTGATGAGGCTTGAAAGTCCGCTCATCCTCTACACATATGTTATGAATAAAACAACGAGATTTCTACACGAACCCCGTCTTCATATCGAGCCAAAGCAACGAGTAAATTTACCGTGATAGAAAAACGAAATCCTCGTGGGAAGAGTCCGATCACATTCCACGGAAATCGCGTCGATGGAATTCAAATGCTTCACATGAGATCCGCCAAATGACATCAGAAAATAATATCGTGGAATGAGCCGTAATCAAAAAACGCCCTTGAGAATTCACTGAACAGCTTTTTAATACAAAAAATCAGCATCTTTTTTAGAGTATATTTACAACTCACCACCACCTACATAACGGAGCGTGAAAATAACCGTTGTATCCAGTCCAAATCAGCAGTTCTCTCTTTCAGCACGGGCTAAGAGTTCACGGAGAAATGACGGCTACCTACACATAAATCAAGTAGTTTCATTGGTTTGCGTTCTATCGTCACACATCACACATCAATTCCTCGTGGGCAACGAATACACAAATGTAAACCAACACTCAGAAACTGCATCCTACATTGGACGGGAAGATGACCTAACTTGGAAAAGAGTAAAAAAAAAGGCATGCGGCACAGGACTGGACGAAATCCAAGTGAATCTACAATGCGACGGAGCCGGAAAAAACCACTGGTTGAAATTACCCCCGGTTGTTCCGTAAACCAATCATCACCACTGGAATGAAGTATCCAGCAAATAGTCGATCGAATCGCAATTCATTCGGTGTACTAACCACAAGCGGTTGTGAAGCACAAAATTATTTTGTTTAACTTTATAAGGGAAGGTTACGGACGGATGAAAAATATTCAAGGTCACTTTGATTGGGCGCGAGGAGTCGTGAAAAAATAAAGCCCGAGTATATCAAAAAGAACAGGACTGATTGACAAATCCTTCTAGGATCAGTTGAA
This sequence comes from Fasciolopsis buskii, assembly GCA_008360955.1. Taxonomy (NCBI): domain Eukaryota; kingdom Metazoa; phylum Platyhelminthes; class Trematoda; order Plagiorchiida; family Fasciolidae; genus Fasciolopsis; species Fasciolopsis buskii. The sequence continues at coordinate 150,006 of LUCM01004448.1, read as the reverse complement.
CAACGAATGGATCTGAAATTAGATTGACAAATACGAAATCATCTAAAAAAGACCTACTTCTCTGACGAATTGAAAATGGTCTGAGGGAAGCGAAGGCATTGCGCGCAACAGAGATCCAAGAAGAGACAATAAGCTTTTTAGACGGGGACAGTCAGTAAATGAGCTCTGACTTGAACAGATCTACATGGATTGTCTGATTACAACAAATAAATGGTATCAGTGTTACCCAGTAAGAAGTCATTTTATATTTCTTATTTGATTAGGCAGGGCGGGAGTTAACTAGAGTCGAGATGGCCGACTAAAGGCGTTGGAGATAGCGAAAACGATAAATACAGAGTATAAAATGCATTTGACATCCACAATTCGGTCCCGAATTAATTTGACCCTTTCGGGATATATGTAACCGCTAAGTCATCTCAATTACACCAGCTGTCGGCCAATAGTGACAGAATAGTTGAATCGATACACTTCCTGAAGTTACAAGCAATGGTTTCGAAAGCTTCTCAGATTTTGCATGCAAAGGGATGCTTATTGACTATTTCATTTTCGGATGTTGACGTTGGTGCCGTTAGAAGGACAACCTTCTGAGCATTCGAAAGACATCAGAGTAATTTCAATTGCATAGTTTCCGCCGAAGGTCTGACGGACGGATCTCTCTGTATACAAAATGAGCAGCGAATCTGCGGGTCCTGCAACGATTTAAGCAGCTGAGTGCCTTGGCGCTAGTGTAAGCCTCATGTCAGCTAGCTTCGATCAGTCGGTCGCGTATCGGACAAAGTCGTAAATTGTTTGTCCACTTCCGGCTACAATGCATGCAATATCCATCGTGGTCCCATTTCTGTCGACAATGTGACTACTCGTTAAGCATAAGTAGATAAGAACCAACCAGAAATTGTTAACATGCTTTCAGGATTGTGTCGAACTGTATGCACAGACGCGGTTGAGGAAAAATCACATTAATAACAATAATGTTCTATTGGGCTCACCTGTGTGTCAAACGGGAAGTATGTAATCTCCACTTCACATGTGCTCTTGAACAAAGCCTGTGGGACCCAGAGTGCACCTCCATTGTTGTCAATAACAACGCGAGCCTCACGATGTTCTTTTAGTCGCTCGTCAGCACTGGTTGGCAGTAAGGTGAAACACCATTTAAGTTGCACATAATTTGTTAAACCGTAGAACGTTGTATACAATGTTGTTATAAAATTTTATTTATGAGAGAACTTGTGGATGAAGGTCACCCACATTATTATAGTGAAAAAGCATTTTATCGAACTAGTAGCGCATTATTTCGAACACACTAGGAAGAGTGGATAACGACAAACATCCAGAATCGATGAAAGTTTCCTATAACCTGGGCAGGTAGATATTTTGTTAATTCATAAGCGTCCGCAGCTGCACCGGTATGGCAAACCGCATGAGAGTGAATAAGCTGTTGCTTAGTGCGATGGAGCGAGAATGGACACGAGAGGCTGTTTGCACACATGCTTGAGATCACTGACCTTGATAAAAAAATCAATTAGACTTAACTAATTTGAAGTATACTGTCCAATCAGCACGGAGAAATCGGATTTAAATCCTTGAACTGTTCATTTGTAATTATCTGACTTTCGGTTGCAACAGTACACTTAGAAACTGTAAGCGTATCGATAACGGAGTGGAAGCTGTGATAGAGCTACGGTTAACATGACCCGTAATTCCAGGTTTCACATCACATTCGATGTGAGCCTCGAATAAAAACTTCGTTCCTAACATTGACAACAGTATGCCTCATAAAATCGCCCCTCTGTAAGCTGCAATTATGCGCAGTGTGAAACCCGAAGGTTTCCTTAGTAAAATTGATCTGTATGGCACAGTCATGGTTGTTGGATAGTCGTCTAGATGACGGGGTATGTCATTCCTAGACTATTTCATTTTCGGTTTCATTTTTCACAATCATTACTATTGCACCAACGTGCTCTGGTTTTCGTTGTCACTTTCAGAGTACCAGAAACTCAAACAGAATCAAAGAGCGAGGAACAATAAAAAATCGAATGCAAAATAACAAGTGGGATGACTATGCAAAAGAGAGAAGATTTTTGATGTAAGAAAACCATTGACTTCGATATTGGGCCACTTCATCCACTGTCTCCACGACTATCGGCTCAGCCTAGTTGGATCTCGTGGACCCCAATTCAGTGGTCTAGCTTCACATATACGAGTCAGTCCACCGGTTGGAGTTATCATACTTTTTACCTATGTCATCGACTGGCCACGCCGAACCATCTTCCAAACATTACCTGCCTCGAAGAACAGTGGACAACGAGGCAGGCTTTCTGTGGGCATGTCCGAAACATATTCCAGCCATCTTAACCTATTCTGATTCAGTGCCCGTTTTAAAGACAGAACCCTAGTTACTCGCCAAATTCTTCGATCAAATTTTACCAATACTACGAAGGCAAAGGTATTCAAGTACTGAAAGTCTTTGCACATATGCTCGCAGTGGCCATGTTTCGGAGCAATAGATGCGTATACTGGATCCTGGGATCTGCAAACGAATCTTACGCCGACGCCATAGATGCCTCAGATTGCTGAATCCGAATCAAAGCTCCTGTGTGTGCGAAGACGCTTCATCCGTTAGACGACCATTAGATGAGATAAAACCTACCCTATGTTGCAATCCTCTCTATTAAGATGCAGTGAAGTGTAAAGCAGGAATTCGACAAACCTATAAAATCCACAGAATTCGCTAAACTCTAAGGTGGGATTTCCTCGTCCGCCGACGTGCATGTAGGGACCGTCTTGCAAATACGCACACGCAATTTCACTTTTCCGTCCGCACATGCATGAATGCACGTATGCCTGCAATGGTTGTTTGAGTATTTGTGACCGCGGATGTGGGTATCACACACCCACGAGTACACTGTTGCGTTATCACTAGTCCGTCAATGGCTTTGTGAGTTCTACGCCTGCTTAGCTGACCTATCTCTGATTTTCTGTCGCGCTGTAATTCGCTTGCCTGATCCCGGCAGTTATGGCTGTCTGTTATCTGTTTGACTGTGACTGTCTGGCTTGTGCTCTCATCCTGTTCCTGATTCGTTTAGGCCCCGCTCGGTGTGCCCGATCCCGTAACAAAGCCCTTCATCGATTTTCACGCACATTTCACCTCCGCCCTCCACGGATCTGTTGAGCTGACTTTTGCACCGTTGTTCTGATTCGGCTATTAGCCGAACTGTCTATTGGGACGCTTCTCTCTGCTGTTCCAATGACTTCCCGTGTCGATTTCTGTTTCTGTCTCAATCAGCTAAATAGCCACTGCTCCAATTTGGCGGCACGTTTGTTCCTGGTTTTTCTTGACTGTTCATCTGGGTAACCACGATTCACGAAACAATGAACTTGGTTACACAACTGCCGTGCACTGACCCGTCGTATGTGTACAAGCCAACGGGACCAGGACCTTGTTGGATTAACAAAAAAAAAATATTATGATAACCGTTTAAGGTGTATAGTCAGTCATATCACCTGTCACGTCTGAAGCTCCGGGTTAGTCAGTTCGGCCAACTACACAATGTTAGTCAGTCTGGAGTTCAGCGGTCTACGGTCCCTCTTGCCTCGTACAGTTAGCTGATTTGCATCCGCTCAATTGTTCTAGTTCCTCCATAGACTGCAGTGGATCTTGAGCGATGCGACGGATAAAGAAATGCAAAATTGGGCCTAAGCTCGTGAATCAGCCACTGACAGGTCTGCAAAATGCGTTTGAATGTGACCAGCAAATCATGGATTGCTAATTACGTGGGATTCAATGCTGAAGCCTGAACGTCAAGAGAACAGACTCCAGCCAGAGGCCGACATTCCAGTCAACCATAAAAACATACAACAGTCCCACAGAACAGATAATGCAAAATCTTAAACTCCAAACTTCGTAGGACACAGTCAGACTGTCGATACAAGCAACTCATGACGCATCCAACAACAACAACAACAACAACAACAACAACAACAACAACAACAACAACAGTACCGCTTAATGTTCTCCGTAACTTTGTAAACCGTGGTCTATATTCTCCTATGTTCAGCGTTTAGGTTTAGCCTGTTTTTTCCGCTCAACTTCATTCGTTCACTCATCTTTACAGCTATTTGACTACTGAGTTTGACCTAGTCCAGCTATTCAGTCGTGCCGACGAAGAGAAAGCCAAAAGCACTATGGCTTCCGATAATTCTAACATGGATTTTATACAACACCATACCAAAGATCATCGGGGCACGCAATAAGCAGACGCGAAGTTACCTGAAAAGAATACTTTTGACTTACAAATTGTATAGTTTGATGTCCGGCGTCCAAATCTGAGAAGGGAATATACGGACAGTCATAATATCCCCATATTCACTGGAGTTCCAACGAAGTAGGGAATCATTCCATGCCTGAACGACGTGTGGGGATTAGACAGGTGGCAAATGCGGAACGAAAGGATGTCTTTTGAAGGTTTTGTTATGTTAACCGTATTTTAAAAAAATAATAGCGGACTATAGCAAGTGAGAAGGATGTGGGGAAATTGTGAGAGCATTCGATTGGGAATTATCTGGTCGACCCGGTGTTTACAGAGGGCGAACAAGCATGGTATACGGTCGCCAAATTTTGTTTATCGTTTGAAGCTCACTCAGTCTTCTGTTTGCCCTGGGAATGGAGTTGTTTGTTGGAGACTTTTTCTGCTGGAAGACCCAGCTTACTAGAATGTACCAAATCATCAGCACCGTCATGATCGAGTTGTGTTCAAGGCCAAATGCTTCTCAGGACAAAAAACTGTCACATTTACTTTTGAACAGTTGATCGTGCGCCACTGACTTGAAGCTCCCCGTAATCATCTCACCTTGGAAACTGGACAAAAATGCACCCCTAGAGTGGGGAAATCGCACTCTTCCGACAGTACGATCGTTAAACTGAACGACAGACGGTGGCTAGGTGGATTTCGCTTCTCCCACAAAAACGATCAGAGATTCCAATCCCAGATCTGCTAGTCACCCTGGTGGCAAACGACAACTCATTGTCGCCCGGCTCGTTACCACACATGGACTAATGAGATTTTAAGTAGCTCTATGCCATTCCAAGTTTCAAGGTCAGGGTTGCTAGTTCCACCTCCCGGGACTATGGAGCGTGCTCCTTCAACTACACTCAAACATGGAGCATTCCACGGAAAAGCAAGACCATCGTTTTTATCCTGGCCAGGGTCACCAGTTGAGTTGTCCATTTGGTTTCCATTGGTCATGGACCGATCACCTCAACACATCGTCAAACCAGGAGTTGCCTTAGTGAAGAAAAAATCCCCACGACCCAGATGCCGCTCTGAGCTCACTGAATCCTGGTAAGATGGGAGGTCATCGTTGAAATCCATCGACCGCACAGAATTTCTATCCACTAGACTAGTCTATTCTACCGAGACCCAAGGAATCCTGACCGACATACATCAGAGCTGCATCTGTAGCACAAACCACTTTGCAGTAGTGCAGAGTGTGCATCGGTTTTTCCACTTGCATTTCACGCTTCGTCCATTTTTGGAACTTGTCTACGCCCATGCCGCGATTTCTGGCCAAGCCACGTGACTTTGCCACCACGTGTGAGTGCAGATGACCGGCCGTGCACGTGAGTTTATCGACTTTCACTTTTCGGAATTACAAGTTTGCCGCGACAGTGCATAAGGTTCTCCACTGCAGATGAACACCACCTCGGGATGGTTCAGGCCAGTGGAAGAAACGTAAGCGTGCAAACTTCGATTAACTCCCAGCTTCGAGATACCCACTAGCTGATGGGGCATATTCAGCATACGTCCACAAACCTTTGACAATTAGTGTTGGGAAACACTGACTGATTTCAACTAGTTCATTTGATTAGAAAGCTATGTATAAAAAGTGTCCTACGTAAGAAGAACATTACGAATTTGCTCTGCGAGGCTTATCTTCTCGTTCAGTATATACATACATATTACGTGATGTATATATATATACATATATATATATATATATGAGTTGAGAAGGCGTGCACTGAGTTAATACGTTTACCGTGACATTTCAATCCAAACTGGAACTCGTTTTCGAACGTGAATGAGTGATTGAATATATATATATATATATATATACATATATATATATATAGAATAGATTGTGAGTAGTTTGGCAGAAGCTGAACACGCGGTCGGTAGATCACGAGGACACACAAAATACCGCACGGGTTTCTTCACAACACAATGAAAATTCGACCCCCGTAAGCGGGATGAGAAATAAGTTGCATCTTTTCCGCTTGGAACTTACATACATGG
>LUCM01004448.1:100084-131526 GCA_008360955.1 Fasciolopsis buskii | reverse complement strand
CTTTTCGTTCCATATCGTCCAGAATCAATGTCTCTAAGACTTCCACTGTCCCTTATTTGGCACATATTTTGACGAATCGTGACCGAGTTTCAGCCGAATTCCTGAGCAACCTGTCATAATGTGTTATGATCATTCCTGGATGAGTTCTTTTATATTATTTACAAGGCGATGAGTGTATTTTTTATTTTATTTAATAACTTCTTTTACCCTCTATTTAATATTGTACGCTCAAGTTTTTGGCTGTGATGCTACATTATTGACTGAACGCAAAAGTCTATGCAATACAATACAATACAAGACAATACAATACAACACTTGGTCAGTCAAGTTCATCTAGGCTGAACTCTTTCCACCACGATCATTCACAGGGCCATGAACGGAGGTTCCCGGCAAAATCATGATGGAAACAATCGAGGCATGGTGAGTTTAGCCCGTAAAGAATTTAGATGATGATGAGAACGATAAGGGAATGGAATGCAAGTAATATTTATGCGCCCATTTATCCTTACTTCACTCACATGGACCATTTCATTTTACTCATTTTCCAACCCCCACCCTTCTTGCAAATCAACGTACAGCGAGGCAATCGTTGTGTTGACATAGGCAAAACATACTAACTACTTCAGTTCATTCATATTCAATCCCGGTTCCAGGGCTGGTCAAGCACGTCCGAAAGTCTTCCCATATCAAAACTAAAGTGTTCCCCGGAGTGCTCTGCCCAAAGCTCCAGTCGACTCTCCCGGAAATGAATCAGCGAGCCGTTTTCACGTTTTTATCTTGGTTTATGGAAACGTCGCTGTCTGCCGGCTTCCTGATGTTAATTAGGTAACTCAATATTGCCCCAGCTTCATTCCACTTGGGTTGAGAATAACCAAAACCATTGTTTGTCTACGTGAAAATAGCAAAATAGATTATCAATTGTCCACCAACAATAATCTAATTCTATTACTTCTTGAAATTGCAACGCAACTTGATTTTGAAAAAAGAAGTATGAGTATAATTTTTCTTGTATTGGTAAAAAAATGGTTCATACAAAGTTGAAATAGATGCCCAACGTCTAAGAACACTTTTGGACTCGACTGATGTGGCTTGCAATAGCAATGTCACCACCTCGTATTTTTATGTGTCCGGAAACTGTTTGAATGTTTCTCCCAAGCTTCTCCGGTGTTCTTGCCTGCGGTGTGTGGACCATACCGGCTGTGACGGCTTCCAGAAGATCATTGGGGGAATTTTTAGCAGTCTTGTTCAAAGCGTAAAGACTGCAGCTCTCTGTCGCGCACTGTGATAAAGGAAACAAGACAGGTTTACCTCGAGGGCATTTGTCTGGAGTCCACGCGAATTGAGTGAGCGGATGTTCTAGAAGCAAGCAATATTTGCTTGATAGTCGTTTAGAGTTCGAATTAGGACGCGTGTGCTACCGAAGTCCAGCAAAGCCCTGGCAATCTAACGAGCTACAAGTGTTCTTTTCTTTTGTGTATATGCCCTGTTTGGTACATTGTCATCTCGACTGTCCGGATAAGAGGCGCGTCGCATCGTGGGGACGCAGCAGCACAGTGAAGGCATGATGCGCCGTGGATAAACATTGCGATCCGCGGGAATAGGGTACGGACAGGAACCTCCAGTACTGCTTGGCTTTTCTATTCAAAACTGCACGTGTGGCATTTGCACAATAAAGCGCAGACTGCAGCTCATCAGAATTGCCGGAGGGAAATCTGCGACCTGATGTGGAGTTTATTTACATCTTCCAAAATAGTAGAGTAGATGAGGATGAACAGTTTCTCTTTGTAGTCGTTAAATTAGTCGATCTTGCCCGCCGATTTAAGGATGATTCTTCTCGCATCCGCGACATCGTCTCACCGAGGCTGTTAAGCCTAGACAACTCTCCATCTGACTTAGTCCACTTTTCGAGTGGTTTACCGCGGCTTGGCTGTTGACGCATGTTTCGTGACTCACCAAATAAAGTTCGGGTAGCTGATAAAGGCAAAATGGATGGACACGGATCTACCAGTTCAACGGTGCTGTTCCCGTCAGACACATCGACCAACCCCACCCATTATTTAATTGTGTCCAAGGTATCCTTTTTTTTCGATGTTTTCATTTTCGGCACTTACTACCTTCTAAAATCCCGATTGGAAATACCGATTGATTCAGACCGTCTACCGATCAGGCGTATATCTTGCGTACTTTACTTAAATCTATTCATTGCTTTGCCCACGTTAGGCAGATTATGCGCAATGCACTGGAATATCGAACTGGTCATTTTGCCCCGAATTTGTGGAACTGTTTGTCCGTGCATGTAAATTCATCAACTGTAGCTAAAATACTCTTCGGAATCAGGAATCCTGTTTGCGACGAATGTTCATACGTGAAAAAATATCGATCGAAATGATGAGAATTCAGTACACTGGTGAATACCATGCGTAGTGTGCTGGGTCTGTGACAGGCTGGAAGCATGACCCAGAGACGCTGGACCCGTAGTGAGGGGAGACCGGTGGCCATGATCCTGAAACTTAAAATGGCCTAGAGCCACATGAGGTCTCACTAAGTCAAATGTGGTAACGAGCCGGATGAGGGCGAGTTACCGTCAATTACCAGGTCGATCGGTGAATCTCGGATTCGAAGCTGTGGTCTTTTTGGTAACAGACGCTTAATCCAATTGAGGACCGTCGGTAAAATTATACCCACCTGAGGTACTTCAGATGAGGACCGGATTACGTAAAGGGTTTTGGAGTCAAAAGTTTCAAGATAACTGGACGTGAAATCCAGGAGCTTTTTCTCCGGCCTCCGTGTTCTTCTCGTTTTTCTCCCGGCATTTTTTTGTCTGTATTGCTAGCCTCGACTCCGTTCACGAAACTAGTTGCTGCTTTCGGACTGCTCCCGCATTACGGTCCTACGCAGAGTCGGAAGTCCTAATTCAAACAGCCAATCCCATATTAGAATATCTTCGTTCAAATTGCGTACTTATTTACTAGATAATAGATTCACGCACCAATTCTGACAGCTACTAAAATTACTAGATGCAAAAGAAGTAAACCTCACCTGGTCCGAGAATGGCTGTGTGGACATACATTCGAATAGCAAACTGTCTGACTTGGAATATGGATTCAGTACCGTGGTTCTGAATGAAGATCCAAGCAATTTGCGCGTATTTCTCAACCGTCTGGGTGACACGTTGGGTATGTTTGGAATACATTTTGCAACAACTGCTTGCAGACTGTGGCAAAAAACGAAAATTAATTTGTCGTAGGAGTGTAAGATTAAGTAGATAAGTTTAGTTACTTGAGTGTGCATCTCACCGGGTGATCGTATATCGGATGAAGTAACGTCGCGTATACCGAAGGCGCGACTGACTTTAGTAATTCGAGACAATTGTGGCGTAGATTTGATAACAAGTGGTCGATCAAAGGCCGAGTTTACATTAGAGTGCTAGGGTCGGTCTTGTTATGCCGCGGTGGCCAAACCTACAAGGTCGTGGCGTTTGGGCTTGAAGGTCACGGGTTCGGATCCTCCCACCATCGGTCAACTTCCCCACTTGGCAGCCCTCTGTTGACCGCGGCCCACTGCTGCTGTTTCATAGATAAGTGAAGCTAAAGGTAAGAAATAGATACTCCGTTTGGGAGACGGAAGAAATGCAAAACAGTTTCTTTATTTGAACACAGGTTTATGCGTATCACTGTTTAAAAACTCAGGGTGGTAGGTTATGAAGATCTGGGTTCGAGAACCTAGTCTGTAGGATAGGTATTGACTTTGAAGGAATTGGGGCGACTGGAAGTCTGTTAGGTACATCCTCCGATTGAGTACCTTGGTTCTCCGAAGCAAACAGTTGAAATACTGGTCAAGGTGGTTGGTTCATGGCCTGACGATGCATATTTATGCATGAAAACCCCAACGGGTGGACCTACCCAGATGGATCTAGTTAGACTGCTGTGCTGGTGTCCCTGTGATGTGTAACTGGATGTTTGGAGATATCAGACGATAAAGGTAAACGATGCACTCAGTGACGTTCCTAGATTTGCATTGTCTCCTTCGCTGTATGTTTCTTCTGATTTACGAGCTTAGGATTATTTTCCTCACTATATGTCGGTGCTATGAATTAGTAAACCGAATGGCAGCGCATTAATGCAAGCGTGATGGTTGTACAAGTTACCTACATCCATTCATTTAGTGACAAGAGGTTACTTCAGTACTAGGATGCAGTTGACCTTCATCACTGGGGATATCTCTGAATTTGGCCCTAACCATTCTCCCCTAATCCAAGGAGCCATGTAAACTCTTTTTCTCTTCTCGTTTTTATATTGGCAACCTACCGAAAGCTTTTGATGGACTACAGATCAAATATTATGGTGGAACCTAATAATATTCCCCGGCTCTCCAACCTGAGTGATTTTTTATCCGTTCTCGCATCTACAACAAAATACGATGGTATTCTCTTTTCCTTCTTTCAAAATAAGTCAATTGATTTGGAAAACATTTAAATCACTTGCCAGTGACGTGCAGGAAATAGGTTGGAGTACGTGGATAGCTACCCTTCTGACTAGACTTCTCACGTCATCCGATGAACCTGAGACTCGTAAAACACCAAAACTACTCAACTAAAGACATCAAAGTGATCATGACAAATGGGAAACATTCAGAGTTTATTTGCAACGCATCCGTAAATGTACCAACTCGATAGAGAACTCATCGGCGAAAAATCCTTGGACCAATGAGAATTGAAGGATATTCGCTTTTCTCGTTCGTGCGACATCGTGATTCTTGTGGGTTGGTTGCAATTGCAAGCGACAACGAAGGTGTCCCCAACCGTTTCATGCGTTTCCGCGTAGACCAGGTCACCTCCAGAGATTGATCAAGCTTCTAAGAGTTTAAAACTCAGGTCTGAAATGGTTTATCGAGGTAGCTGTTCTATTCTGGATCAATCGTTTTCTGATTATTTGGTATTCATTCCGGGCAACTCTGTATGAAATAGAGGATAGATGTAGTGCGCCAACGTTTCGACTGCCGTGGGTAGTTTTTCTCAAGGCAAGTTTTGCAACCAAATGCTGATTGATTGGCGTATTACATCTGCCAACAACGCTGTGCTATTAATATTATATCATTTACAATAAAAACCAATTCATGGCGCATCGATTTTTCGATACATTCCTTAAGTTATTCGAAGTAGAGGATACTCCATCATCCTTACACTTAAAGCCAAAGCCAACCTAGGTCACTGACCATATGCAAAGATTCACCCTTAATTCGGCTCCGATTCCCTTTAGGGGTACAAACATACTTTTACAAGGGGGTTTCCGTCTGGCATTGCTGTATTAGCATCGGTGCAATGCATTACCACAGACACAGATATGGTGATATTTGATCAATAAGGTACATGGGAATATTTGAAAGCTACTTTCATTCCCACTTGTGTTTCGAGCACCCGAGAAACAAATAGAAAAGCAGCATAAAACTCAAAGGAATTTTTTAAAGTTACTAATAATATTAATAAATGCGTTTGGAATGTGATATAAGTCTCGATTCAAATTCACAACCATAGTTACGACAAAGAATGTCTACGGTCAGCGCACAACCAATTTGGTTAAAGAAGGGGTAATCGGCTACTGATTGTCTGCGATTGAAGACAAAAAATGGGTCGGCTAGTCTTCTGTAAGTGAAATTGCATTTCGATTGATTAATAATAAAGTCATATCAACTACCTCTGTCATTAGAACAACCGTAGCCAAAGAAATGGCCATTATTAGTAAATAGAGAATGAAAAAGAGTCGATCAACGATCAGTGCAAGTGTACGCCATTCCATCGCGATTGTATTTCGTTCGCCGGCTGTTGTTTGCCTCTGATTCAAATGGGATATATCCTCGTTGACATGGCATGCATCCGCACGCACCGGTCGAAGTGTATCCATTAGATCCTTTGTCGAATCGCGTCGACAATCGACGGAGAATGATCCCGGTTGATCTTTCATATTCATCCGCGTGCTGTTCTGCAGCCCGGATGAATTCTTCCTTCTTCGGATTTGTAAATCCAGGTCGGAAATTTCCCGTTTGTTTTGTACCACAGCCGAGCATGTTTTGATCATATCATTTGAAACAGACGTTCTCTCTTCCGACGTTCTGCCAGCTTCCACACTGTCCAAGCGTTTTATTTCAGCTAATGGAATAGTCTGACGTAACCAAACCATTTTTCCACATCCGTCAATTATGAACTAAACACAAAAAAGGTGGTAAAGAAATTATGCAGCAGAAGTAATGATATTAGTAAAGATAATGTTAAAGATGATTATAATGACAATAATATTCTTTATAATTACAATAGTAATAGTAGTAATGATGATGGTGATAATAATAAACACCATACAGTGGGGTACTACGCGGCATGCGACGAAAAATCTCTCGTCCTATTACGAATACGTCACGCCACTCGAACGGTATCAGACTCCGGGACATTAAATTGCACGAGAAGTGCGTCAGATAGTTCCGGACGGAGATGAACTCGCTAGTTGGTGACTTCAAAGGTTAATGATAGCAAAAGTGATAATGATTTTCAACTGTTGTTCAATAACCGTGTGGTTGCATGGTGTGACTACCAGCTGGTGACAAAAGCGCAGGCTCATTTTGTTTCGATTTGATGAGTCCTGAGACAGTGAGGACTGTCCAAGTGTGGGAAATAGGGCTGCCCACCAAACCCATTTGGACTCAGGCGAACGATGCATGGGCTAAAGGCCCGAGCAACTGCACACCAAAAAACAGGGTGGGGAACCAATTATCCACCCTAATCCAGGTCTGGATTTGTGGAAAGCACAGACGCCAATGAGGCGGCGTTGGGAGTGTAGACCAATAAACAGACGACGAGTTTGAGAAACGAGGGCAGTCGACCAATGAGCTCTATCCTGTGTGGACCTAAAATAAACCGATTGACTACGGCAAATTTCATTCGGACTTTTTATATCTCATTGGAACACTTTACTGCTATTGGACTGGAACCGGTGAGTCCAAAGTAGCGCGGATCTAACGTAGTAAATCCGGTGTCCATCCGAAGGATTATTCATCAACAGTAAGAAAGAAAAAGGTAAAAGTGTCAGACGGTATACTAAATTTTCAACATAAAAAATGTCACCGGTCGTCATGGCTAGCTGCATCTCTGTGTCTGGACTGATCAACAGAGCTAGTCTTTCTGGTACTGTTCGATATGAATCATTGGTTTCATCTTCGCGACGGGTCCCACTTCATTCCACTATTTGTTTATTAATAATGTGAAATGGTTATGCGCTAGGAACACGTCTGTTTGCCAATACGTCTTACTTTGTGAGATTTTTTTCTCAAGTGTGAAATCTTAGTGTTTTTTTCATAGGCAGGTAACTTCTACGGTTTTTCCCTCAACGTCTTTCTCAAAAATCGTTTACCCAGAAAGTGTCATTTTGCTGGCAAATACACAAACCAACTTCCACTCCTTTAAATTACTTGATTCCTGAGCTATCCGTGATGCTACCTAACTATGGATAGTTACTAAAATCCTAACGAAAAAACCTACGAAAAATAATATACTATGGGGCAAAAACGTGGTATATGGGCAGCTATTTCTTATTTCAACTTTTCTCCCCTAGACTGGCAATTTAAGAAAGTTTTATGATATTTTCACCTTTACGTGCTTTCATCCGAAAGTGCACAGATGAGCGTGTCGGTGATTGAATGGTAGCGTTCTTCCTGACAGAGCAAACGTTGCCCCAATACCGGAGCAATATTATGATAGTGGCCACTCAATGGCAATAGGACAATATCGATCCCCCCAGGTGAGCTGACTCGTGTGCACGTGACATTGTCAAAATCACATGACAAAGAGACACGGCAGTTGCTTCCGATCACGTGCAGACAAATTCGTAAGAGTTCGGAACTTTAAAGCGGGGACAGACAAAATTTTCTTCCGTTTGCGTATATGACCAGAATATGATTTCAAACCATTAATCACTCAGTGTCTACATTCTGATTAGCGACTTTAAACCTCCATAGTTTGGTGACCGGCAGCACTCTAGTGGGGAAACAAACTATTGCTATACTAGGACAATCATGGTCCAACTTAACGTTTCGTTCAGTGTGAGTTGCGGGGGATTGGAGGTTAGATAGACGATGCGTTTGACTCGCCCGGGGAAGTCTCCCGGTTCGGGTGCCGTGGTTATGCTCTGCTGATGATTTGGCTCAAGAATGAAACAACAGCACCACTATGATTTCCTATTTGTTAGTTGAGCGTCGATACACCATAAAAATTACTGGATCTTTTCCAGATAAGCCCCGTTACTAATGCAAAAAATGGAGGTGCGAAAAGTTAAGCCCCGCCACTTTTACATGCTCCAACCTTGACCTATTTTTGTTGAAAACAATCCCTTATCCGCACCTAAGCTCATTTTGTTGAAAAGTTTTCTCCGTTCGGATTTTCTAACGCGTTCACTTCTCGGTCATGACAACGTTTTTTTGCAAAGCCACAGAGTGATCCATTAGCAACGTTTATGTAACAATGGTCACCAAATGACACTCAACTGTTTCTGACAGGTGGAGGTGCGATGCCTGATAGTGTCGGCAAGAGATCGGTCTTGGAAGAGGAACTTGGCTGGGACGGTCTAGGATGGAGTTGAGAGTATTAATTCTATTCGTGTATTGCTGGTCCGAAAATTTGGCAAAAAATCAAATTCTGCTCAGAGGAATTATCTATTAACCACACGACCGCCGTTGACTGGAAGAACTTTCTTCCTGAAGTTTGCGCCTGGCAGCTTTTGCAGACTCCAACGGTTTGAAACGACAGCTGACATGAATTCTATTCATGAAGCGGTTAATCATACCGAAAACTTGGTGGATCCAACGACTGGAGCTCACACGCAACCCATCGAATCTCTTCGGCACGTCTACAAAATGCAGAATAAACGCCAATGCGGCACACACCCATCTTTAATGGACAGCTACTTGTGTGAGTTCCTTTGGAGGCAAAGGTACCGAAAAACTGACCTTTTCTTGCAAATTATTAATGACATGTCCCAATTTCACTCTCTTCAATAAAAACGAAAAGTACAAACTTCATGTCCTCTTTTCTAATCCTTTTTGGGTGGCGGGGTTAATTTTTTGGCGGGGCTTATCTGGAAAAGATCCAAAGTACTTCTGTCTAATCTTTATAGTCATGGTGTCCTTGAGCAGTATTTATCCAATGTCCAACGTTTTACTAATGAGACAGGCACTTTTGGGTCTTCGGCGCTGTCAGCTAACTCAAACAGCTTGACTTGGTTGGGCCCCACACTTCGACGCCATTCGTGAAGCAATCAGTCCTTCGAGGCATAAATTGTGGAAGCTTAGCTTTGAGTATGTTTACCCTGCAGGTATACAATACCCAGAAGAGAATATTATGTAGCCTAGTCAGTACAGAGTTAGACGGCTCGCTTTCTTAAAAACCCTTTGTTATCAATGCAAACAAAATGCATCGAACTGGTGTTGGGAAAACTGTTCGTATTAGTCCACTTCACGTGGTGAACTTACACGACGAACCCAGAGCGGTAATGGACGCCCAGCTTGGCCACGATAAAATAGGTTAACGGACACGGTAGCCAGGTAGGTGGACAACGTTATCATGACCATATTCAAACAAAAGAAGACGCCTGAAAGACAATGTGGAATAGAAATTTGATGTGGGAAACAGTCAGTAAAGAAAATTTTCGATCCACTACCCGGTTAGATTCATCAAAGACCGCAACCTTGCGCTCATTAGATTTCGGGGCACTGGGTAATGAACATTCAGTTGGACAAAACAAACTGAGATGTTTAACAATCTCATAGAGCAATTCTAGGGCAAACAGTCTGGTTTACAGTGATTCATGCTCGTACGAATACATTACCAGAGGGATATAATAAAGAGAAAAGATGACGGGTAATATAGAAATACTGGTTAATCTAGAGACCGGATGGGGAAGGAATATCACACTCAATGTGTTAGTTGCATGTCGTGTTAAGAGGTGTCATGTGATAATGAGTGGTCCAGGGCAGAATGAGTGCAAGCGCGAAATGTTTTTGAATAAGCAAAGGAGGGTGGGGTCTGAGGAGATGAAGAAAAAGAATTTTCACCACTTCCGTAATATTCATGCTTCAACGTCTCACTGCTCTGGATAGTCAGTCCAAAAAACTTTACAGAGAGAGGAAAGCTTGAGTCGTGCATGCTTTTTAGTTTGTCTCAACCAACACCCTCCAATTCATTTTTGCTGTCTCCCCAAATTCGTACATATAAAATGTTGTACTGGTATAACTATCTTTGAACATTAGCTTA
The DNA here is from genome assembly GCA_008360955.1 of Fasciolopsis buskii. Classification (NCBI taxonomy): domain Eukaryota; kingdom Metazoa; phylum Platyhelminthes; class Trematoda; order Plagiorchiida; family Fasciolidae; genus Fasciolopsis; species Fasciolopsis buskii. Next base: position 121,235 of record LUCM01004448.1, on the reverse strand, counting down.
CTCGTCAATCTGTGTTCTCCAAACACTGAAGAGTGATAGTATGTATTTTTGAGTTCATTCATAAGTAACGCCCACATGTTAGCACCGACTTAGTTTGGGACTAATATATTAGTAACAAACCTCACCGTCAATGGACTCTCTGAATCCAGTAAATGGTCGAAGGGCGTTTATGAAAAAACACTACTCTTTTGGGATCCGACTTACCTTTCGTATACTCAAATACCCATTGACTGTCTTCCGCACTCAACCAATGACGTACAACGGGACTCGCATGATGCCGATACTTATCGACAGTGTGCATTTCCCTATCAAACCTATGTTCGGTTACCAGAGGCCCTTATGCGCTGAACACATTTACCGGAGGTCTTCTGCCATTGTTGATCTTAACCGTTTTGGGATACAACGTAGCTGAGCTATCAGTCTACGCTCCAAAACATCAGACAGTACATGGTGGGGATCGTACAGTTTGTCACCACACGTGACACTTGGCCAAGCTATCCATCGGAGTAGATGTGCAGCTTGGAAATAACTATTTCTTTACTTTTTGCAGTAATAAACTTAGAACACACACGGCAGATGATCCGGTCAATCATGCACTCGAGAAGTACCAGACTCGAGTTTTGTTCTCACTAGAACTCATCAAAATTGTCTATCTGTCATCGCACCCGGGGTTCGAATTCAGGCTATTTCACACGAGACGCGTGAGTGTAATCACCAAGCAGTCCAACGTCTAGATAACAAAAGCAAAAATACAATCAATCCCACCAACTATATGCAATTAATTGTGAGATGTATACATGGAAAACCAAACGCAATAAATTCTAAATGGTCAATAACCCAATCCTACTGAGAATACCTGACATGTTAGGAGGCATTTGGTAGGCGTTAACCAAAATTACCCGTGTCCTCCTTGGAAGCTGTTGGGGAACAAACTGGACCCAGTAATTCGGGCTCTGCAGTTTAGTGGCAACACGTACATGTCATGCGAAAGGACTCGCGTTCAAACTCTGGGTACGATGACGGATATGCTTCACCGATGAGCTCTAATGGGAGCGAATCTCGGATGTGGTGTTCCCACATGTAAGGTTGACCGTAAGATAAGAGGTCTGTGAGTGAAAAATGTGGTCCGAGGAGCAGCCCGTCGAACGAAAATAGCATCATTCATACACACTACTAGCAAGTAATCGTGAGATGTATGTACACGGAAAATGTAGTACCGTAAAATGTTGGCGTTCAAATCGTGGCAGAGGTTGGCGCAAACCAGTTGCGCGATCACGAAGAAAGTCAAAGCAAGTCGCAGAAGATTCTGATTACTTATACGTTTGTAGACGCTCAGTGGAGTGCTTTGAAGGACTCGCGGTAGGATATTTCGTGATGGAGGATTTCTCAGATGTTTTAGATCTCAACGAAACGAAGTAGCTGCGACTTGTGAGATTGATGATAAGAACCATAATATGTAAGTTTCTATCGATTACTATATGCAACATTCAGTTTATTGTGAAAGTAACGTGGTCCAAATCTTTTCCAAGAAAGGTTTTTCTGATACATCTAGTCTTGTGTCACAAACGGCTAGATATTGCACGAAGAAGTGCATGTTTACTGAGTCGTTCTGAGCTTTTAACCGGCTGGTCATGGATGTGGTGAAAGAGGCATGTCCCATGGCCCCTTGGCTTAATAAATGAGAGCTAGTAACCGGCAGTCATGTCACTGAAACTTGGAGCGGTAAAGAACCACAGTAGGTCAGTTGTGGTGACGATCTGGGGACTGAGAATTGCGTCTACCACTAATTTGACCGCCGGGCCTGAGATTCAAACTATGCATATCCCCTAATGAACAGCTTTTGTCATGACTCAAGGCTATGCAATTAATTAGTGACCGTAATTTGGTCTTGGATATTTCTCCTATTTCTATCCAATCACGAATCTGCAGGTATCCGAAGCAACCTACAGGACAACGCGTGAGAAAATCGCACAAACAATTGAGCCTGTTCATATTGTGGAACTTGCATGCAGTAGAACGACGGTCATAGGGCTCAGTCCGTATGTCACTCGCCTACAAGGCGAATGAATCTGCATAAGACGAGCGAAAGATCGCATTGCGGCAACCAAGGTCCCGGGACAGAAACAAAGTCTATCGATCATCGGCCATGATTACTTGAACTTGCATGAAGTGTGGACTCGTGTGACTGGTCGACACAAGGCTCACACCGCCCGAAATTTGACTTCGGTAGGAAACCAACTGTATGCAAATTCTGGAACTTGATTGAATTAATGCAATGTGTACTTAAGAGGAAAAATTGACGTGCTAATTTGGATCCGACATGGATATCGTACTACTAAACATTTTAGATGCGTCCGTGAGTGAATGCACGTGGAAGTGCTGCATGAATACTTGTCGTGGAAAGTTATGTGATATGGGGTACTCAAAATCAATTGTCAATAAGACTTACCAATCAGAGGGAAATTTTTCACTGCAGTTGGCATCGATTCAGCCAATAGAAGTAACAAGACGAAAAATGCCACGAATATATTGATGCCTGAATTAGGATGGGTATAAATTATTCATAACGACGAATCAATATCGGTTTAGTAATCTTCAGATAGTAGACAGGAAGTGAGGCCGAAAAAGAGTATCAACATGCGGTCACAAATGTAGTGTTCAATTTATCGTCAAAAAGAGACCAAGCAAGACTTAGTGATAAATGAGCGATATGCCATCCGGTTATGAATCAGGCTGTTGGGAGATGGGATCTGGAGTCTCAGGATCATTTGCACCGATTCAGGTCCTCAATCGAATCCAACGAATATCCGTTCAACTGGAGTAAAGTACAGCGCTACCGGGCGGTTTCAAGCCCGTTGTTTCTACTCAAATTTCCTTTAATTTCGTGTCTATCGCTCGCACAAACACTCGCAAACTAGGGATGACGTCAGCTACTTGAATGGTACAAACACCTCACACACGGTTGACCGGTTGAGCCGTATTTTCATCGATAAAACTCAGATTTCAGAAAGGTTGAACTCAGTGACTAAAATTTCGAAAATGTTCAGTACAAACATACAAAACATCCTGTTACATACACGAACACCAAGTTCCCAGCCTTAAGATAAGATTAAAAACACAAACCAAACGTGGACTTACCAAGCATCATTTTGGCCGGCGAGTCAGGTGGAAGCCAGAAAACTACCAACGTTAGCAGGGATAAGAGTAAACAAGGAATGACCAGGATGAACATGTGAAAACTCGGGTTCCGATACAGTCGCATGAGAAATCGTAATACGGGATAGTAACGTTCCTCGGTTACACCATCCAACAGATGACCACGGACCCGATATCGCTTCACCGACCGTATCTGGGATGGTTACGAAAGGAGCAGATCCGTAAACACCTCATCACATTATGAGACAATAAAACAGGTAGGTGGAATTTCAATCTGTTTATGTCTCTTCAAACCGAATTGAAATACGCGCGGTTTTCACATATAACCAACTAGTTTGTCAGCCAATCTTTGTTCTTTGGGGGAAACAGATTATAAACCTTTTCAACCTTTCAACACAAATTCAGTCAGGTAATCCGAACTCAAAGAATCCGTGCACTTTAAAGAGACTGGACAGTTACACGGATCGCCATCGTTGTCGTCACCCACAAGATATGTACCCCCCCCCCTACCTCGTGCCTTCTTAGGTTGGATTAAGTCTACTCCTCGATGACCTTTTACCTTTCATCCTTTATTAATAAAATAACAATGCACATCATTTCTCAGCACGAGAGCCGCGACCAACAGAGGGATACCAGGCGGCGAATTGGACCAATGGTGGGAGGACTCGAACCCGCGACCGTCAAGACCAAGTGCCGCGACCTTGTCCGCTTGGCCACTGCCAGGACCATGCACTTGGTAGTCCTATCGTGTCATCCAACTTGATTCACATGAACAACTTTTCATTCCATTACCACCTAATCCTCATCCAACTAGTTCGTGTTTCTGTTTCACTATGCCTGTTCTTTGATCCCAAAATTCTTCTGCCCTCTCACTCCCCATCGTCAGTGGAACCTTACAACCAGTTAGGCTACCATATAGGGCAATTTCAGCACTAAACCGATTAGACAACATCTATGGGGCAGCTTTGAAACACTTCTGTCATTTGTAATGTGCCAGTTAGCAGTTCGTAGTGGAATAACAAGATTTATTGTATGCTATTAAAATTTCCCGCGACTCAAAAGAAATCAATCAACGTTTTTCTAATACTTGGGTCGAACTTCTGGGGATCAAGTTGATAACTAATCATGATGAAAATGGACTTTTATGAGTTTCGTTTGTTTACTTGCACGTCACTTCCACATCGCTTGTTTAGGTGATCAAACTCTAACCGGCGTCTGTGGACTGGAATTATTTCGTTAAGCGCAATATTTGTTGAAATGTAATCAATTGATTATGGAGTGGAATGAACACTTGAATAAGTTGCCCATATTCAGTCCTATCACTGCCACATAGATGTGGAAACGAGGATTTAATCAGTCATTTGGACCACAGCCTAACGGACTAACTGGACAACAGAGATTACTACATTTGACCTCGGGGATTAACCAACCAACTGAGTGGTAAAAAAGGCCAGAGTTGGTGAACACAACTAAGCAACAAGGCTCCTCATATGATATGGCCATGCTTATTAGAACTAAACCAGTCGTTCGACAGGAAGTAATGTTCATCGGCTTGATGGGAGTAATCCAAACTCGTGTCCTGATACGTTCAGGACGGAATACTATGGGTACACTGCGAAGCTGGTCAAAGAGAAGAGATAAATGGAGAGGCTCGAAGACCTGCGCATGCAGTATTATAGACACAACTAAAAAGACTCGACAAATGGTATTTTCTCGTTGACGGGTTTTCTGTGCCCATCATTTTGCATTTGCCGTTTGGCGAACGATCGATATTAATCAATGCTATGTTTTGATTGGCCCCCGATTGACCAGTCACGTGTCCCCTTACTGAGTACATAGGCAAGCATTTGAGTTGAACGTGTCAGTGTATGTCAGATTGATTCCAAACATCGCTGCTGTTCTGACCTCCCAGTTCTCAGCTTTAATACAGAGTCTGGTTACTTTTTGGAAGAACTCATACATAATGACTGATTTTAACCAACAAGCAACAGACGCTTTGATTGGCCTGAGGTCACTTGCTCTGTTCTACTCGAAGTAAAAAGGATCTAAGTTAGGTCTGGGAAGACCGACCGAACTCAGTAGATTGAACGACATGGTTCTACGGCAGTGTCAACACACACACACACGGGCTTGTTCAAAACCAAAATCAGTTAACACGTAATGGATCACTGAGACCGGAAAGTTTACAGCTTAAGGTGATCAGTTCCCGGGTGCTTAGACTTCCGCCTAAGTGAAAATAACCACTTCGAAATGACCGATCAAAATGTAACCAAGTTAACGCACGAATGCCGGTGTACTTTGTTTTTCTTTTGTAAGCTTCTTTTTAGCCAGTTGCAAAGCGAGCCTTGTTTTCCCAGCCGTTTGGCCGTTTTCAATAACAATTCAGAAATCTGTTTTCCGTAGTCTCGTTGCTGTCGTCCTCAAATTTCTTATTCCACGAATATTGACAAGTGGGAGGGAAATTTGCCACTACGTTTTCATTGATTGAACAAGGCCCCGAACTGACCAGATTGGCTTTGTTGTTCGTCCGTTCTGTTCTATTTTGTTCTACTCTGTTCTTCTCTCGTCTACTCAAATTGCATACGAACACCGTTGCTTTGAACTACTCCAGGGAAATTAGGTCATTAAGTTCCACAAACCGCTGACCTCGAATGGTCATGTATTCATTTTGTCGTGCGAAATTAATTGATCTAATGTGGGATGTTGAATCAATTCAGGTAAAGTCAACTTGATGGTTTGTAAGCATAGATTAGTGTTTTCGGTCGTAAAACTAATGGTTACCAAAAGCATTGCCGGATGTCTGGACGAACGAGTGAATGAATGAGCAAATATAGTGTGAATCGGATTTGAATATGAAGATACCAAGCTATCACGAGATTAGGGTCAATAATGCATCCGATATCTAAAGATGTGTGTTTATTCTACTCTTGACCAGGTTACCGTTAGGAGCTTGACGGTTTCAATAAATAGGCCACGAGAAACGAATGATAACCAAAGACTACTAGACGTAACCAGAGAGTATAAACGAACGAAAACAACCATTTCTGTCATTTTTTAAAAAAATTTGTGTAGCCTTTTTGGTGAACTTTTAGGTGACAATTTTTCGCAATTTTTCCTCAGAACGCTTGACCTTATTCTCGCCCAAATAGTACTCGAGGTGAGGAAAATAAATTTATTTGCCATCCAGTCGTCGATTAACACTCGATCTAACTATTTCCTTACCTAACTCTTGTTTGATATTCCAAGCCCTACTGGATTTGATCGATATGCTTGTTAGCTGGAGATGTTCGCGGTCAGACCATAATAGCTCCTAAGATTCGTCAAGTGATGTCTCAAATTGGTTCATGCAATGAAAGATGCATCGCTAGTTCTAGGCCATGAGGAGCAAAATAGCCCCCGATTACAGTGTCGGGATGAAAATCGGTTTCACTGCTGTTCTGGTAACTCCAATCAGTTGTGCCTTTGTGGTGAGTCTACATGCAAGTCACGTGGTACAGTCCGGCAGCCTGCGCAGACAACCAACCAATAAGAACTGCGGTGACAGGCGAAAATCAAGTTCAACCGTGCCCTTAATGCCACTGGGCTGAAGGTATTCCATCGATCGTGGTTCCACCTTTTTTGCATGTAATGTGAAGATAAACGAGCTAGTGATCTCGTAGGAACGAGTAATGCCCTGGGAGACAATGCAGTGTTCGCTACTGTACATCGTATCTTAACCACCAAATCATGAATAGCCAGGACGCGTGCGCTGACGGCCACAGAAGCAATAACTATGTTTTACAATGGCAGATCTCTGCACTAAATGTAATCTAATCGAATCGATTTGCCATGGGGTGTCCTTTGACTAGCTGTGTGACAATTATTTATCATCACCTCCACAAAGTTCTCTTTGTAGATGTTTGTTTTCATTATGAGCTAGCTTCGTCGTTATATTTGCTTAGAGTTATTCCCGCTTAAAAATCCGACTGGCATTCATCCTCGATTGGGCTCGGACAATGTTACACCGCGATTTTTTATTCCGATCAAAAAAGCACTCGTGCTGGTTGGCAGGCAACTCCTGAATATATCCTTTCGACCAAGATGTCTGTTCCAGCATTGGTCAGCGCCAACTTCTCTGTGTTGACGAAATTTCCTGAACTATCCCTCTACTCCAGTCCCTGACTCATGTTCATAATTGTGTTGTCTGTATACAAACATGGTGGCTGCATCCATCTGTTGGGGACCCAATCCCATTGAACGATAACTTCAAACGGTACAGACATAACAGAGTTTGCAACTTGAAGAAGCATAGAGGTGGTGTGTACACATACATGAACTTTTTCTGGTCAGCAAAGTCTGAGCTTGTTTATGCATACACCGTAAATGAAACTGGCGGCTTGGTAACTCAGTATCATCTCATGTTTCCTCGTCATAGCAGTATAAGTGTGACGAACCTACGTATGGCCCCCTTTAGCTATAACACAATACCTCAACTTTTTTAAGTTGCTTTTTACCACTGACTATTTCTTTTTTGAGAATAATTCACAAACTATTGTAGATGGTTTCAATCGTGTATCGACTGTGTGTCTAACATGACAGACCTGTGCGTTTCTCGATAGAGGAAAGATCCATTATAGACAGTCATGATCGGCTATCTTGAATTATTCCCCTTGAACATAGGCGCGTCCATCTCAACAAGTAACTGTTATCCGTTTCTCTTAAGGCCCGGCATAGACTGTCGAGTTGTTTTTCATTTGTCCAAGCAAACAAACCAAATCTAAATTCGCCTACACATGTTTTCACTGGATCACTTCATTCTTCTTCGGAACTCATTCGCACAAATCTTATTTCTTTTTCTTTTTTTGAACTTTTTCCAAATGGTAATGTCAGACCCTTTAGACAGATGAACAACGCAATCGTTGATACTTGTTGTCCCTCGGAACCATATTCTTCTCAAGTGCCCAGATTTCCTAATTACTGAGGTTCCCAAGGCGACGAAAGGTATACTTTTACAAATCTCAACACAACTCACGAATCCGACACATCTTTACTCTGTTAAAGATTGCAATCGAATGCATCGACAAGACGTTCACTAGCCGACTCATGGGTGACAGTAACAGCAAATCCTTGCAGAAAGAAATTTGACCGTTGTATGAGAAGGGAAAGAGACCTGTGAAATGTGCTCCAGATACCGATAGTATTAATTACGCATTCATTCACGTTTCTAATTATACCATAGTCACATTTGCACAGGGGTTATCTGGTATTCGTGACTGCTAGAGATACGTCATTATTATACCCATCCCGTAATCTAGTGCTTGGATCGGATGATTTTGCCCCTATTATTAGCTTATTCCGGTCCTAAATTGACACGGCTTCCTGTACTTAAGCGCCTACGTTTTTCAACGGTCCTTCTTGATTATCCATTTCATTTTACTTATAAGTCTAATAGGTTTCCCTTTTTCATCATATTTGTCAGTCCTTAGAAGGGTTGATGAAATCTGTGTGGTTGTGCCTTTCAGATTATTCCCGGAGTCTAACCAACGTCACAGGCTGGAAACATTTGGCCGTCCAAGGCCCTTATTAACATGGCTAGCAATGGAACTCAGTGCACATGACCGTGCAATGCAATATCAGAATCGTTGGTTGACAATTCTGGTGCACTTCAGGGTGTTGTTCTTCTTGCACTTATTTCCTCTACGTACATCAGTGACTTACCAACTATGTTCTCCCGTTAATTGTCTATGCTTGCTGATAATGTTGCCCTCTGTCAACTAGCTTCCATCAATGGTGGTTTTTAAAGTTTCACCAACAACTTCTCTACTATTTACGATTATTTTGTACGAGTTGGATCAAATCTTAGCATATCTAAATACTTTGAATATCCATACTCTCTCTCTCTCTCTCTGGTTTGGTTGCCCCTCTGAACCATTGTTCATCATTTCAGAAGCGCTCACCTGTGTGAAATAATTAGCGATTAGTATTGATATCAATCTCAAATAGACTTTTCCCATTTCCATTCAGGTGAGGAATATTCGAGTATTCTCATTTCACACCAGAAGACCACCATAAGTCGTATTGCCTACTTATCATTGTGCTTCTTGTTACGTTCACACGTTAACCTGACAATGACCAAAGAATTCGCATCCCAGGGACTGTCGATTAATAACCGTGTGTTATTCATACCAACACTAACTGCCCGGTAGACTGAGTGATTGACACTTATCCACATGTGACGTAATATCACCAACTGCCTCAAGACTTATGACAAACTTTGAATAACAAATCTCTGCACCTACACTCCAAAATTTACATCCGCCTGATCAAATGCAATCAGTGTTCAAAGTCGGAGATTAAACGATCTGCGAAATTATTTATCAAGTTGTATGAACTATCAGGACTTAGGAAAACATGAATGTACCGTGTGGCTGTTTTATCCTTGTCAAGAATCTTCACTAAAGAATAGCCCCAGTGTCCGGACTGAAATGCAAACCCAAGTCGAATGATTGTGAACCGAATACTTCAACGGTTATGTTAGCCGAGCAATAGACATCCTCTCTGCAGATCGCCTAAGTACGACGAAGGCATTGAAAGCAATCTACACAGTTTAGCTCTTTCCATTCAAATTAGCTCAATCAAAGCTGCAAGGTAGATTAGTTACGGTTCCAATTCAGTTAGTGTTTTTTTAATGAATCAAGTACAACATCCATGCTAATTGTAAATATATGATTAATGCTGGATCATCGACCGCTGCCTTACAAACTAAAGGAGTTATCTAGGGTACTCGGAAAACCACACAAATCAAACGGTTCGGATGAATAAAAATAGGCTCGAAAATTTCGACTAAGGCCGAAGTATTCTCAAACAGCATGGGGTCCTATCAGTGATTATCCTATTAATAATTTGTTACATTTCTCCCCATTGATTAATCGAGATCGAATGCAAGTTCAGTCAGCCTGGAGGACCCCGGACAGATATCACATTCGAGGAAGTATTGAAGACTCAATAACAGACCATCCATCTGTAAGCGATGCAAAGGATAGTCAGAAAATCGCAAACTGAAAACATTCCAGGTAAAGTACCGTGGCCTCGGGCGAAAAAGTCGAAATCTCACTTAGACTACTGACAACGTTGTCGGAAGTTACAAGTTGGCGAGATTTGCTATGGGTTGACGGCAAAATCCTTTACTTGAGAATTCTCGATTAGGACATTGGATAACACGGTAGCATACAAGATCGCTTTCGATGCTTTACAGATGGCACTTTTTACAGATATTGATCGAAAAATAATAATAGCAAGAACACGAAATCCGGATGAAGTGTCATGAACAAAGAATCGATAAAGAACAGGCAAACAGCAATCCCAGTTGACCTAATAAACCCAATTGAAACTTTTTGTCCAGTCTACATCGTTCGAAGAAGGCTAAGAGAAAAACATTAAAAGTCATATCCTGTCCACACCCGAAGTGATCATCATCCACCTGAATAATTTCTTCCTATGCACCCAGAAGTAACAAGTAAAATTTCTTAATCCGGCCTGGTCATCGGCCTAAGATAGAGTTAGGTAGCACAGTGAGGCCAACAAGGCATTTACCAATACTTAAACACACACACATCACCTATCATGACGCTGAATACCCAGTATCCGTGTAGACACATCATTCCGATTTCCAATTGTCTGTCATGATTAATTTTTTCGTACACTCCATCTCAGTACCTATAAAACGTGCTGTATTGAACCAGTTGTGAAATACCAAAAACAAGCCAGTCTACTACCGATTTTTTTAAATACCCTCACGTTGAACTTAACTCATTAAAACCAGTGCACGCGTCGCTCCGAACGACGCAATGACCACTTTATTGTAGCGGACTAAATGCGCCACACTCCGATCAAAACCCACGCACCCGAACACGCACGGTCTATCGATAAGCATGACCGATCGGAACGAGAGATTAAATCGAATCAAAGGTCAGTTGTTCACGCAAGATCCCCTCATTCTGTGTTACTTGGTATGCTATGAGACAATGAGTTGAAACTAAACAGTACAGACCCAGGGACGTCCAAGGGTACTTGTGTCTGTGCATATGTTAGGCGGCATTTCTGACATATCAGAGTCATATTCCATTAGGTTATACAGGTATTAAGAGCAAGTATTTTCATCTTTATAAGTTTTTTGCCATACCGCCGCATTTAGCCTTCCCACTTTTGGTTGAATATGACCACAATCCGAACGGTCACCTTAAATCTGAAACAAATTGAAAAATGGTACATCAGTATTACACATTTATTTGATAGTCTACAGCTACTAAATCCTAGTCGGAAACAAATTCGCTTATTCTCATACTTGAGTTTTCTGTTGAAAGACTTGTTCCGTGGATATCTGTCTGCTCGAATTCCAATAGTATTGTGGTTGCTTGATCGAACCTCAACAATGGGTGTGTGCTTACCGTGGGCGAATCTGAAAGCAATACATTTTGGTAGTCGACTACTAAGACGTGTGTGGTTGTTCCAGCCAGATCAATCATGGTCCATTAGCAAACGTGAACGCACAGTTCACTATCAATATCCAATCGAAACAACTATTGAAATCGCTTCGACATGTGTCTTTACACTCGTGAGTACCAGCATGGCCTGGTACTCGAAAGTAGAGGTAAATTTGGCCTACAGTTTAGACGAATGGTTGAAATTCAAATCGAAACGTCATTAGAGAATTAATTTCGGTCCAATCGGTGTCCTGTTTGTTTTTGCTGGCCACCGGGATTCCGACCGGCAACGAGGCTATACCGGACCGAATCACACAAGATAACCACGAAATGCTATAGACTGGCATTCGCTTTAGTTCACTCCAAATACGACAGACACATTTTCCAGAAAACATCTTCAAAATGAAATACTACTTTGAGAAATGTAAACTGAGCTAACCATGGCGTCAGCTGTATCGATTGCGCCATTCTGATATTATAATATTTACATTTGTACCTCTTAGTTGGTGCCGATATCCCAGTATGCAACATACCTGTTTCTTCCTGTCTTCATGTCTCAGATGACGCTCAGTCTCACCGTCAGCAAACCATTCATTCGCGGGAACGTAATCAGAGAAGTCCACATATGGCATTGGTGTCTCACTGTCCTCGGGAGTCCACCACTCCAACTCAAGTTGCGTTTTGTCATATGTTAGAGAGCCGAATTCCAACATACAAACCTATTTAAAGAGAGGTAATCAGAGAAGGGTGTATCAGTTTCAGATAACTGGACAAAAAGTACAAGTTGGTGAGAAACTTATTTACTAAATTGCGATTTGTTGGTGCTAATACACTGAAGCAGAAGAGAAAAGCTGAATTCCTGGTGGGCCCGTGAACTCTTCTGGCTAGTGGAGAAGTAAGTACTTCAAATATTTGGTAACAGATTCTTAACCCTGACAATCGGAACTGGGACTTAATAACTGGTGTTCTGTGAATTAATCACATTCAGTCGAAAGAACGACGAAACCCTACCAGCAGTAAGTACTAGCCAGGCGAATAGGTGGTGTTTACAGGCTTGGTGAAACTGTCAGCTCATGCACACGCAACCCGCAATCAGTATTTCAACTTGCGACCATAGTATCACGGTCCGTTAGATTACGTTTTACCAGTTAGTAAAGTAAGACTATACGAGTCACAGTTTTCATCGACTAGAAGTAGGCATTCTGAAAGGAAAACACTTTCACATTTAAAATTGTCCGATTTCGATGAGTTCCCTCAATGGTCAAGGTTTATTAGTCTAGTGTACACACTCGCGTTTATCCGCGTGACTTAACAGAGCAAGCTAAAAGATGCTAACGAGACTAAGTTGAAAATTGTGATAGTCTGACTTGACGCTCACTGTGAAACTAGCATGGACGAACTGTATGTGACTAATCATTTTTCATCAGTGACTCCAAGGTCTGACCTCTGTTTTCGACAGGTGGAACTCAAGGACTCAGCCAACTGCGCTTCACGACTCAACTGGCTCATCACCGAGACAATTAACCCCTCCATCCATTGTGGATACAAGTTCCTCCTGGAAATGGCTTTAATCCATACGACACAGACAAGCATTCTTGCCGACGCAATCAGATTCGTCACGTTCAAGATAATTTTAAGAAAGTGCCAGTTTCCCACTTTGGAACTTATCACAAAGTAAATAAACCGGTTCTATTAGTTTCCGAATTTGCTTACTGTCTACTCTACCACTCCCCTTGCTATTTCGCAGCTTTGTCAAAATTATTCACATTTGGGTCAAACTATTCGGAATATGTCTCTTTTCCGCAAAACCCGACAAGAACACACATCACGACGCATTGCGCAGATAATCAATGTTTGTGCAGATGTACTCATGTAGGATGGATATCTTTTTAGACCTATGCAAAACGAAATATTAGTAAACTAACTGAATGACATTTCCGAGAAGTTTTCCGATAATTCTGAATAATTTTGACTTACCTCCGAAATGACCTGAGAAACTGCATAGTGACCGAAATCTGTAAAGATGTGGTATGCCAGTTGCAAATCTGTCATGTGTTTATGCCTAGGAGAGAACGATGGTTTCGTTCTCAAAATTTGTTGGCGCATACTAGAGGACACAAAACAACCAACACTTTTCACTCTTCTATTTCTCGTATAAACTGCTCATATCGATAGGGGAACAACGCACCACTGATTGACCGCGAATGATGAAATCAGCTGAAATGCCACGAGGATAAACAGTGTGTTTATGCGCGTGTGCATACTTGAAAGTAAGATGTCACAGGAAACTTTGTGGAATACTGTGATTACTGCCGGTGTGACCACAGAGACTGATGACAAAATTTATTTATGCTCGAGATCGAGGCCAAAAACATGGAAAATGTGTCGAAAAGAAAACCCCAATTGTTAATCCATAAAATGAGATCAAATCGCGTGAGATAAAGAGCATATAGACATTTCATTTTTTGTGCTCGCAAATGATCGTGAATTGGGAAGATCAAAGGATAATTTTTGTTCGCTTTCTTTTGTACACCTTGCGGACTTATCGACCAGCGGGTCCCATTGCTCGGTCAGTCCGTCACTCGTTAACTGTTCACGTGTAATATAAGTACGCTGGGGCGGGGGCGACTTTTGAATTGGAATTTTTCATGTTTCTAAACATCAAGACTGAATGACGTAGGGAGAGTATCGAAAAATCGATGCACCATGTATTGGTTTTTATCGTGAATGATGTTATGTTATTAACACAGCGTCATTGGTAAATGTAATGCGTCAACGTTTCGACCACCGTGGGTAGTTTTTCTCAAGGCAAATTTTACAATCAGCATTTGATTGTAAAACGTCTTTCTGATTCGGCTGTTCGCAACAGCTAGGAACAGAAACTATCCGAGGAACTAAGAACTCCGACGAGCAATGGGATCAAACTAATCAGACTATCCATTTGGCAGCAGATTTCGCCTGTGGTCCTAGATCTAGTGTTCATCAAAGACACTGGATCTCACAAGGATTGCCGGGTCTAATGGAGCAAAAACGTCAGCTCCTTAACTGCAAGGAGGTGGGTAAAATGCGTCGACAGCTGCAAAATCAGTTGATGATAAGCCTTAAGAATGACCGCGAAAATTGGTGGATCAAGGTAGCCAAAGAGATGGAAGTGGCATCCGCTTCAGGTAACAGTCACAGATTGTTTAAGCTTATACGCGACAGCGGTGAGCGGCGAACTTCGGTTAGTGAAATCATTTGCGATAGGGATGAAGAGCTCATCCATGGTAGACAACAAAGGCTGGACCGTTGGGCAGAGCACTTCAAGGATCAGTTTAGCTGGCCACACTCTATCGTATCTAGTCCGACGTCTGGAGCTGTGAATCCTTGGGAGGTGTTTCTTGATCGCCCAACGGAAGTGGAAGTGCAGTCGAATGTTCGGCATCTGAAAAGAGGACAAATAGCCGGTCCCAAAAACCTTCCCCCAGTTTTTTTCAAATTGGGTGGAGAAGCTCTGATGAAATCATTCACGTCCTTGCTTCTTGATGTTCAGAACGAGGAGCGCATTCCATTATCGTGGGGCCAGTTATTGATTGTATCCATCTTCAAGAAGGATACACAGAGTGACTGTAGCAACCGTCGTGGGATTACTTTAATTCCGATAGTTACAAGAGTGTTAGCTTCGATAATGCTGCGCCGTTTGACACCGATTCGAGAGAGTAAAATCTGCGAACAACAGGCCGGATTTCGGCCAGGTCGAGGTTGCATCGACCAAATATTCACTCTTCAACAGATACTCGAAACGCGCCACACGCACCGCCGCCCTACGATCGTAGTCTTCCTCGACTTGAAAGGTGCTTTCGACTCCGTGGATCGACCAGCACCATTCAGTGCTCTCCACCGGAAGCGTATGCCAACGAAGTTTGTGAACCTGTTGCGAGCATCATACTCGCATACCTATGGTCGCGTGAGGGTATACGGTGAACTGTCACGTTCATTCGAAACGACTAGTGGCGTTCGACAAGGGTGCCCCATCTCTCCATTCTTGTTCAACTTCGTCATGGATGAGGTGATGGAAGATGCTTTATGAGGTCTCCGTGATGTAGGAGTCGAACTGGGAAATGGAGGAAAGCTATGCGACCTAGATTACGCAGACGACGTCGTGTGCCTGTTCGAGTCTGCGGACCATGCACAACGGGCACTAGATAGACTATCGAGATCGGTTGCTCGGTTTGGCATGTGCTTTGCACCTTCAAAGTGCAAAGTACTGTTACAGGACTGGACGACAGCAGCGCCCAACTTGATACTGAATGGAGAAGAAATAACAGTGGTGGACCGTTTCACCTACCTTGGTAGCTGCGTGTCCAACGATGGTAACTCGGGATTGCAGGTAAGTATGCGCATATCCAAGGCTCGTGCAGCTTACGCTAGATTGAAGCACTTGTGGCGTCGGCCTGATATTTCACTGAAGTTGAAAAGTCGTGTGTACTGTGCTGCGGTGCGTTCAGTTCTGTTGTACGGTTGCGAGACGTGGAGTATGCGTGTGGGCGATGTTCGTCGGTTGGAGGTTTTCGACAACCAATGTTTACGTAGTATGGCTAGGATTGGATGGAGTGACCGGGTGGGTAATACTGAGGTTGGGAGTCTGGTATTGGGTGCCACTTCTGAAAATAGCTTGTTTCAGCGTATGAAACTCAGTAGACTACGCTTGTTGATTCACGTGTTGCGAAGGACGAACACTCGTCTACCATACCGTGTCCCATTTTGTGTTCCTCCTAAGGAATGGAATAAGCCATGTGGAGGTCAACAGATGACGTGGCAATGTGGAATGAGAAAATGTACAGCGAAGTTAGGTAAAGTAGTCGTCTCACGCCTTCGTGGTAGGGGTCTGGAAAAATCGTCAACTAGCTGACTGGAGACACTGAAGGATATGGCAATGAACTGCGAACAGTGGCGATCGTGCTGTCATTTTCTATCGAATCAGATTGATGGAAAGAGTGCATTTGTACAGTTTAACTACGTTCCGTGCTGCTGCATCGTTCTTATTTTTTCCCGCCTGTGTAGGTTCACTCGCTGTTCCTTTGGATATTCAGTCTTTATATAAACGTGTAACACTGGGGAAAGGCAGCGGTCAGTGAGGCTTGCCTTGCTGTTTAACGCTGAATGATGATTTTGAAGTAGGATGGTGTACAAGTGTGAACAATTTCTTTTCGAAAGCACACAACCAGTTTTACGATTTTTGTCGCTTTTCAAGTTTACGTAAGCAGTGCCTTGTCGTTTAATCGTTTCTTTACTCGTACACTCCAATTTTGGTTTTGACTGCAGAATCTCATTTGAGTCAATAGAACGAGAGATAACAATCACAAAACCGAATGTGTGCTTTTAAGGTGATTTTTATCTTAAACTTTTTTAAAATTGCTGTATAGAACAGAAAATCGAAAATTCAGCACCAAGTAAATGAATATTGATAATCGAGTGAATTAATTGTCTACAATCCCAAAAGGATCAGAGGTTCAAATCGCAGATCCGACGGTCAGTATGGTGAAATATGGCAACACATTCTTTCCTGTCACGTGACTGTACAGCAAATCTAGGTCTATGCCATACCAGGGTCGCGGTTTCCGGTTCTCTTTTCTCCGTATAGTAGACCCTATCGGATATCGGGCATCCTGACTCCGCTACGCACGTTTTAAGCACGTGACAAAAAACAGCTGAAAAAAAACAAATTCTCAGGGTCATGCTTCATCTATACGGAAGTTGGCCTTGATCAACCAGAACAAATTATCCACAAATCACTGCGATGGTTCCGAAATGAACTGATCAGCGGTAGTCAGATGGCCTAAGTACCTGTCACTAAAACGTCAGAGATTCGAATCCCAAATTCTCGGTCATTATGGTAGTAACCCACCGTCACTGGGCTGTTTAACATATTTAATCTAATAAGATCCTATGTGATTCTACTCCATCCCAAGTTGCCCTATCACGAGTCGCAATTCCACTTTCCATTTCTCGTTTAGCGAACCCTGGAGGCTGTGAAGCATGCTTCTCCGTCTACAGTCATGCATGAAGCGTGTAATAAAAAGAAATCGACCATTTGCTTTTGCAAAATAATTTATCTCCCATCCTCGTATGATACTAATTAAAATGAAATCCCAATAGTCTGCTGACCACGATTCATTTCCAGTTGCAACATGCAAAAATTTCTGCAGTCTAGTGAACAAGTAGACTGGAAACTGATCATGTTCCACGGTTCTCCATCCTTTTTGTAGTCCAGCGTCAACATTACAGAGAAACAGATTGCTCCCATGCTTTCCGCAAACCTGTTTTTCTTCGGACTATATCGCCAGATTGGATCTACTTTCATTTTTGTTTTGTTTTCATGAAATTCACATGAAATTCATAAGTGGATTATGTTTTACAGATACAATAACTGGAAAGCACTTGCCTGACTATCAAACGGAAAGTAGGTTGTTTCAACTTGGCATGTGCTTTTAAATAAAGCTTGTTGAAGCCAAAGAATTGTCCCGTCATTGTGTACCAAAAGACCACCTTCACGGTATTCTTGTAATCGTTCATCGGCACTGAAAAAGTCACAAGGAACAATATTAACTTTATACATTTTAGTAGCAGGAGATTGAATGTTTACATGAAATAATTCAACATGTAATATCATCGCTCAACTCACCATAAAGAAACCATGGAAGCACCATTGTACAGCTGTTTCATCCTTGTTAGGAATCATCAGCAGTGCATATCCGCCGCGCCCGAACTGGATGAAACAGCTGTACAGTGCTTCCATGGTTTCTTTATGGTGAGTTGAGTGATGATATCACATGGTGAACTAATTCATGTAAGTATTAACTTTCTTTTCTCTAGTGATCGATAAAATACGAACAAAGTGGCAATTAGTGGGACAGAATGGACAGTCAATTGTTGTTATTAAACATTTATTAGACTGAAAACTTACAAATTGTACAGTTTGATATCTGGTGTCCAAATTTGCATTGGTAACATCCGGACTACTTTGAGACCTTGAAAATGACTGGAATTCCACGTCAACAATGGGTCCATCCAGCGCTGTGAAACAAATGGACGAGTGCGAACAATGCAACGACCGAACGAACAAATCTGATGGTCCGTACCCTCGCGAGATATCAACCGCGAAAGACAGGAGACCAAATCCCACGTCAAAATGCCTTGCTTAATGGCCGTCTTACTGTGGGATTTTTCGATGAAATCCTTCTTCGGCTAATATGGTTACCTATGTTTGGGACTCTGCTAAGGATAACGTCAGAATATCCAGGTAATCAGATTGGTTGCTCGACATGAAATTGAAACGTTTATAAAATGGGAAAGAATGTCATACGATGTGATTGGAAAATCGATGTAGAAGGAGGAAGAAAAGTGCAAAACTCGAATTCGCGGACAGGATTAGTCACTTCCGGTTTCGAGTAGAAGAACCATAAGAGATGGCCAAGGCCTGTTTGTGAAATAGCGTCAATTTAAGGTCGCGTGGTACGAGTGGAGAAATGACAAGTCGTTTTTTGCGGACAAAGGGCAAGCTATATATATATATATATATATATATATATATTTAGAGTTGAGAAGGCGTACACTGAGTTAATACGTTTATCGTGACGTTTCGATCCAAACTAGGACTCGTTGTCAAACGTGAATGAGTGATTGAATGGGATCGCTAGTTCCGTTCGGTATTGTGCGCTGTCCGTCTGTTTGTCTCTCTATTCTGCATCCGGGTCTCGTTAAGATGACGTAATGTTTGTCAATCTCGACATGCCGATTGAACGAGTTATTCGAGTGGAGGGCTTCGAGAATCAGTCACTCTCCCTTTCTGTTTGCCCGGCTGACTACCTCTGCGTTGTTGATGTTGACCTCATGGCCTGTTTGTGCACAGTGGTTCCATATATATTATATATATATATATATATATATATATATGAGTAAAACGACCGAACAACTATCTTAGGGAGTCGTGGAATACAAACCAGCCTGAATAAATACGAGAACGAGACAGACAATTTTCAGTGCTCTTGTCGGATATTTGGCAGACGCTGATCATCAAATAGCCGATGAAACTTGCAAAATGATCTACAAGGTACCATCAGTCTGATTGTATGCCTAATCTGATATTATCCTCTACTGAGTTCTTTATTATCTGGTGCTATATTAGCCAGAGAAGAAAGTCCACGAGAAACAAGCTTGTTTCGTTACTTATTTGTTTTTTGTGTGCCTCGATGAAAATTTTCAGTTTATTATTCCAAGATTCGTCGGCCACTAAAATGCCCATCTTCACACTTTTCAACAGTGTGACTTACCTGAATCTAAGGCGCTTCCGGCCAGGGAAGTTTTTCAGTCGGCTCAGCGCACTATGGACAAACAGGTTCCCTGGTTCGCTCAATCTATCAACGGCCCTCCATACGAACTGATACGTTTTGTAATTAATTATTTTGCGGAAAACTAATATCCACTTCCGACTGTTGCTGACTGTTGCACAAAGTCCGATATACGAAGAATGTCATAGTGCAGAAGAACCGGAAAATCGTTAGTCTGTAGCATTATTCTCGGCACCTTTGAAATTAATCAAGTCTGATAGTCTGTAACGTCCGCATATCATTGTTAGAACTCCCACTGATGAACGCTGATTTGCATTCAATCCTGAAGCCATTATCAGATCACACAATAGCGCTCAATCTGCATTGGATTGCCAAATTGCAGAACAACTACTTGATTTGGGTATGTTTTTCTGGGCCACAGTGTGTTACACTATCGTCTTCACGTAAACAGGCTATTTAGTTGCCCCATGCGCATACCTAATGGCCGCGATAACTCAGGCACCGGAAACGCATTTCAATCCGACAAATCTCCTTGTAGGAACAATTTTCTATCAGTTAGAATCATTTATCCCTGGTTTGATACCCGTTAGTGGTTCTGTGAACACCCATGATGGATGATCTGCATTCTAATCCAACTGAAATGTTTGGGAATTATTTTGTCTTGGAGTTCAGACAATGTTGCTTTGTTTGTGCTTTGTCAGTTATCGACCAATGATGTCGTTCCGACACGGATTCTACATTCGGGTGAAATGCGTTGATCATTGACCTGGATTTCGGACAACCTTATGCCCGTCGTTGATTAGTGATCATTTGGTTAAAGAATTTACAACACGCCATAGAGATGAAATAGATAATCTTCAAAATACTGAGTTCAGAGTTGACCACGCTCAAATCATAACGATTGACACGCATTACTTTAGATTCTTATTTTTTACAAACGTGATACGAATAGGTGTAATTTGTTTTAAAATCTTGTTCATCACGATCGCTAACTCCAGCCCATTCTGTCGGCTGTCTCGATTCTAGTTCAACCACACTCGGATTCATCAAGCGAGAACGATCAAAATGGGCTTTGGCGCCTCAGTACGACAAATTTTTTCTTATTTATCATGATCTAATGGTTTATTACCTAGGTCTTCACAAGATGGTGTACTTTAGCCGACGGCCCTCCGTCTAATGGGCTCATTGTCTATCTTTTGGTCA